>PVIU01000466.1:0-170316 GCA_004026605.1 Ondatra zibethicus
CTCCTCCTCCTCCTTCCCCTCCTTCTAAAAATATTTAATGTGTACTGGTCAGTGAAACACAATCTTTCTCAATTTGGGTCTTTGACTAAACCATGTTGTTAAAATCACTGGTACAGTTGCCCTTAGAGTCTAAAGGCTTTCTAAGTCCAAGAAATTTAATACAAGTTAACATTTTTCAAAATTCTCAATTATTTCCAGTTGGCAGCATTACAATAATGATGTGTGATAACTATAGACTTTTTATTTAGTGCCAGGCTAGAATGGAAACAAATGTTGCTTATTATAAATACTACATTCTGTAACCAAACAAGATAAATCATAAAAAGATGATACAACCTTCCAGTCTACATAATAAATAACAATAGTCTGCTGTTCTTTTAAAGGACAATGGACTGGCTTAGCCATAAGATTTCTTTATCAAAATTTCCTCAAGGATTTTATGACATGCAATAAAGTGAAAGAGCAATAATACCTACAAATTTTGAGTCTGGTGTTATGGGAAATGCTTGCAATCACACTTCAGGGCTAGGAGGCAAAGACAGAAGGTGCAGGTTTGAGGCTAACCTGGGATACTTAGTAAGGCCCATTTCAAAACAAAACAAAGCAAAAACAAACAAGTAATAGGACTGAGCCTGGTAGTGCACACCTTTAATCCTAGCATTTGGGAGGCAGTAGCTGGTGGATATTTCTAAGTTCCAGGGTAGCCTGGTATGCATAGCATGTTCCTGACCACTGAGAGTTCCAGAGTAAGGCAATGCCACAAAAATAAATATGTACAATGAAACATACCAAACAACCCAAAGACACACAGGAAGTACACATCTGCAAAACTCGTTTATTTATTTCAAAAACTGTACTTTGAAACACAGAAGAATCTTCTAGGCACTCACACCTGTCTTGGTCCTGGTCTTGCTTTTGCAGCTGCATGCGGCCCCGTGCAATGCTTGTGTCCTCCCCTGTCCCACCCTCTCTCTTCTCTCACCTCTTACAGGTTTCTCCTGGGGTTCCTGAAGCTTGGACCTTACCTCGAAGGCAATCTGTTTAGGATATTCACACCCATACTTGCTGAGCCGTGATGTGGGATTTTTTCCAAGCAGGCTCTGACTACAGAGCCTGCGCTGAGCCATGTGTGAATGACCACACGACTCACCAAGGTGATGTGGAAAAAAATTATTTATCACAATTCCTAATTACTTTTACTAGTAAAATTTTTAAAAATGGTGTGATGTATTGATAGAATATACGTTCATAAAAGGATATAGTCTTTAGAAAATAAGTTTGGAACTCAAGTGGAAAATATCAGTCATTCTTGCTTTAGGGAACACAGAGAATCTTGTAAAATTTAGAATGCATGGTGGTATTTGTGTGTGTATGTGTGTATATGAAATATTCCTACACAGTATTTGATACAATATTTGACACTCTTTTATTCACATTTATTCTTATTTCAGCGACAAAGGATGTCTTTTCATTTTTTTTCAATTTAATCTATTTGTTTCTGTGAGACATTGCAGGCTGTGAGCAAATACAATGGGGTATTCCCAGTTTTAAATCTTGTGGATAAAGTCTTGTGTCTCTTTTAGAGAGCTTAAACCAATGAGTAATATGCTAAACTACTTTACAATGGATTCCACCTAAACATCACTATATGATGTAAAGGAGAATTTTTCTCTATTTTTAATTAAGAGACAAATACCATTACTACTATAATTATCAAATGTACAGAATGACACTGAATGTACAAATTTTTTACTTACTTTGTTCTAGTTTGAACACCACAGCAACTATCTGAAGAAAGCATCATTAGTCCCAAATGAAAAGAGAGAGAGAAAAAGAAAAAAACAAAAGAAAAAAAAAGAAAGCAAAATAAGTCAGTGGAATCTTCAAGACCCAAATAACTCGCCAAGACTCACTTAACAGGAAATAGAGGAAGTATTTCTGGGAGGCAAGGTTCCTATCTCCAATGCTCCTGCTCCTAATAGATCATTAGAACTTCAATGGACCTTCAAATTCTCTAGTCTAAATTGTTATTTATTCAATGAGAAAATATAAGACAGAGAAGAGAAAGACTCAGGCTATGTGATGGAGAGGCAGGTTTGGGACTAGTGCTTTTCTGTAATTTTAAGTCAGTGGCTTCTTTCATATGCCACAATACCCCCAAAGCCAGTATTTTTAAATTAAGTTTGAGAATGTGTAAAATTTAAAATAAAAACCTCTCTACTCTAATCCTTTTTAGTTGTCTGAATCCTTTGAGTTAGAAACATTAAGTTGTTTTTCATAAATAGCGAGATTGTGTCATCGGCGGCGATTATAACACTGTGTGGAACCTGCCCACGACTCACTAGCTGATGGTATAAGTGACCATGAAAATTTTCCCAACCAGAGGAGAAACAACTCTGAGAGAAAATATGAGAGATGATGGAGAGAAGACAGAACTTCCTAAAGTAGCAATGTTCTTCACACAACATGTTTGTTCTCAATTATTACCAAGAAACTAATTCCCAGACCTTAAGCACAGTAGTGGAATAGAACATGTTTTTGTCTCGTAGCATCTTCCCTGGAGTGGCAAATTCAAATTGTAGCACTGAACTTGAAGCAACTACAGTCAATCTCAATTTTCTGGCATGTGAAGCCACACCCATCAAAGACTTTAAAAATAAACAGCATAGAATAAGCCCCAAGAGAAGATCTCAGCAGAGTAAGTCCAGTACACACAGGCTGCGTAAAATGCAGTCCTATGGAACATTGTTAGTTCTTTCAAAAAAAAAATGGTTCATGTGTATTTATTCTTTTAACAGTAACTTACTAAGACATTCAAAAATATCCAGCTTTGTGCTGGGTGCGACTGAAGAGCAAACGCATAAGCAAGTGTAGAGTGCTTTGCAGGAACCCAGGAGGAAAGAGATATTCATAAAATTAATTGCATGATAAAGCTGAAGACAGGGGAGGTTATGATAGCTCATTGCAAAGTAGGTGCGTGGGAGTGGAGAGGAAGCAACAGTGTGCTAATGCAATGGAGAATGAAGAAGAGAAGGATTTTGTTTAAGAAAGGAAAATTGACCTGGGTTATATCACAGTTGGTTGAGTGCTTTCATAGCATGACCTAAGATTTGGGCTTGATTCCCAGCACTTCATAAATTGGTCGTATAACCCTCTGATGATTCAGAAGGAGGACCGTAAAAAAATTCAAGGCCATACTCATCAACAATACCATGTCTCCAGAAAAAACAACAATAACAACAGAAAAGAAAAATAGTCATCATTTGTGGAATCGGGAACCAGCACTTTTAAAGAGAACACCAGAAAATGAAAGTTCAAAGAACACCAGATGAATAAATAAAGGGAAGTGAGGATTAATAAGTTATCTATTTTATCTAGAACATGAAATTAAAACATCAAGAGAAAAGATTTAATGTATGCATAGGTATGTCCATATGTATTTGTATGTCCATATATGTGTGTGTCTCTGTGTGTGTATTTTGTACATATGTGTGTGTTTATATGTGTTTATATATGCATTTGTGCATATGTGTGTATTTTTATTTTAAATGATTTTATGCTTGGTAAATATATAGAGAATGTCTATTGTAGAAATGTTTTGTTTGTTTGTTTTTGTTTTTTCAAGACAGGGTTTCTTTGTGTACCCTTTGCTGTCCTGGAACTCACTCTGTAGACCAAACAGGACTTGAACTCACAGAAAACCATCTGCCTCTGCCTCCTGAGTGCTGGGATTAAAGGTGTGTGCCACCACTGCCTGGCAATTGCAGTATGTTGTAATGTGTATGGCACCCTGCCCTGATCACCAGTTCCCCTTGAAAGTTCTAGTATCTACATACAATAACTACAGAGCAGTGTGTAGGTTATTTCATAAAGACCAACATTGATCCTGTATCCCTGTATATCCTATCGGATGCTGACACTAATGCATTGGATACTGTGCATTTCATATAATGGTATGAAGGATGTAGGCTAAACATGATGCTTCAGTATGCTTAGACCTGCTCTATAAGAAGGTATAGGAATGAAAACAGTTATTTTGGGGAAACAGATCTGTTCTGCCAGTGGATCTGGGAGCAAGTGTTCTCTTCCACTGGGTGTCATATTTTTTAAACTTTATATATATTCAAACATTTTATAGAGTGTATTTAAAAAGAAATCTAGAAAACCCAGATTGGATTGAATAATCTTAACTCTTTAAAATATAATGAACAACAACAACAAAACCCAAAACAAAACAAATGCATGTTACTTGGAAGTTCCAGTGTCTTTTTCCTTTTAATAGTAAATGTCTGGGTATGCTTGGAGGCAGAAGTGTGGAGATGGATGGATGGAGTGGAAATGAAATAGAAGGTAAGTGAAAATTATAGGATTTAGGGCAGAAGTAGAAAGGCTAGGATCTCAGAAGACAAATGTCCTTTCTACGAGGCATCTAAACAGAGGTACTGCATCACATCTTTTGGACAGAAGCTGATACGCCATTTTTTTGTTTTGATATCAAATCGTGGTGATTGGGAGAAATGTGTGAGGTGCATTGTACAGCCACTTCTCAGGGCAGGACACAGCCCCATGACAGGGGGCTTTCAGGTGACAGATCAGAACTATATTTTAATGGAATTCCCCTAGTGACCACTTGTCTAGGGAGATCCCTTTTCCTATGCAGAGGAGAAGGGGTCAAATTAAGGGTGGGGTCTGGGACGAAGCGTTAGAAGTAGACTTGCTTGGCATGCTTTATTGTGACATTCTGCTCACACATACACTGATAACCTGGGAGTGCTGATGCAACTTATTCAGATAATTTCTTTGTGAGGATGGAGTTAGGTAATGTGGAAACAATATATCAGAAAAAAATTACTTAAAGACATAGTAATAAGAAACACAGATTTTTACAAAGCATTTTAGTATTTTCATTGGAATAAGTCGCAGTGACAGAGTTTGCAGTTGAACCATGGTCTTCTCATTCAGCATTAGATAAACAGTTTCAGATTTAGTGTAACTGTGGGCATTTTACCGCATTGACTTCAAAGTCAGATGAATAGAAAAATATCTTAAATTTGTTTTAAATGCAGAGCATTTCATTTTCTTTCCACTAATGTGTAATTTGAAAAACAGATGTTTGATACATCCTTACTGAATGAAAGCTTCCATTGTTCAAGAGGGGTAGTCAGGCCCTGTATGCTCTGCAAAGGAACTAGAATGCCTGTGCCCAATCTCTCTTCCTTCTCTCATTTCATGTAAGCTAGAACCCTGGCCCGGGCTGGTGTCACTAGCATCAGAGTGGATCTTCCTGTTCAGGGCATCCCTTTGGGGATGCCCTCACAAACATGTCCAGAGGTGAAGCGTTTAGGCAGTTCTAAGGCCAGTGGTGTTTATAATGTGTATTAGCCAGCATCTAAGATGACGTAGTCATCGTATACATGCCAGTTGGCATTTTGAAAGGAGAATATGATGTATTTATTGAAAGAACACCAAAGGAAAAGATATCACTGTTTTTTCTTCCTCCCTCCCTCATTTTACCCTTCCATTCCTCCTTCCTTTGTTCTCCTTCCCTCCTTCCTTTTTTCTCCCTTCCTTCTTCCTTTTCTTATCCCTCCCCTTCCCTCTTTCTTTTATTCTATCATCTGCCTATCTAATTATATATCCATAAAGCTATTCATTCACAATTTGTCAGTCATATGTGTGAATCTGCATGTGAAGTATTGTGGTATTGTTTTGTTTGTGTTGAGGCCAGCCCTATATTTCAGACTGACCTGGGACTGTCTGCAAAGCCAGGGCTGCTTTTGCACATTTGGTGATCTTAAGACCTCAGAATCTGAGAGCTGGGATTGTAGGTTGTACCACAGTGACTGTTTTATATGAACTATTATATCAGAAAACAAACACTTAGATAAAATCATTGGGGTAAAGCTCCTGTGATTGAATTACTGGTGGCATTATAAGAAGAGAGAGAGAATCTTGACGTTGCTCAAACACCCACTCAGCACATTTTACCACACCATGTCTTGCACTTCTTCAAAAGTGTAGAAAGGAGAAGGACATCACAAGATGCCTTATGAATCAAGCTATTTTTCAACACCCTCCCTGATTCTCAGTAAAGTTAATTATACTTACATCTACTATATGTTACTATATATAATCTATAACATGTAAAACGATATTGTATATGTGTTTATCTTAAAAGGTCTGCGTAGATACTCTGAGAAGAGATGGTGGCTGAAAAATTCCATTCTCATTCTATCATTAGAATTAACTGAATGATTCTACTAATAGTAATAAGTCAAACCAAAGAATCCAGTGGCATGTATGATTAAGCTATGCTGTATTGATTTATACATTCATTTCTGTATAAACACACACATATGTACATAATTTAATTTTTTATCTTTGGGATATTGAAATCTGCTAAATTATATTATGAATAGTCAAAGTGGAGAAAGTATATAAATTATACCTCTTCTCTCAATTCTTTGTTCTGAAATACATTTCATGGGACATGTTCTTGGCAGAAAGAATGCTATAATAAACCAGGTATCCTCACAGGTTCATACCATTAGGGTTAGGACTTAGTCAATCTGTTATCTTAAAGTTACTAAATTCATCAGTGATATGTTAAGCACTAGAAATATTTATGTATTCTGGGCAATGATGGTGCATATCTTTAATTCAAGAACTGGGGAGTCAGAGGCAGGAGAATCTCTGAGTTCAAGGCCAGCCTGGTCTACAGAGTAAGTTCTAGGATGGCCAGAGAAGCCATGTCTTAAATAAAAAGAAACCCACAAAAAAATAAGAAAGATGTATTTGTGTCCACTTTTTAGGAATCATACCAGCTGAACACAGGACAAGCGACAAGTATGTCAAAGACTTGCTAATCTGAGCATCTCTTAAGAGCTACAGGCCACAAACTATGCTATATTATTCTTTAAGCTTGCAATTTTTCCTAGGTGTCTTGGCCAGATCAACTGAATTTCTCTTGAAAAATGAAAAGGGAAGGGCATCTCACTCAGTCCCAAATGAGGCAGTACTTCCTGTCACCAAGGACTCTTAGCATCACATCTCTCTACTACTCCTCTTTTGGTAAATCACCTTCTACTATCCTTCGCTACTTTAATTTGAATTAATAAGGCCTTTAATAAAACTTCTAGCTCCTTCAACATTCTATCAAATGATTGAGAAGTTTTACAAGTCACAATAATGTATTTTGGGGCCTTTCATCCTCTCGCCTAGACTTTACTGACACTATGAAGTTTCACACAATTTCCAGGCTGCATCTCATCAAATACTGGCAAAATTTATTCAATTCAAATTAAATAGATGTAGCACGCCGTAATCTTTCTCTATTAACTATGTCACTTTCTGCAATTGTTTCTTAATATCCCTCACAGCTTCCATCTAAGATTAGCACTTTCTTTGCTGCCAGAGTTTCACTAACCTACTGAATTATTCACTGAAGCATAACCTTCAGATAGCAGGTTAGAAGGGCCCTGATTATGGCAGGAAGCGAACTGGATAAACCATTTTTCTTTAAAAGAATTTTTCTCAGCACTGCAGAGTCTGAAATGAGATAAGTATTAAATGTGTGCAAAAAATTAAGTTGATAATTGGTAGAAATTTAGCCAACTGCGACATCCGTGCATTTTGTTTATTGTAATGTATAATACTGGCCTGAGCACTCAAAGCAGCATAAAACACGTTCATTGTCATGGGCTTATTTAGCCTAAGCACACGGCAGCTGCATGCACATCTACTAAACAACATTGTTGTAAGTCAACTCATATGATGTTTTACAAAGGCTCCGAGTATTCCGATTATTTTTTAAATTGTATGTTCTCTTTATTCCTTCCTCACTTTTGTCCCCTCCTCTCCAGCTTTGTTTCGGTGTCATGTCATAGTAAAGTTCATGGCAGAGTCAGCAATTCACCAGGAGCATCTCTGCCATAAATTCTATTAGTAGCATCTCCTGCTTTGTCTCAATTCAGTGCTGAAAGGCCATTAGAATACTGACTGAGGAGACAACACTCTTGGAACACCTTTGCTAGTGTTGAAATCAGAAGCCTCGCCACTCACAAATCAGCCCTTCATGACCGTTCACTGGGTGCTCAATAGCAAAGGGCAGCCCTGACTCAGAGCAGACTGTGCTCATTGTTTTCTATCACATGAGAGGAAATGCACACAGACAAAATTCTAGTCTACATTTATCTATATTTACTCTACAAGCCATTGAAAGAGTTTTGTTCCCTGCTACAATGCATTTGACCTCAGACACCAAGGGACTTTCCTAATACACAAGTGGAATTACGCAAATTCTAAATTCCAATCCACGAATTAATGCTAGACTTCTCCTACCATTACTGATACTGTGAAGACAGCACAACTTTAGAACGTCAATAGTGAAGGCCGATGAATTATTAAAAAAATGTGCTTTGATCACGTTTTGACACAAATTTTCTGTTTAGATGGAGGCAATAAAATAAGAAATATTTTTCATTATGAATCATTGCAAATGGCTTAGACATCAAGCATTTTTGTTTCTGGTACTGCTCTTCCTACTCCCTAACAAATGTACCAACTGTATCCTCTTCTACAGTTTTAATCTGGTTTAATGATTATTTGAAACGCTTTTTATAAGCACTTAGGGAAATAACAGATAAATACATGAGATGACAAGTTATCCAGAAAATTGCACCAGAAGAGACAGATCCAAGAAGTGTGTTGACCAAGATATTTGTGGCAAAATTCCTTCTTTAGAAAGACAGAGAAATCTTATTATAAACAAAGGAACAATGATTTGCTTTGTGGTTAAAGTATAAAATTCAATTATTATCTGTTCCTCCCAATAAAATTATAGAAAGCATCAGAAATTAGGGATTTATAAGAAGTTGTATGTGGTTTTTTTAGAGTAATAATGTATTTTTCCTCTTTACTTTTACTTCACATATTCAGTTTTTTATCAGTTTATTTTATATGTGTGGGTGTTTTGTCTGTCTGTCTGTATGTTCACTATGTGAGTGCTTGTTGCCCAAGGAAGCCAGAAGAGTGCTTTTGATTTCCTGGTACTTGAGCTACATACAGGTAGCTGTGAGCTACCAGGTTGGCAGTGGGAGTTGAACTCTAGTCTCCTAAAAGAGCAGTCAGTGCTCTTAAATATAGAGCTGTCTCTCCAATCATGTCTTCATGGACTTTTATCCACTAAGTACCTTATTACAAAGAATGTATAGTCAAAGAAGGAGGAGGAAATCCTGCCTGCTTTTTATCAGATGTGTGCATTACCTCTTCCGTTTTATTTGCCATTTTTTCTTATTTTTAACATTGCCATCGTTTCTGAGTAGAATAGGAACTGAAAAAAGATAGTGGCCTCAGTGCTACAGAGATGTCAGAGATTAAGAACACTTGATGCTCGTACAAAAAACAGAGTTCTAGTCTCTGCATTCAGGTTAGGCTTCCCACACCTACCTGTAGCTCTAACTCCAGGGAAACCAATACCTTCCTCTGACTTCCACAAGTTCAGGTACACATATCACCACAATATATACACACAATGGAAAACAATACTAAACAGATCAAGAAGATAATAGCCTCAAAGTAGTAACACGAAATGTAAAGGGAATGAGATGATCCATGCCCGTGACTCCAACACACTGGAAACAGAAGCAGGGTGGGTGCTATAAGAACAGCCTAGGATACACAGGAGTTTCCGGCTGAGTTTGGAACCTACAATGTAACTCCCTATCTATTAATCAATCAGTCAATCAATAAGTGTCAAGAGAGGAAGGAAGGAAAGTAGAAAGGTACAGAGCTGAAAAGCACAATATGGCTGCAGTAATGGTGAAGAGAATGGTAGGCCATTCCTCAAGCAATTTCTCAACATACTTAGAAAATAGAAAATGTGAGAAATAGATTAATTATAAAGGTGACAATTCACAGTGAAGGAGTCTATACAAATTACCCTTTGTTTCCGAATATGAAATACCTATAAATGCACACAAGATTATGTCATTATCTAGATCTCAGGGAAGTCCCTCCCACAAAAGACACTTAGCCTGCTCACAGAGGACAACCCTCCTGGAAGGGGGATGGCAAATGGGGTAATTCTTTTCCTCCTTATATTCTGTCACAAATATTTTTTATTTTTTTGTTTATATTTCTCTCATATATGACATCCTGACTACTTCCCGACCCCTCCTTATTTTCTCTCCCTCAGACTCCCCATCCACTCTTCTGTTTCTCTCCAGAAAAGGTCAGAGCTCCAAGGCATATCAAACAAACATTGCATATAAATTTGCAATAAGACTAGATACCTCCCCTCATATTAAGCTTGGGCAAGGCAACTCAGTGGGAGGAAAAGGGTCCCAAAAGAGGTAACAGAGTTAGAGACAACCCCTGCTCCCACTGTTGGGAGTCCCACAAGAGTACTAAGTTACACAAGTGTAATATATATGCAAAGAGCCTAGGTCAGTCTCCTCAAGTTTTCGCTTAAGTCTCTGTGAGCCCCTATGATCCCAGGTTAGTTGATTCTGTGGGTTTTCCTGTGGTGTCCTTGATATTTATGGCTCCTACAATCCTTCCTCCATCTCTTCAGCGAGATTCCCCAAGATCCATGCAGTTTGGCTGTGGTCACTGCATCTGCTTCTATCAGCTGCTGGATGAAGCCTCTCTGATGACTTTTATGCTAGGCCTGTCTATGAGTATAGCAGAATATCATTAGGATTTATTTCACTGACTCTTTTTGCCACTAGTCTTTGCTTCTATTCTAGTTCTCTATGCTATACAGCCTCTGGTTCTTGGCCATCCAGGCAGTATCAGGGGTTGCTTCCTCTCATGGTGTAGGTCTCAAGTTGAACCAGTTATTGGTTGGCCACTCCCATAATTTCTGTGCCACCTTTACTTCAGCACATCTTGTAGACAGAACAAACTGTAGGCTTTGTGACTGGGTTGGGGTCTCGATGCCTTCACTGGAAGCCTTTACTGGTTTTATTTTTAATTTTAATTCCAGGAGCTAGCTGCTTCAGGCTCCATGTTGTGACCACCCTCAGAGATTCCTGGGAGTTTTCACTGCACTGTTTCTGCCTCATCCACAAGCGCACCTCCACTTCAGCTGTCTCATCCATCTTCTTCCCATCCTGATCTCTTTTTCTCAAATCCCCAACTGCCACCAGTCCACTGGCAACAATTATTCTATTCTTGTTTCCAGGGAGATTAGTGCATCCCACTATTCCTTAGCCTCTCTGGATCTCTAGATTGTGCAATGATTATCCTTTACTTTACAGTTAACATTCACTTATAACTGAGTACACACCATGTTTGTCTTTCTGGGTCTGTGTACCTCACTCAGGATGATTTTTTTCTAGTGCCATCCATTTGTTCTTTAACAGCTGAATAAAACTCTATTGTGCAAATGCATCAAAATTTCTTCATCTGTTCTTTAGTTGACGGACATCTAGGTTGTTTCCAGCTTCTAGCTATTATGAATAAAGCTTCTATAAACATAGTTGAGCAAACGCCCTTGTGGTAGGATGTATTGTCCTTTATGTATATGCCAAGGAGTGGTATAGCTGGGTCTTAAGGCAGATCAATTCCCAACTTTCTGAGAAACTTCCATACTGATTTTCAATGTGACTGTACAAGTTTGCATTCCTGCCAGCAATGGAGGAGTGTTCCTCTTGTTCCACATCCTTTCCAGCATAAACTATCATTTGTACTTTTTCTCAGCTATTCTGACAGGTGTACGGTGGAATCTTATGATGGCAAAGAATGTTGAACATTTCTTTGTTCCTCAGTCCTTTGAGATTTCTCTCTTGAGAACTTAGAACTGTACCCCATTTTTAATTGGATTATTTGGTTTGGTGATGGAAATTAGCCCTCTGTCAGATGTGGAGTTGGTGAAGATCTTTGCCTATCATCTAGGTTTGACCCTTTGCCCTATTGTTGGCACCCTTTGCTTTACGGAAGTGTTTCAGTCTCATGAGGTCCCACTTATGGTCAGTTTCTCTGCCAGTGCTACTGGTGTTCTATTCAGGAAATTGTCTCCTATGCCAATGTGTTCAAGGTTACTCCTCACTTTCTCTCCTATCAGGTTCAATGTATCTGGTTTTATGTTGAGGTGTTTTATGTACTTGGAATTTTTTGCAGGGTGATAAATATGGATCTATTTATATTCTTCTGCATGCTGATATCTAGTTAGATGACCATCATTTGTTGAAGATGCTTTTTTTTCCCTATTGAATAAATCTGGTTGCTTTATAAAAAACTCAGGTGAGCATAGATGTATGGAATTATTTCTGGTCTTTGATTTGATTCCAATTATGAGCCTGTCTGTTTTTATGCCAATATCATACAGTTGTTTATTACTCTATCTCTGTAATAGAGGTGGAAAACATGGATGGTGACAAGGTTCTTTTATTGCATTGTATTGTATTGTATTTTAGCTATGTTGCCTTTTATTCCATATAAAGTTGAATATTGTCCTATCAAGGCCTCTAAATAATTGTGTTGGAATTTTAGTGTTGATTACATTGAATCTACATATTACCTTTGGGAAAATGGGGATTTTATTATGTTAATCCTATCAATCCATGAGCTTGGGAGCTCTCTCCACCTTCTGATATCTTCTTCAGTGTCTTTCTTCATAGACTTGAAGTTCTTCTTATATAGGTATTTAATTTACTTGAATAGAACTACCGCAAGATATTTTATATTATTTGTGGCAATTGTTAAGGCTTTTGTTTCCTGGAATTCTATATACAAATGCCTGTTTGTCATTGTGTTGCTGTCTATAAGACATCAGTCCAGAACCTTCTGGCTTTTAGATTCTCCATTGAGAAGTTGAGTGTAAGTTGAATAGGCCTACACTATATGTTACTTTCTCTTTTTCCTTTTCAGATTTTAATATTCTTTCTTTGTTTTGTATGTTTAGTGTTTTGATTATTATGTAGGAGGTAGGGACTTTGTTTTCTGGTCCAATCTATTTGGTGTTCTATAAGCTTCTTGTACTTTTATAGACATTACCTTCTTTAAGTTAGAAAATTTTTCTTCTGTGATTTTATTGATATTGATTTTATCCTTGGTTTCTGCTTTCTCTCTTGGTTTCCCACCTAGGTGGCCAGGGGTTCTAGTGATGAACAAGTCTCCACATCCAGTAGTGTATCTCCACTGTGTTTTTTGCAGCTTACGGGACATCTGTGGTTTTGAGTGCCAATGCTGGCACTGAAGTTACAAGGACCTCTGTGGCCTCTGAAGTGCTTGGTACCTGCTTGTACTCTGAGATTCCTAGTATTGCCAGTTCTTAAGTAAAGTAGAAGGTTTCCATCAAAGTTGTGGGATCAGGGAAGGGGTACAGTTGGGGGCTGTTAGGCCAGCTTTAGTAAGTGTTAGCTGGCACTGGGCAGTGTCTTGAGTCCCTAGACCAGTTTGACCTTGGGTAAAGCTAAAGTCTTCTGTGAAGCTTATAGTTGGAAAATATAGCCCTGGAAGATGGAGTTGGTGTGTGCTGTTGGATGGGTTTTAAGGAATGTTAGAGGACAGTGGGCAGGGTATTTCCTGGGGTTCTTAGGACCAGTATCACCTCTAGTAAAGTGCCAGAGTTGTGAACCAGATCATGGAGCCAAGGGTAAGGGTTTGTGTGGAGCGGACTTTATAGAGTGTTAGTGGGCAGTGGGCCATGTCTTACATTGGGTCCCTAGAACTGGCCTGGTCTCTGGTAAAGTAGAAGTCTTTTGCCGAAGCCTTCATGGAACATTCCAGCATTATGAGGGCAAGTCTTCAGAAAGGAGGCTCATGGTTTTGCTCAACTAGAGTACTGTATGTGCTGTGTCCAAAGTATGTGGTGTCTTCAGTAGCAAAGAAATTTTCTCTGATAAATTAGCAACACTGGAACAAGCATCCTGTGGTGAAGTTAGCCTATTTATGGGATCTCATGGTATGTTTTGTAAGCAGTGTTGATTCTAACATAATGGTGTGCTATAAAATGTGAAAGTATACAAAAATGAGCTAAAATTACAGATTAAAATAAACTAGCAAATAAAACAAAGAGAAAAATTAAAATAAACTATACATGTGATGTTTTCTTCACACTAAGTACACTAACTCAAACCTAGTAATAATCTCTCTATATATAATATATTTATTTATGTATATAGCTATGTATTAGTGTACCTAGATATCTGTGTATCTGTAATCTATCTATAATATATCCATTATCTATCTATCTATCTATCTATCTATCTATCTATCTATCTATCTATCTATCTATCTATCTATCTATCCTATCTGTTTTTCTATCTCTGCATCCATCCATCTCTCATCTCTCTCTCTATGTCTCTCTCTCTCTCTCTTTCTCTCTCCCTCCCTCCCTCCCTGCCTACCTGGAATCTGTCTACTATTCCCATTCAAGTTTATCTGGTGATAGTATCATTTCCAGCTCCTGGCTTTATTTGAAAGTTTGCCTCTTTAAACTCTTATTCCTTTGCTCGAAAGCATCTCTCCACCCGCAGATGGCTCCACCTCAGGCTTGCTTTTGCGTTCCACTTCACAGCTAATCATCTTAGATTAATACCAGAGGCACTTTTGCCTAATGGAGTTTCAGCTGGAAAGAAGGAGAAATGGGAAGGAAGCTCCTGCTAAGTGAATATGTCTACTCATTTACTTCTGTGTTTTACAAGCTTTCTAGTATAAAAGAAATCACGGATGTCATTGGATTAAATATAAATGTGAAGTGAGGGACTATGTGATAAAAAGGGAGATGGATAAAATTCACTTGAGATCAATAGGCAGACGCTATGGTGAGCTGATATATACTTTAATTCCGGCATCCCTGTGGATAGCCCAGGTTGACAACATTTCAAAGATGACAATTATTTGGAATAAATCCAAGATTATATTTTAAATAAAAATGTTCATAAATCATAGCTCTTCCACCATGAATAGGATAAGCATGCAAGCAATCACTTAAAGGAGAGGTCTTATCTTGCAGTTCAAGCTGTTTCTTAGGTTGATTTGACTAAAAGCTGATTTTTTTCCCCTCAAAGTGAAAAATGAAAACATTTAACTTGTTTTATTCTATATATGGACTTCATTTAGATGAATCATTTATTCTCTCAGTTTTAGGAATGAAAACATTATATGAATGAATGTTTTGCAATTATTATATAATGAAAAAGTTATATGAAGACACCACATTCTTTGGACACAGCACATACAATACTCTAGTTGAATGTAACCAGGGAACCTCTCTGAGGACTAGACTTCATAATGCTGTAATGTTCCATGAAGGCTTCAAAGGTGAAAAGTAATCCATAGTACTACCCAGAGTGATACCTGTAAATCACAATTATGAGAATGGAAACATATCCCCAAGGAGAAATAGCAGTGTGTATATTGTGTTGGCTAGCTTTGCGCCAACTTGACACAGCTAGAGTTATCTGAAAGGAGGAACCCTTAGTTGCAATCATGCCTCTGTAAGATCTGACTGGAAAGCATTTTCTTAATACTGCTTGATTGTGAAAAGGGCTGGACCCATTATGGGTGGTGCCATAGCCAGGATGGTGGTTCTGGGTTCTAAAAGAAAGCAGGCTGAGAAAGCCATGAGGAGCAAACCAGTAAGCAGCACCCATGCATGGCTTCAGCATCAGCTCTTGACTCCAGAATCCTGCCCTGTTTGAGTTCCTGTTCTGAGTTTCTCCACTTATAAACAAGAATATAGAACTGTAAGCAAAAGAAAGCCTTCCTCCAACTTGCTTTTGGCCATGGTGTTTCATCACAGCAATGGAAACCCTAAGACATATATCTTGACAGTACCCAATACGTGTCTACTTGAATGTAAAGCCCACTCAACAGAAGAGATTTTGTGCTTGGTACTGGTACTATAAATCTAGCCAACTACCACCACCCTTAGGGGTGTGGCCAGGCCCAGTTTATGCATCAGCAACACAATCCCTACACTTAAGGCTCAAGGAACATTTCAAAAGTGTGGATGTAAAAAGAGTAAAGTCAGATGATCATGAAACCTATGAAATTGTGTCAATGATATTAGTTGATTTCCTAACATGAATGGAAGAAATGTCACAATTCCCTACTTTGGAAGAGATACAGGAAACTAACGATTATTGGAACAGAAAGAATCAGTCTTTCTCAAGGATGGCCCATAATTGGTTTTCCAGTAGCAAGTGTATATAAGCAACACTAAATGTACTCAGTACGATATATTTAAATATGTGTATATGTGTGTAAAACAATAATAATTCAAGAAAAAGAGACCATGAATTTGAGAGGGAGTTGGAGGCATGGAGGGACAAGAGAGGGGCCAGAAGGAGTGGGAAAATTATATAAATATACTATAAATATATATTTTTTAATTTAAATTGGTTCTAGAGCTCGATGTTACCTTCTGAAAGATGATAACATTACATCAGATAGTGAAAATTGGTCTAAGAGTTACCTCATGGGATACCAACTCTGGTAACTAACATAGTAATTCTTGTGAATAATTGTTGAATATTGTATATAGGTTGCCATGATTCAAATGCTAATTTCCCTTTATAGAATAATCCAATTCACACATCAGGGTTATTTAAAATTATTGGGTAGGTTAGTTCTCCACTTGACTGGAAAGGATACATGGGGCATAATAGGAGAGTAGAAGTTGCTGCTCTCCCTTCTCCATTTTTCTAACTGGTAATAATAATGGGTTTGCATAATTTTTAACATAATTGTTTCATATATGTCCTAGGAAGAATAAACAAGACAGAGTTGTAGGTTTTAGCTTGCATAAAGTGGATTGGGCAAAAATAAGTAAATAAATTAGGCAATTGAAAAATTGATAAGTGCCATGATGATAATATTATTATGGAACTAAAGTGATGAAAAGGAGAATATTTAGTAAGTTACTAATTAAGCGAGACAAGTACAAGTGCTCTTAGAGCATTTTGTTTCCCTGGGCTGTCTTGTTGATGACTTTTGTTCTTTACGTATCAAATGTGTGTCCATTATCTGTACTTTACTCAGAATGAGATTATGAAAATGTAAATTGAGTAAAGATGTGTCCCCTTAAATTGACCAAATATTGCCTTATAGAAATGGAATTTAATCTCCAATATCATCTATAATTGTCTGGTATCATCTTCCACTGCTTTCTATGCATTCGTTCAACTTTGTGATCACTTACCTTAGACTTCTTTCTGTTCCTTAAAGCAGTAACATCTTTTATAGCAAGCCTTCTTGCTACAAAGTGTGGGCTTGGAAAACTGGGTATGTGCGGTACCTTTTGTAGCATAAAGACTGAGATGGGAACTAGCGTTAAGATGAGATTTGTGGCACAGTCTGGAACACCAAGAGGGATTTATTACTAGGAAATTAGAAAGAAAATACTGGAACCCAGTGGTAGTTAGAGCAAGATATAACTTTTCCCATTTAAGGTTTACTTAGTGCATTTATCAAGTAATATCATTCTGACTGAAGCATAAAGAAGCAGCCATATAATCATGAAGATCTGGAAAATTCAGTCTTCATTATTCAATATCTTACTCCTCCTCAAAGGAGATTGCTTTAAGCATCTAAAAGCTTCATCCTGAGATCCATAAGGAAGTGTTTTGTGAAAATTTCAGGCATGATAGTAATCCATGGGGAGAGAAAACCATCAGCATGGCAGTGCCTTTGAAAATCCATAAATCATTCTCATGTGGTTCCTTACTCTGTCCATCTACAGCCCAATTTTCATCATGAAACTGTCACCTGACATACACAATCCTCACCATGTGGACTGAGATGGGGAAGTAAGGGCAAGCTACTTCCTTTAATATACCCTGGGAATACAGTGATAAATTTGAAATAAATTATCAACCTGCCACTAATCTTGATTGGGTTCCCATGAATAGCCCACCAGTGGACTATTCACTTGGCTAGTCAAGGAAATGATAAAGGGACCACAGCCATGAGTAACTTTTCTAAGAGTGATTTTATCTACTTTGTGATATGGCTTGGGAACATCTCTCAAAGTCCTTATGTATGATTTGAAGCAAGTGTTTTGCAATGGCCAGAAGCAAAAGTTCCATTTACCATTCTTGCAGTCTGTACTTGAGGGAAAGTCATAGCCATTGCTCACTATGTAACAATGTGTAGTTTTCATTGGTGATGAAAGACATAGCAGGACAGAGGCAGAAGATGCCTCAATGAATTGCAATCTTCAGCTCTTGAAAAGCTCCTACTGGCTCAGCAATTGTTATTGTTTCTACAGCACAGTAAACACAATATCTGGAGAAACTAGAAAAAGAAGTTAAATGAAATGACTGCATCATAACCTTAGTCATTGACTTTGTGAAGGTCCCCAGCGAGAAGGAATTATTTGGGAAGGAGGACTCTTTGTTCAAATTGTTAGGGCAATGTCCTCTGCATAACCACAAAATTTCTTTTAAATGTGCTTAGAGAAAGTAGAACCATGAAAGACAAACATTTTTATGGTCCATGAGCAGTTTCGGTGTCACAGAACAAGTATGACTTACAAAGCACTTTCTGCACTACTACAGTTCTAAGAAGGGATGAATGTGAGAACAAGTACGAAAGGACTAAAGGAGACAATGAGTCTTTACCTTAAACAAGACCATAATACTCAGATTCAAAGGAAACCTGGGATTCTGATTCCTACAGCCACTTAACCAGATCTTCTCTAGTTCAAAACATGAGAAAATGCACGGCCAATAAATCTATTCATTAACTTTCTGTGAAGTTTGTCAAATGTTTTCTGCACTTTTCAGTTACATATCTATCGCTTCCAGTATTCTTTTTCTTTTCCTGCTCTACTGTGAATTTACTTAAGATTGGGTGGTTTGGGGGCAAGAGATGTCAATAGGTGGAGAAACTCTTAATTGTCATGTAGAAGACCTTGTGTTCAAACTCCAGCAACATAAGAAAAAATTAATAAAATCTAAGTCTGAAATATTGAGTAGTTTTGTTGACAGCATCCCCCTTACCAATCTTTGAAAGATTGCAATGTAATCCTAGAAAATTACAATGTACTTTGATGGCTATAATACAGAGCCACTCCTTGAAGTTCATTTTTACTATGCTCAAGATTATCAAACAAATATGGTTTATTTTAATTAGAAAAAGACCTTTGAGAGATCTAAATGAGGACCTCTCCTGAATTATGACTAATATTAGTTGTATTTCCCAACTTTCAAATGAATGGGTGTAACCAAATCCTTTGTCATTTAGGCAATCTATTTTGACACTTTTTGACATATATGCCCACATAAATCATGAATGCATAGTCTTCTGCACAGGAGAAGTACTGTCTAATAGTGAATCATCTCTAAATGAAGGATGTCAGAGCAGTTTATACTCAAATGTTAATATATTCTCCAATGAAAAGATGTCTGGAATCACATTTTAGATCAATGAAAACAGGCCCATAAAATATTTGTGCATATAAGAGTTCCACCTGCCCTCAGAACCTTCCTACTCCCTCAGTTTAGAGCGCCAAAAGCCCAATAACCCAAGCACTAATATCCCCACTCATTTCCTGCCCCCTACCTGTTCCCTCAGTTCAGAGCCCAAAGACTCAAGCCACTGATCAATGTCCCAGTTATACCACTCCCACCTTGGGCAAATATCCACTGTTCAGGTGAAGGTCACTCCAGACAGAGCATGTAAGAGCCCTATATACCCTCTGAACTCCCACAGATGAAGGACTAAAGCTGCTGACACCGTCCTAAAACATCCATGGCCACCATCATGTCTTGACCCCCTACAAAAGAAGATGGATACATACTGCACAAGTTCAGACCATGCTAGTGAAAGCATCTCCTAGACTTATAATCACCATAAACCCTAGATGACTAGATGCCAGTATAAGAACACAGTAACAGCCAGGACAATATGTTACCACCAGAGCCCCGGTACCCCACCACAACAACCTCAGAATCTTCTAACACATTTGAAATGAGAGAAAAAACCTGGAAACACCTTTGTGAAGATGCTAGAGGTCCTTACAGAGAAAAATGAATAAATCCCTTAAAGAAATCTGGAAAAACAGGTGAGTGAAAAGAATCAAACTGTTTAAAACCTGAGAAGTGAAAGAAAGCAACAGAGAAAATACAAACTGAAGGAAATCTGAAAATGGAAAACCTAAGTAACCACAGAGGAGTTACAGATGCAAGAATCACCAAAGAATAATAAGAGGTGAAAGAAAGAATCTCAGGCATTGAAGATACAATAGAAAAAAACCTGATACATTGGTTAAAATAAATGTAAAATCTAAAAAATTCCTGACACAGAAACCATCCAGGAAATGTAGGACACTATAAAAAGACCAAACCTAAAAATTATAGGATTAGAAAAAGAAGATTGCCCACTCAATGTCCCAGAAAATATGCATCCAACAAAGACAAACTTAGGAATCAACACCTCGACCTATAATCATTCCTAACACAGATGCCTGCACACCAGTATAAGAACATAATCATCAACAGAAGGACAACATAGCACAATCCGAGCTCTGCTACCCTACTACACAGCAAGATCTGAGCATTCCAGCACAGAGAAAACACAGGAAAATGACCCTAAAACAGATTTTATGCCAGAAATCCTTAAAAAGGAAATAAAAAAAATTCATTAAACAAATTGAGGAACAGAAAAATAATTGGATGATTCAATAAATCCCTTAAAAATGACAAGAAAGCTAAAATCCCCAAACAGGTGAAGGAAAATGTTCAAGATCTAAAAATGGAAATAACAATAAATAAAACACAACTAGCAGGAATTCTGGGAATGGAAGATCTGGAGAAGTAAACAGGAAATACAGATGTGAGCATCATCAACAGAACACGAGAAACAGAAGAGAGTCTCAGGTGTTGAAGATATGACAGAAGAAATGGATTCATAGGTCAAAGGAAATGTTAAATCTAAAAAATTCCTAACACAGAACATTCAGGAATCTGGAACACCATGTAAAGAATAAATCTAAGAAAAAATAAAATAGAAGAAGAAGATTTACAGCTCAAAAGCCCAGAAAATACTTTAAACAACATCAAAGCAGGATTTTTTTCTAAATTAAAGAAGGACATGCCTATAAAGGTACAAGAATAACCCAGAACACTAAATAGATTGGATCAGAAGAGTCCCTGAGCCACATAATAATCAAAATATTAGACATATATAACAAAAAACAATTTTAAAAGATGTAAGGTTTTTGGTCAATTAGGTAGGCTATGGTGTGGGTCCCATCTCATAGGGTATGCCATCTTTAATCATTTCAGATATTGGTTGATTACTCCTACAAGCTCTATGCCACCACTACACTAGTATTTCTTTTAGGAAGGACACGATTATAGATCAAAGGGTTTGTGGCTTGGCTGATATTTACATTTCTCTTTTGGTAGTTTACAGAATTCCTTTCTTTACCAAAGACATTAACACCTAGGAATGAAGGCTCTATGTAGGCACCAGCTGGTCTTCTCCACTGTTAGTGAGTTGTGTGGGTGTTGTCTTCAGCAATGGGGCCTTGCTGTCAGTTTGTGGATAGCAACTTACAGTCTTGCAACAGCCTGGGTTCTTTGGGGATCCTCATGGGACTCCTTCGGCCAACCACTCAAAGCGATGTTGCTATTTCTGGGACTTGAAACTTCAGTGACGACAAGAGATGGATAGTTGGATTGCAAACTAAGTCTTATTATTTTCCAGTTTCACTTAGATTTCCTTCATATGTATATATTTTAGGAAACTTCTACTGTATTAGGTTTATATACTACCCTTCAAATGGCCTTTAATTTTAGCTGTGTCTCTCTGCATTCCACCCCTCATCCTCTTCTTCCCTTCCCTTCTCTACTTTATCTTCCTATTCCAGTCTCACCTCCATCCATCCATAACTGTCCATTCTATTTCCCTGTCCTAGGAAGATCTATCTGTACTTCACCCAGATTCTTTATTATCTACCTAACTTTTGAGGTTCCATAGATTGTAATCTCATTAACTTAACAGCTAATATCTTCATACAAGTAAATACATACCTTACTTGTCTTTTCAGGTGTGGGTTACCTCACTTAAGATGGATTTCTTTTCAAGTTCTATCCAGTCACTTGAGAATATTGTTTATTAGCAGCTGAGTGATTATTCCATTGTGTAAATACACAGTAGCTCTTTGGTTTTTTTTTTCTGTTGTTGTTGTTTTGTTTTTAAATTTGGCCATTCATCTATTTAGGACCATCTAGGTTGTTTACAATTTCTGGATTCTACGATTATAATGGAAACAAATATGGTTCAGCAAGTGTCTCTGTGGTAGGATTAAGCATCCTTTGGGTATATTCTCAAAAGTGGTGCAGTTGGATCTTGAGGTAGTTCAATTACCATCTTCCTGAGAAACAAGTACGCTGATTTCTATAGTGTCTCTACAAGCTTTATTGAACAACTTGTAAAATACTAAAATGTATTGGAATTGATTAAGCCTGTGGACTTCTTTGTACAAAATTTGCCTTTGAAAATGGAAAAAGATGATGATGTTTAATATAATGCCACTAGAAGTCTCAAGGGAAAGATTTTGATGGGGGATTAAAACTTGCAAAAACTATCCTAATGTTATTTGAACAAAGAAATAGAGTAAAATGTTTTTTTAAAAATTATGATGCACCCTCTAATGTACATTTAGAATTAAAATTCAGTCCATATACATCCAAACACATATATGCACATAAAAGATAAAATTTTTGTAAAGCTACATTTACTCTTAATACATGAAATAAAATCTAATCTTTTCTATTGTCTTTAAAGTACATTATATTCCAATAAGATAATTTGCAGAGCATTACATGCATTTGAATAACATAAATTTAAAGCATACTGCTCTATCAAATAATTACTTTATTTACAAAACTTGTAAATGAATTCCTTTTTTGTATATTTTCTTATATTAAAAAGGTATAGGCATATGATTAAAAATAAAAATCACTAAATATATTTACACTTACAAAGTAAATCCATTTACAATAAAGATACACATACAATTAATTACAAACCCAGACAGTGTAAGTGTATTAGCCATTTCCAAAAAATCATATCCATATTATTATAAAATGGGTATCCAAAACAGTATACATCTATTAAAGATGCAGTTAGAAAAGCCTGAAGTACAAACATGTTAGGTGAATGTGAACACTATCTAATTTGGAGGTACCTAAGGCTTTTCCAAACTTAAAAGTCAGGAATCATTTTAAACATTATATAATACAAAAATGCTTGTATCTGAGAACCTGATGAGCAAACTTAGAATTCAAATAGCAACCTGAGGACAGCCAGAACCATTCAGTGTGCAAACTCTCTCTGCCTTGGATGTGTGCCTCCCTCAGTGCTCAAACACTGCCACAATGAACGTGGTGAGTGCAGAGTGTAGCCCCATGCCATCAGCTAAGAAACAAGAAAACTCAAACAGACTGTTAGAGAGACCCAGGATAAAATACTAATAAAAATTTTGGTTCTTATCAATTCGGAAAACACATAATTTTACAGTTACAATGCCCACAGTTCCCTAGCTGACATTTGTAGTTTCCGTATATCAGTAGTTTGAAATATGCAGCATTCTGTTTAATCTTTTTTTAAAAAACCTCACAAGTAGATGCATGACTATTACTTCTAGTTACAGAACTTATGTTTACAGTCTGAGATGTGTTGTACCTAGTCATATAGTTAATAAATAATTGAGTCAGGTATCAAAGTCAAAATATCTGACATCCAAGTCCAATTTTTAAACAAGTTTTGCTTTTTTTACAGTATTTGCAGAAATTTCTGCAAATATAAAAAAAAAAACACTTTAGCAGAAATATAAAACAGTATCATTTTTTTCTAGAGAGTATTTTTCCCAAATATCATTGGAAAACAAGAATTATGCAATCCCATTTCAACAAACTAACTCAAGATGCAACATCAAACCTGTGCAAACAGCAAGTTACATGGGTTCCATAAAACCTTTTCAAAGCAGAAGATGAACATGAAATTAGATTGAATATTTACTAGCTGAATACATTATCTGTGGCATGTTTGTATAATAGAATACCTTTCAGAAATTGAAGCACTGCCTTTGAGTTACTGATAATGTAATAAATATAAAAACAAGTTATAAAACAGTAACTATAACATGGATTTTGCTATATATTGTTGATTTTACAACTAAAGGCAGACTCCATTTTTTCCCTATTTTTTCTCTCTTCCCAGGACACAAATTCTATCATCATGTTCTTATCCCCATCATCTTGGACTTGAAGAATTTTAGATCTTTCTCTCCAGAGGAAGAAATCAACAATCAATAACATAAGTAGGAGATTGTATGATCCTCTAATTGAACATAATATTTTTATTTCAACTGCTAGGAAAAGAAACTGAAACACAGTTACTTAATAGAAGCAAAGAAGAATCTTTTTATTAAACTTACTCATTGATTTGTGCATGGCGTCTGTATGGAGGTTCAAGGTCAACTTGAGGAGACAGTTCTTTCTTTCTGGCATGTGAGAGCAAACTTAGATTGTCAAGACTTGGAAGCGATTTTTTTTTAGCTGCCCACTGAGTCATCTTTCCAGCCCAGAAGAATCCCTTTATGGTTTAGGGATGCTAAAGAAACATCTGAGAATAGATACTCTTTTCCTCAAGAAATTCTTTCAATAGAATGATAGCCAAAAAGGTTGGTATGACAGGGAAGCAGAAGAAAGAATTACCTTGGAATAAGAAGGGGACTGCAAGAGAACCTGGAGTAAGGAAAATGGAGCGATAAAGAAGAGGAAAAACAGTGACAGTTACATAAGAAAACACCAAAGTGAAAAATATTCCTTTGCATTTTAACTGAAATTTATAAAGATTTGAAAATAACCGAATTTTAGGAAAAGAAATGCTTCAGTGTTAAATCCCTGAATATGTTATATTATATGTCTAGGTTTATCTCAAGGTGTCTTTGTTCTGATTAGTAACCCTACTGAAAATGTTGCTGTATCTATCTCATTTTTTCAATATTTGTGTCTATATCTTTTAACTATGCCAATGGGTTTCACTAATTTCATCTTTAGTGTCGTTTAGTAGTTTTGGCTATGTAAATATATTTCTTTCAAAAAACAAAAATGTGGAATTAAAAAATATGAAAAAATGAATCAAAAATTGTACGGAGAGACTTTGGATTCATCATACCAGGTAAAGTTTCCTGTTAAAGGATCAGACAAAAGAAAAAGAGTTGACTGGGGAGGGAAGCTGCCTCAAGGGAGCCTCCTACGGTATGGCATCTGACCCAACTGTCCGGTGTCTTCATGGGATGGTGGTTGAGGTTCTTTTTGGAATACTCTGCATTGGACAGACAGGATTTCACCTGGACAGTGCACAAGGGTGAAGTCTGGAGGAACACGGTAAATGGTAAATGACACATCCCCCACTTTATGGACTGCATTAGAGGGATTTTGCTTTATCTGACTCTATTTCGAGGTGCCCAGTGTGACAATCTGGGAGTAAAAACGAAGGAACACACTCAGATTAATTTCCAGGGTCCTCTCTGTGAAGCTCCTTTGGACCTATTTGGCCCTTTGGATTCACTCATATTTCCAAACTGACTTTTCACAACTCTTTTTCCTTTCTAGGTGCAAATGACCATGTTCCTGTTCTCATTCACTTGTAGTAATGATTACTAATGACTCATGTGAAACAAGTTTGAGATTATTGTACTAAACTTTGTGGGATTTTAATATTAAAACATTGTAGCTTCTCCCTTAATAGAAACATCCTTATATACCCATAAGAATGTGCTGTGCATTCAATATTGAGAAAATTATGTAGCACAAGATGATGGTTTGGATACCGAATGTCCACTAAAGGTCTTTGTGTTAAAGAATTAGTAAGTGAGTGATACAGTGGGAAGGTATGCTGGAACTTTGCTTGGTGAGGTTTCATCTGAAGTCACCATGGACAGATACTTAGAGGATATTGTGGATCTTTCTTTCCAACCTTTTTTATCTCTCTGTTCCCCTTTCCCTTTCTGTCTCTCTATCGTGACTCACGAAATGAGTGGTTTTCTCTATTTCTCCTGCCATGATATGCTGTATTCCTCAGAGGTTTAAGAAATTAAACCACCTGGGTTTTTTTTTTTACTAGAAAATTTCAGACAGATGAACCATAGTAAATCTTTACCCTTTTGAAGTTAGTTTCCTTGAGCATTTTGTTCTACTAGGTCAGTCTCATGGAGATTAAGAAATCACCTATAGCCCTAATATTAAACTCAAAACAAGAAAGGCTAAAACATCAAGAATTCTTAGCATTTATTTTTTAGTTTGGTTCACTGAGAAGTCCTGATTACCACATTCTGTAGCAAGAAGGTAGAAGCCATCCAATATTGCATGATGGTACAAAAAGATGGAGAAGGGACAAATTCTTGCTTCTATTCAAGGGCCAAGACAATGCTGTGTCTTGAGTTTAGATGTAAGATTACAAGTTTCAAACTTTTGCATCTTTAGCATTTCCATTAACAGACTTTGAAACCTATTGAACAAGAGTTCCAGCAAGGTTTGTCTGACTTATGAGGCTTCAAGACTTGATCTGAAGCATACTACTAGCACCAGAGGTTCATTTGGGGGCAGATGGCTAGAACTGCTCAATATCCATAGCAATGCCAGTCAATCCCCTTACAAATCTTCTGCAGTGCTCTCTCTCTCTCCATCCATCCATCTATCTAAATGTTAATTAGATATGCTTTGAAAGAACAAAGTAATTTTCTGAAAACATCAGAGGAAATCAACAAACCTTTGTCTTGCTTTTTTATCGGAACTAAAACATGTATTAAAAACTACCAGGTGATGGTAGTTGGATGTCTCTGGAAATGTTTCTTACCTTGAGATATTTGAGAAAAATATTCCACAGGGCATGCTCAGATAAGGCAATTATTTAAAGTGAAAGGGACGATGCATCAATGAGCAAGGACCCATGGTACAGACACTCTTTGAGTTTTCTTCCCACACAGACACATGTCTCTCGATTGAATAAACAAAGTCTTGATGATGAGTTGTGGCTTGAGGAAGCTCAAGAGAGTAACTTCTAGGAGGTGTTCTAAGACATCTCCACGTCTCCTGTTTAGGTTGGTATATTTAGTTCATCATGACAGTCAAAATCATCAGTAAACAAACCAAGTCTGAAATTTTAGAGGACCTTTCTTTTAACTTACTACAGTCATTAGGCAAAGTCAAATGCCCAAGATGCATAAAGACAAAATAGATCTTAGGAGAAACAATACACATACAATTACAAAGGTAACATCATTTATTTTTCATCTATTAAATTAAAACAGGATGATAGATGTAAAACATGGCTGTTTAATAATCAGTCATAAATGGAGGATCCAAACATTTGTATGACAACAGTCAACATCAATAACAAGATTTTTGTGCCTCTCAATGAGAAAAGAATAGACTCAAAGGAATCACTCCTGAAATTGATTAAGTTTCCGGCAGACCTGAGAGGAATATTTTAAACTGCATTTTTAAGACCTCAGTAAATCCAGACTGGCAGATTCAGGGCAAATGTTGGTACATTCCTGAAAGGTCTTCACTTAGAAATGTATGGAAATAAAAGTGAAAAATCAAGAAGTTTTCAGATTTTTACTTTTAAATCTGAAAGTAGAGACTGAGGAAAGAAGACCTTAAATTCAGCAGTGTTTATCTGTAGCCAGGATGCTCCATGTTTGAGAGCCTGGGCAGGAGGATCCTGAAGTCTCAAGGACTACCAATCTAGTAGAAATGGTGAGGAATAGAGTGAGTAAAAGAATTTGCCTCAAAAATAAAATAAAATAAAATAAAATAAAATAAAATAAAATAGAAAAATAAAAAGACAGTGAGGGATAGAAGAAGCCACTTAAGAACAACCTCTGGTGTTTATATTCTGTGTAGGCATTCACAGATCAGAGCACATGTCACAATAAGTGTGGCACCGGCACCCCCAAACACACACATACACACACAAACACACATACCCACACATACACACATGCATAAATATATACACACATATACACACATATGCACAGACACATACACAGACATGCACAATACATACACATGTACACACTTACCCACCCATATACACATGCATAAATATACACACACATGTACACATATACACACACATGCACACACACACATACACACGCATACACAGAGTCAAATCTTTGTTTCATATTGGGTACACAGGAAAGGCTCAGGAAAATCTCAAAACTGAGACCAACATGAACCAATAGCAATTTCAGGATAAACTGAACTCCATAGTTAGACTTTAAAAAAGAAAAAAAAATGTCACGAAGATTATTAACAGGAGGGAACAGAGGTAGTAAAATAGGGAAAAATTGGTCAGCATATCTTATATACTTGAATGAAAATTCCTTAAGCAATGCAGTACCATGTATGATAAAGTTATGCAATACAAATTAAAAACAAAATAAAACAATGAGGTATATTAAGGTTAGAGAAAAGTGGCAAGCGCAGCGGAACAATAGAACCATACACAAACACAGGGCTCAAAGGCATCCATTAAAATGGAGCACAGGTGAGCTTTTCCAGGTGATCAAGCTGTAGGTTTTGTGACTATTGTCTTCTAAGCTGTACCATGTTATATATACTGAGCTTTTAAATTGTGTTCCTTTTTATTAATTTTTAAAAATGATTAGAATAGTTAGGGCTAAGATATGGGTTGTAAATCAAATTTGATAATGTGTAATTGTCTAGTAGTTACCTTAAGTATAGTCATGTTTTGGAAATCTAAGCCTAATCCTGAACCGCAAGAGTCCTTTGAAAATATTTAGTTGCGTAAATGCACCCATAATTTCAAGGGCCAACTGCAGTAGTACTTGGCTACTTTTGAAGACTCTAGAGAATATTTAATCTAGAAACTCTTGAAATAAACATCTAAGGTGGTGGATATGTTAATTATCTTGTACTAATCATGTAGCAAACATGTATATATATAATAAATATTGTGATCCACAAAAGTATATAATTAATTTTAAATAAGTGTTTTAATTGAGAATACTAGGAAAATGTTTTTTAAATGTTTAAGTATCACAGACTTACATGAATGTTCACTATTAATAAATTAGTTAGGATCAAAATAACTTCTGAAGGCTAAGTATATTCTGTGATTTTTTTCATCACTTATACAACGTAAGCATAGATAGCTGCGAACATTACGCTATCCCCAATGTGCCTCTGCTTTAAGACACTTGTTGATTTTCAATTTACCGCTTCTCCCACAAAATAACCACCTTGACTTACAGTGAGAGATGTTATGTCATTATAAAAAGATTTGGTTAGAAAGCAAGCAAAATTAATGTGGTTGTTAGTGAATTTATCGAAAAAGATTGTTAATGCTAAGGAACAATATATAAAAGCTGACAGTATTAGGTTTCCATCAATGATTTTTTTTATTTTAAATGGAAAGAATAAGATGGAGATAAAGAACAATGGTGGTAGAAATAGCTGCTACTGAATGGATGGAAACATCTTCTTTGAAGCCAGAGTAGAAGGTATACATTTGAGATAGTAGTTTGCAAGGGGGTGGGGGGAAACGTTAATTTGATCTGAAGGAAGCAAGAAGCAAATGTGGAATTAATATAAAGAAAAGTGGCTCTAATTTTTTAATTCTGAACCTGGGATGAAGGCAAATCTTTCCATTCAGAAACACACAGGCAATTTCATCACTGTTTTATGCAGGTAATAATAATAATTGTGCACTTTTGGCATATACAACACATTGTCTCCTTTTCTTGAAACGATGCTCCATTTCTGAAATGCCAAAAGGAGCATGTCAGTCATGAAGCCAGGTCCACAGTGCTTCTGCACAACAGCATGGAAGGCACAAATCTGTTCTGTCTGAGCTGGAGAATTGTAGTAGCCTCAATCATTACACTTTGCTAATATCACAGGCTGAAGCAATAGATGATCAGAGTCAGCAATGTGAAAACGAAAAAAAAAGTTAAATACTAGCCTAGATATGCTTGTGATATGCTAAAAATGAATTCCAAGTACTAAAAGCACGGCATACAAGGAAACTATCAAAAACTGCCAAGTTTGAGATTTAGAAATGTCATTCACCAATGCTGTTTCCAAACAAAAAGCTTTTATTCTGCTGGCAGGTTTTCACGGCTTAACAGATAAGCCCGAGCTAGGTGTTTGCATGTTGCTGCTGAGAAAGGTATTTTATGAACAAGGGCAATGGTTTGTGTGAGGGAAGGAGGCGTTAATGGGTTAAAAACTGTGTAAATGTTACTCCGGTAAAATTACAGCTTGTTGTTCAGATGAATACTCTCCACTTCTCATATAGCTTTAAATTATGGACAAATGCTTGCAATTGTGAACTCCCCACATTCTGCAGCCTGTTCCCAGGCTTCATCAACCAGGGCTGTCCAATGGGATTACTGTAAGCCTTCACGGCAGTCTGCCAGCCACTGATGAGAAACTCATAGCCCTGGATGTTAGATTGCTCTCTTTATTCCATCCTAGTGACGGCTGTGATTGCTGTCATGGTGTTAGGTTAGAAATTAGCATTGTGTAGCCCAAATTTTGCCATCCAGAACATACTCAGGGGAAGAAAATAAAATCAAAGAATAGCAATTTCTTCTGTAGAAAGAAAGAATGAAAGACAGGGAAGAAAAGCATTCAATGTCTCCATAATACAGATGTCCGCAAAACCTGGGTCAGGAAATGTTGAGTGGTCCTAGTTGGCAAATTATCTAAGACAGGTGGTTTCTCTTGTTATCAGAGAATGACCTCTGCCAAAAAAAATTAATAAATAAGTGTGGCTTTCTTTGATAAACTAGCTGACTGAGGCAGCCACAAGTGAGTGCTTGAGAGTGTTTACAATAGTCGTGGCTTTTAATGGTGGTTTTAAGAAAAACAACCTAAATTAATCAAGAAGGCTTGTGAGTTCTAGGGTCAAGTTCAGGTTTTTGGTATCATTTCAGATGCCATATCTGGAAGCAATGGAGGCATAGCATTACTTCCTTGTGATAATTTCATTATGACACACAGATCTAACTGGCCCATGAAAGGGATGATGTACGGTAAAGGAAAGGAGTAATGAAAAATCAAATACTAAATTAAATAATATATTTTTCATATAATTTTCCTTCAATAATGATGAGAAAATTACTGACACAGAAGGGCCAGATTAACCAATGCTTGAAGTGATTTGGTCCTCTGGTTGGATTTACCCTAGTGTTTTCTGTCTATTTTCTGCTTGATTATTCTTATTTACTTAAAAAATAACTAAGTGCCTGCTGCTCTTTTAGTTTCTAATGAAACCACATTATTGAAAAAAACATATTAATATCTCTTATACTAGAGATTAATTATAGCAAAAATGAAAGCCATTTAAATTTGCGCTAAGGAAGAATATAGGGTCCTTATCTTTTGACTCTTTCTAGGCTAGCCACAGACATGCTAATTTTTTCATGTCATTAACAGTGAGCAGGCTGGAAGGATTCTGACATGTGATGTGTGCAGACTCTGCTAGGAGTCTTGATTTTTATCCACCTACCCAAGCTTATCCGTCATCTTTAATCATGCAAAAAAGAGAATCACTTAATCATTTCATTTCATTGAAAAAGAAAGAGAAAGATTTACATTAAAATGATGACATGCACGAAAAAATAAATTGAAAATGATCATGATGGGAAGGGAATGAGGAGACTGAAGCTCCATTGGTTTTGTGATGCTCATTTAAAGCAATGATCGAGTCAAAACCAAGATATAAAAGCAGTGATGGTGTTAGCGATTGGGGTATAACCACCTCATCCTCTCAATAGAAGATGCAGTCTGCATTCTCCATAAATTCTGTGAGAAGGCAAGACAAATAATTAAACATTTGATTCAGTTGCCTAATTCTCTCTCATCTCACATTAAATTATATATCAATGACAATATTACTTAGAGGGATTGAATAGAACCCCAAAATGTAAATTAAGATCTTTATATAAAATAGCTGTTCTAATTCCAAATGTGCAATATCAATCCAATGCTTGGACTTTAATTAATAACAAAGTTAAGTTTATATGCAGTAATATAAACCTATTTTATTTTTGTTTTAAGCATATTAGGGTTTATTAGTATACTTCTATGTATATTATTTGTATTCTGTATTTTTATTGATAGTAAGGCATGTTTTTTTTAGTGTAATAGCATCTTTCATGTGCTTATTCAAAGTATATAAACTTGGGTTAGAAACCAAAAATAATGTTCAATTTTTTTCCAAATTTCCCTTGCTCATCCTTTTTCTTTTATTCCCATATTCTGTTGAAAGCTAGTAATGAATCTGTCAAAAAAATAAGGAATTTCTAAGTGCTAGTGGTACCCATTGACAATTTAAATGTCCTCTTTTAGTATCACGTGAATCAATAATCAGGCCTTTTGCATTTTTCCTTCTTTCTTCTAAAATATGTATTGTCTTGTGTATTTCAGTTAGCCTATTTGTGAAAACAATCTATACTTGAATGAAATTGTCTTTAAATATTCATTTGAGTTAAGTAAGCATAGCTATATACAAGAGAAAGGAACAAAAATGTCTTTGATTTTTTTAAAAGGAAAAGTGGTAAATGCATTTGTTCTTGAACTTGTCTAGTAAAGCACTGTTAAGAAGGAATTTTGTTCCAAGGATGGTCCTACAAATAGGTACCACTGTGAACAGAATTCTTGAACTGTAATATGCTTAATTATACTCCCTTCACAGTGCTAATCATTTGATAAATCAGAGAAAAAGATTTCTCTGGATTCTACTAGCAATATAATTGCCCCTCTCTCACAAATGCTGGGTATCTTTACATGCACAGCTGTGTAGTAAACAGGTCACACGATGATGTTAAACTCCAGTTCTTCAGACATTTGTCTACACATTATGAGACATTTCAAATATTTTGAATTATATAGCAAAAGTTCAGGTGATCTAAAAATATTATTGCATCTTATATAAACATACAGCCAACAAATAGTTCAGTGGGATTTAATGCAAGATGAAAGATATAATTGATAGATTTAAATAATTTTCACCTTTAAATTACAAAGATTCTACACAAGCTGAAGGGAAATTATGATTTCAAAACACATAAAAATCAGCATAAGGTTAATAAATACAGGATTGATTATACTATTCATAATTGAATGGAGAGTAGCATGTATTTTAAAAACTAAATCTTTTTTCTCATCTACTGTATCTTTAAATTCCAAAAATATAATTACCACTTTGTGCCATGGTCTTTTGGGGAAGATAAAGCTGATTCTACTTTACTTTCATTTAACTTCCTGGGAGACTTCGGTGCAGGAGATCACAAGAACTTTCCTTAGTTGTTGACAACCATTATATGAAACCATACACAACTTTTAATGTGTAGTAAAAAATCATGAGAGTACCACAGTATAAAACTATAAATTTGAAGGTTATAGATACATAGAAATTTGTTAATTAAATATACAGTTTGTTCATGTATACAAACAGGTGGCTGTAGTAGAAAAGTCAAAATAGCATTTTCCTTCAAAGAGGCATTGATATTAATATATGTGAACATGTGTGGTATCAATTTATATGAGCATATGCTTTCAGTTGTCTTTGTATTCTTATCACAAAATAGAAGACAGAAATAAAATATGTATCATGTTGCAATATAAATTTTATTATGCAAATCCAAATTGAGGAACTTAAGAAATTTACAGTTTTTATCACACCAAAAAATTTGGTTTGTGTATTCCAATGATCTTTTGAAATGCATTGTTATATAATTTATCTCAGATAAAATTATATCTTACTTATTTATGTTAGATGATGCTAAATACATGTTAGTTATAATTTTCTTCATACTATACTGTGATGTAAGCTTTTAATATAGAAATTAAAATGTAAGCCTAAATTATTTTATTTTCATATTGCTTCTAGAAACATTACATATTTAAAATTTTGAATATATATTTAAAAATATATCTAAAATTGCATATTAATTAGTATATGAACTTAGAATAACAAATGCAATCAGAAAACAAAAGATTTGGATCAAATACTAAGGAAATGCTAACAACTGCGATACTTTAACTTTATAGCAATAGGTGGCACTGTTACCTAAATACTCTGATTTGAATTGAAAAACTGGAAATGTGTTGTCTCTGTGTGTAATTTCATACATGTAAAGAAATGACAACTTAGTTGAAAACAAAAAGTGCTAGTGATTGACTCAGTATTACATTTATACAGTCAGTAGTATCTCAAATAGAGGAAATGTAGATCAAAATGTATGGCAATAAGTATGATTTGATTGGTACACATTTCATGAAACTCATAAACATTTTGACTTTTAGTACAAACAGCAATAATCAGTGGATTTTTTCCTGCCAAATTTTACTTTATAAATATCAAATTATATAAGGTTTGTATTACAAAATTTTAAGGTGTTTTAGAAACCAAACAACCAATTGCAGAGTTTAGGTGGATCCATATGATGCATTTTTCAATGCAATATTTTTTCATCGATTTTGTGTGTGTGTGTGTGTGTGTGTGTGTGTGTGTGTGTGTGTGTGTGTGCGTGCGCCCATAGGACCAATAAGAAAGTCCTCATGTAATATACATGTTTGCTAAGTATCCAGTCTTTACTGCACATACAAGCTGACTGGGGAGAAATGGTTTTCTTTGATCACTGCCAACTTGGTCATGGGTAGTATCTGAAAGAGAGAAAAATAGGCATGTGTTTACTCTGTTGATATGAACATATGAGAGACCAATAAGGACCTTGGTAAAGTATACTTAGTACAAGCTAGAAAATGCTGTCCCTGGGGTAGGGGTAGGGGCAGACTTCATTAAATATATTCCTCTTCCATCAGACAGTCTGCTACTAGGATCAGGAGATGAATCTCAGTCCCTATGGCTTCATGACCATGTATCCCTCCCTGAAGACCAGTATAATCCACAGTTTTTTCCACATCTGGAAAACTGATTAATGACTGGTGTGGCCTTATCTTAGAATTTGGGAAATGTTACATGGATATATGATTTGGTGGTTCATATGACTCTTCTGTATTGTTAATAAATATTTTGATAGAAAGCTGCAAAAAACAATATAGTGACCTAAGATATTTTGATTATCAATATACAAGCTCCTATCTAATCAGTAAGAGATCATTGCATCACTAGATATAGTTCTGGCTCTTAACGTGGTAAACTCTGAGGGGTGTATGATTCCAATCACTTTCAGACTTACTTTCTTACTTGCTGTAAATACCACCTGAGATGGACACCAGCTTCCAGCAGGTTCTTAAGGAAAGTTTTCTGCTCAACAGATGTTTTTGCTTACAAAATCATGTGCCTTTGCTGGGGAGATCGGGAAACCCAGGGAATATCATGGAGGAAACTTGGCCCCAACTCGAGACAACTTGTTTCTTTTCTGCCCTGGAACAAAGAAGGATGAGCAGTGGTGTCCACTGCAATATCATCTACTGTCCACACTATTTCCATCTCCGAGCTTCTTCCCAAGGAATCTAGTCTGTGTTCTGTACAAAGAGAGGTGACCTTGTGATAGTCTTCCATACTCTATTCACCAGCTAGAACCTAGATCACAACATCAACAAACATACATTTCAAAGTGAAAGTTTTACCCTAAAAATAACTTAGTGACTTTAAAAGGCAAGGAAAAGAAAGCTAGATCAAAACATTAGTGGTAGTGGGTAACACTACTTTATAAGGATACTTTTGAGGGGCTGTGGAGATGGCTCAGTGGTTGAGTACTGACTGTTCTTCCAATGGTTTGGGTTGATTCATAGCACCCTCAGAGTGGCTCATGGCCATTCATCAGTTCAGGGGATCTGATAGCCTCTGGTCTATGTGGTCACCAAGCACTCATATGATGCTAGACATACATGCAGGCTATATATGTGTGTATATACATATACATATATATATATATATGCAAAAAATTGAATTGCATGTTGTATGGGCCAGGTACTATTCAACAATCTAATGTGTTCCTATTATTATGTACCACTTATTTCACGCACCATGGAGGAACCCACAGTTATTTAAGACCTGGTCTCTGTTCTCAAGAAGTTCCTTGCTCATCAGAGGTCCCAGACTGCCAACAGTCTGTATTTATACTACTCTGTTTCCTCTGGAGGAAAAACCGTAAATTTACATAGTAAACCCTTCTCTGAAAATAAAACCCTTTTTGGTCATATGATAAAAACCAAGGTATTTAGGATATTTTTGAGTTTTAATATGTAAAGACATTGCTGTTTAGCAAGTGACATCATATTGTATTTATCTTTTCATCACATGAAAAGATGCATTTAAAAGCATTATTAAATATTTTGTTTTCAGAAGAGCTACAGAATAGCTTATTTCTTCACACAGTCTCACAGGAGTGAAGAGAAAGATGTGAACTATGACCGATTGTACCCTCACTCCATCTCCCTTCTCCCCAGAGTCAAATGAAGTCTGAAAATGAGGCTCAGCCCAAGATTCTCCAAAATCACTTCTAATTAATTAAAATTGAGTTCTGAACCTAACCAAATTGCCCCCCCCCACTTTATAGTAATGCAGTAAACTGAGACTTAGGAGCATGAAATGTTAGCATGGAAGGACGATAATATGGTTAGTCACAATATCCCATCCTACTGGCTAGCTCCCATGTTACAAAGCCCATAGGGAAAGTCTTCCGTTGTTGGCCTTGCTGTTTACCTGAGAGAACCAGTTGGTAGATTACTTTTCATCATGTTATTTCTCTGGCATGAGCTAAATCACATGACTTCATGATAATTGTTTTTAATATTGTGAGAATTAAATATATGGAGTCTACAACAAAACTCAAAATAATTCATTGAACATATTTATTAAGGAAGTGGTTTTATAAGGTGAGGTCACACAGTGGTAGGCTATAATCAAAAACTAGTAGGTACTTTTGGCATTACTGAAGTTTGTAATGAGTTGTTAAATTAAGATTCAAATGGAATGAGATGTGTCTCACAGTTTTCTGGCTGAGCGATTGTTAGATTTGCCTCTTGTTATAAAATGTATTTTTTTTAGTAAGGCAATAGAATTTCAGTGTGTGACTCCTACTTCACCTTGCTACATTTTGCTCTTGAATATGTTTATAATACCAAGTGCTTTGTGGATGCATCCATCCCATGGAGTTCATTTAATGCAAGTGTGATGCTTGCTATAACGTACAAACAAATCCCCAATGGTTTTCTCTAAGAGGAGATTTTAGAGCAATGAGATGCAATAACATATAAAATTGAAAATAAATATGGTCAAAAGCAAATACTCAGATTTTTCAGAGATGCAAAATATTACCATATTTACTGTCAGTGTGCTCTAAAAAGAATTTCTTGAACTTAAATCATTCCACCTGACTGATAAATACAAATCTCCAGCAAGCTCCACAACCCCAGAAACCACCAAGCTCCTCTATACTTCAAGATCAACTTCTTTAGATTCCACACAGACATAGGCACATGTGAAGTAGGGCATGTGCTAACTAGTGACATTAATTATTCCATAATTTGATATACACACTGTAAAACACCATTTTGTATCTGATAAATGGACAAATTTAGCGGTTAATTTGAAAAGCAATTTTTTTAAAAAGAAGAACAACCGTGGTATCAATATCTTGAGTTACACTTTGTTGATGCCTGCAATTAATGTTTTAGACACCAGATACAATGTTCAGTGTCTTATGAATATTTCTGTATACTTAAGCAACCACTCTAGTCCATGCTTGGAAGAAGTAACAACCTATTTCTGACCAGAAAAGTGATGCTTCCATGAACTCACTGACTGAGATGTGAGATTCAAATCCAGGTATTTTAGCTCTTTCCCAGGTGGTTTGTGCCTCCAACCCGGCCATGATAATGGTAACAGCTGAGGACTGAGCATTGGGAGATAAGACAAAGAAGTCTGAATTACTAGACAGGCCAGGAAGAATCTTCCGGCTGCCTAATGACCAGATTATAGCAGGAAATGAAGCTAGAAAGAACTAACTGGAAGGCAAACCTGCAATTTCTACTCTCTTTCAGCTGTAACAGGAAGTTGGTATCAAACTGCTTTCACCAGGAAACGTAAGGAGACCACTTTGATTGCACCTCATTGTAAAATGATTTCAGCTGAATGGGTGTGCCAAAGAAAAGCAGCTCCATCTTTCCTTAAAATGAACCCTGATGTAAAAGAGGGGTGTAAGTTTTACCCACTGGAAGTGGAGATATTCTTTCAGCATGATGCTATTAATGATCCATAATGCTTTGAAGAGCACTTCATTGCTACAAAATTTTGTTTTGCTGGACATGTTGTGGACATCATAACTCTTGTTACACAAGCAATTTTTGAAATACTGGAGAAATTCCAGCTACTCCAGAACTGTACAATGGTTGACATGAAGATTGGATCTGGTGTCAATGTAACTACCAAAAAGAGTGTCCTTGCTGGTGTTATTGATAATGATTCCTGTAGACTCTGGCCATGGGTAGATCTGGGCCAGCAGGACAGAATAAGTAGGTCTGGAAGGCCTTTGTGTAACTTGAAGGTGGAGTTGACTTGCTTTGAAGGTCAATCTGTGCAGGGTTCTAGTGTCGATGAGTTCAACTTCTGAGCTTGGTCACTGTGAAAAAATTAAGTAGGCTTGTAGACATTTTGGGACTCTGCATAACATCTGCCCGTAAAGGGCTGGATGAAACATTAAATATTAAAGCATAATATGAAGGAGATATATTTACTGACTAGATTACTGTATTACCAGTGGCAGGCAGAAGCAGTGGTCTGATCCCCCTGGTATCTGGAAATACTGTGTGTCCATTTACCAGATGGTCTCTCATCACACCAGACTGGGATGCTCAGGGTGTGTGGCCATCTCTTGTATTGCCTGGTTTTCTTGGCTGTTCAACTCTACCTTCTCCAGAAGGATTATGCCAGTTTGCTTGCTGCAGAGGTATTTGGGTTAAAACAACCATTTGATGTGGACCAAATTTTAAGCAAGCATATTGAAGGCATGGGTATCCTTAATGCAAGCAAACCAAAATAAAAGAAGAAGAAGGAGAAGAAGAAGAAGGAGAAGGAGAAGAAGAAGAAGAAGAAGAAGAAGAAGAAGAAGAAGAAGAAGAAGAAGAAGAAGAAGAAGAAGAAGAAGAAGAAGAAAAACCCAAAACAAAACAGAAAAACAGAGAATGAAATTGTTAGAAAGTAATTTTAATTTTTAGGAGAAAAGTTACATATTCCTAGTTTGGATAAGAAAATTCAAGCAAGATAGTATTGTATCAGTTTACTAGTGAACAAATGGTCCTCTAGACAAATGGGTTGAAAAATTACCAATGGCTATTTGTTTTTAGCATTTTTCTTTTGGTTTTTAGAGACAGGGTTTCTCTGTAGCTTTGGAGCCTGTCCTGGAACTAGCTCTTGTAGACCAGGCTGGCCTCAAACTCACAGAGAACCACCTGCCTCTGCCTCCCTAGTGCTGGGATTAAAGACGTGAGCCACCGCCCGGCATTTTTAGCACTTTTTACCTCTCTATAGTGATGTATGCCTGCAACCTCAGCATGTAAATGCAAAGGCAGCAGAATTACTTTAAGTTCAAAGCCAGCATGGACTATGTAGAGAGGCCCTGTATTGAAACAATAATCTTTATAGTTAGCAAAATTGGCATGATATTGTTAAATTATATCTCATCCACTGTATGGTTATTGTTGGGTAGGTAGGTACATAACATTAGCAAAGAAATGTCATTTATGGGGCTGGAGCAATGTCTCCACGATTTAAGAGCCAGTAAGCCTCTCTTGCAGAGAATCCTAATTTGGATCCCAGCATCATGTGACTCTCAATCTCCTGTAACTCTATCTCCAGGAGATTTGAACCCTCTGACTTCCTTCTGCACCCACAGTCAAATGTTAATATCCCAACACACTACAAACACACATACACACACATGCATGCATACAAATAATTTAAAATAATAATAAAGAAATTTAGTATTATTCCTAAATGCTATTGATGATTTTTTATAAACAAGTAGTTGGTACTTAATCATCTGTAGCTCATGTTTTGAAATTTTAAATGTTTGCACTGTGCATTCTAATAACAATAAAAAAGAAACCCCAACAACACAAATTCAGGTGTTTCACCTTACAAGGTGGGATCTCTTGTCACTGAGCTAGACCTGCCTCTGCATTTTCACATAAACATTTATGGGAGTATTTAAATAAATATATTAACTTACATAAAGCATTTTTTGGCTTTTCTTTTAAAGAGTAACATTATCTAGAAATGCTATACAAAGAAAAACAAGTTGCTGATTCATATTGTTCCTGTAATTAGGATGGTATCTATCACTAACCTCCCAGAACTGTCATACCCATGACTGGTAAGTATCTGAACTCAAAAGCAGTGATTTTTGAGGTATATACAGTATTTCAGTTCTCAAAAATTCAGAAAATGACTTGGATCCCTAAAACCATCTGAAAAATGCCCTATGGTATGCATAGAAGATCATCTTTGTGTAGAATGGGCTCAAATAGTCAATTAAAATCTAGAGCAGTCTTCCTGATGACACAACCTTTTATATTGATACCTTTAAAGTGTTTTTAAACCCTCATCTATGAATTGATATGAAAACACACAAGTACATATAAAGATTTCTAGTAAATACAGTTTCGTGTATGTTAAGGATAATAGTGTGTTATGTTTTGAATAGCTGTTTAATCTTTATTTACTCCAATACTTATAACCCAAAGGAAAACAGGTTCATCTAAGAGTTATGTCACTCCATATAGTTATATAAAAAAGGTTTTTATTTAAGGATCTTGTTTTAAAAGAAAATTCTAGTCACCTGTTGATTTGTACAAAATTCTACTAAGGCAAAAAGCAGTGTGTGTGTGTGTGTGTGTGTGTGTGTGTGTGTGTGTGTGTGTGTGTGTATGTGTGTGTGTGTGTGTGTGTGTGTATACTCACAGTGTGGTGTGGTTTATGCTTACTGTATACATGCATAATAAGGACAACCTTTGAAAAATTTGGTTCTAAATGTCAAGAGCCAAAAAGAACTCTATCATGTGTGTTATTAATATGTTTCACTATCTAAAAGAGTATTCCATCATGTAGTAGGAATGTCACATTACCATAATTTTCTTATATCAAATGCATGCATTTAGCAAGTCTATTATGGCAGTGTCTGCCCTGAAAAGAGAAAAATTCCCTTATGTCCGGAGGTTTATGATGCCCTGTCCAATTCACTTTAAAAATAGATCAATGTTTTAGGAGTAATTTTTTGTACTTTTTGGTTTAGAATTCTGATGCATTTAAACCAACTACCTAATGTTCATTGAGTATAAAGTAAATTAAAATAGTGTTGGATAATTTTGTTTATTAGGAACAAATTAAATATAATATAAAGTGGACAAAGTTGTATTTCCAATTAATTTTTTTAATTAAATTATGTATTTTGTAAAAATAAAACAATGATAATCCTTCCCTTTCATAGAATAGTTAAATCATTTTAAAAACTTGTAAATCAGATATGTTTTATGTACTTTTTAAGGGACTCTTTAAATGCACTTTGTAACATGAAGGCTTGCTGGTTGGGATTTCTGTCCTGCCCAGTTCCCACTTCCGGCAAGTCCCAAAGAAAATCACACAAAGAGTCTACATTAGATATAAACTGATTGGCCCATTAGCTCAGGCTTCTTATTAGCTCTTGTAGGTTATATTAACCCATTATTCTTATCTATGTTAGCCACATGGCTCAGTACCTTTTTCAGCGGGGAAGGTCACATCCTGCTTCTTTGGTGTCTGCACAGGACTGGGGAGCAAAGGGCTTCCTCCTTCCCAGAATTTTCCTGTTCTTTTTGACCCGCGTCTGCTTCCTGTCTGGTTGTCCCACCTATACTTCCTGCCTGGCTACTGGCCAATCAGCGTTTATTTAAAACATAATTGACAGAAAACAGAATTGTCCCGCACAGGCACTTGAAAAATTGTATCTGTCCGTCAAATAAAGTAAAAGTGAGAAATTCTTGTTCTGCTTTAATGACTTTAATTCTAAGACTTAGCAATCTCTTAAAGACTAAATTTAAATCACATCTGGAATCATATAATTTTCCAATACTCAATTATTTAGAATCTTCAAATTTTTGTACATTACTATCCAAGGCTTTATCTATAAAAATACAGTTTCCAGTTACATAATTCACAATGCAGTTACTGTGGGATCATCTGCCTCTCACATGACACACACATGAAAGTTTATGCTTTCCCATTACTCATATTTCCTTGAAGCCTTGAATTTCATAGTTAGAAACTATATTTCTTACAATAAGTTTGCAAAACTCATAGACACTGTAGAAACTCACCCGCTGTCTTCCTAGGTGACCATCTCTGAGGGAACAAAGATGAAGAGTTAGCAGAATTTCCCCTGTAGCCACCTGCTACAGATGACTGATGTGTGGCTCCAAGGTCACCAGATCTGTTGTTGTGTGCCTCTGCACAGGTTGTGATGCCATCTCATCCCTCCATACTACTGTCACTGAGATTTCCTTCTTGTCACTGGATGGCTTCCAAGACCTCTGTGCTGCCACTCTAAGACAGGGACCTGTCTTTCTCATAACTCTGGCCTCGTGTTCCAACTTTCAGTGGAAGCGTGTATCAGTGATCTCAGGACGGAGTGTGTGTGTCTTCCCTTAATGGCTCCGCCAAGTCACGCGAAGAGTGCCATGATCTTTCCAACTCGATTACATCATCTGTCACCGATTATCTGATTCTTTCCTAGTTAATAAGTCATTGACAAGTATTCCTCGAAAACTGCTCATCGCTAACAGGTTGACCATCCTTGCAACTACCCAGAACCAGAACCAGGGTTATGGGTTGCCCCGCTCCAACATCCAACTGTCTATGATCTGCTGGAACACACGAAGCGTCCAGTCCTGCAGTCCCAAAATTGTATGATTTACACAGCAAAACAGCAGGATATCCAGGAGGAGTTCCAGGGAGGGCCCAAGATCGATAATGCAGCGGAACCCAGAAGCCTCGAACCAGAGCAATGACCTTGTAATGGAAGCTGGCGACTAAATACATGTGGACAGAAGGGTTTGCTGCGTGACTGGCCGTGTCACCCTACGGTTTCCGTGACAAGATCCCTCTCTTGCTTTTCTGTACATTTTGTCCTTAAATTTGATTAGTGTGTGGGATGGTGGCTGCTAGGGCAGAGACTGAATGCATAGGGACAGGAAATGAAAGCGATCACGGTGCATGAAGTGAAAGACACAAAGAATAAATAAGAAGAAAGTTTAAAGACAAAGAAAATTGCTCATCCTGCTTTCCCGCTACTCAGCTGAGTCCCTGGACAAGCTGCAGGCGACCCTCACTTCGTTTCTCGGTTAGTCATGCTCCCTAGGCTTCACATCATTAGCTGTGTGTCAGAATTCACGGTTAAAATAACTCCAAAGCTCTTGATTATCTATTAAATGCAAACAAAATTACTTTGTTTGGGGAAGGGAGCAAAAATAGCAAAGAGCATAATGGCAGAGTGGTGCGTATGGACAAAACTCTTGTTGCACATGTATGAAAATATCATTGTGAGGCCCATTATTCTGCATGCAAATTAAAATGACTTGTTATTTAAGGTCTCAATTTAACTTTTGTGTTTTTTTTTGATGAATTATTTACTCACAAGGTGGTACCTCTGTCTCACTTGTCTCAATATTGCTCATAGAAGAATTTTGTCTCTTCTGCTGACTTACCAGTTATCTGTATCTAAACTGTCCTGGCAGTTATTCTCTGATTCATTGAGGAGGTTACTCTGTGTAACCTTTTGATAATCTGTTATCATGTGAAATTACACATGATGAATGTATTGTTATTTACTTTTCATATTTTACTTCCCAAACTAGATTATGATTTCTTGAAGATAGATTATATACCACCATTTTTGACCTTTCCATTGCATCATACTTCCAATCCTGAGTAAGTCTAGGTATTTAATGTGAGTTCCAAAAACATCTCTTAATGTTATAGACTACAAGATATTAATTAATGCCATTTTTGTTTACAATCATAAAGGACATGGTAAATTTAGAATTAGAACTGCCTGCATGTATTATAGAGTGCATCTGAACTGAAGTTTTATCATTCAATGGGCCTGGGGTAGCAGGATAATGGAGAGCGAGTCCCAGACTGCACTCGAGCACAGTAGAGCTAATTGCAAAAGCACTGAGGCAAGCTATGATTCTAAGTATGAAAGCTCACTAGAGGTCTAGTGAATGTTTCTGAGTACACAGCTTTACAATGGCATTCCTGGTTCAGTAAGACTCTTAACAAATAAATAGCAGTGTATGATTTTTTCCACTCTTCTTGCAATTAAAATGTTACTAAATCTGATGCAGTACAGAAGTTTTTCAGAAATTAAACAGAATTGGTAGGGACCTATCATACAGAGAAATCCAAAACAATCTATAAAATGGACCCAGGAAATAGACCCACACAACAAGTCTATAGTGCCCATAATCCAATGTTTAGGAAAAACTGAAAGGGAATTAGTGGCCTACCCCTCACACAAGGCAGATCCTATGTAAACAATGAAAGCAGAGTCCTGGGGTACAACTTGGAAGCTGTTGCTAGTGCTTGTGATAGTGGTCATGACTGGAGAGACGTGGAGAGTGTGGCCGTGGTGCCAAGGATGTTGCTAGCTTGGTAGGCTCTAAATTAAGCTAAAGAGGAGATCCACACAGAGATGAGAGCTTTTTAAGGTTCAATTTTCGCTTATTTTAAAAATGTGTCTATGGTGTATGTGTGCTTGGGTGTGTGTATGTGTGTGGTTTCCCCTTCTTTCCTCTTTGAAGTTATGCGTTCATCTAGTTATCATTTACATTTCCTAAATACCATTAAAAATTGTTTCCAATTGTAGGAAAGAACATGCACTGCAATAGAATAGAAGGAAAGTCACCACAATAAAATAGAAATCAATTAAGTGCCAAGACTTCCTGGGTATTGGATGGTTTATATTGAATTTTACTAAGTAAGAATGAAAAAAAAATCTGCTTTGTTTCATTGGAGATGGCCACTCATGAAAAAGAATCGGTTCTGCTTATTTTTAGGCAGTCATGTTGGTGAAAATTTATGGGTATAGCTTCGGATATGACTAGCAGCCCCAAATTCACTCCCTGACCTTCTGGCTCTTACAATTTTTCTGCCCTCTTTTCTACAATGTTCTCTGAGTCTTAGGTATAGAACTTGTTTTGTAGATGTATCCTTTGGGACTGGGCTCCACAACTCTCCATTTTGATTGATTGTAACTTTTGAAAAAGGTCTTAGTCTGTTTTAAAGAGAAGTTTCCAGGATAATAATAAAAGATCTGCCAGAGTGTATTGACAGTGGTGGTAGACCACAGTGCTTCATACATACAAAAGAACTACAGGCAGCTCAGGAATGCTGAGAGTGGGAGACATAGTCTTACCTAGGGAAGAGCACAGCAGTTGGTTATCCAACAGCAAATGGGCAAACAGGTTTAGTCTCCATCTTTGCCCGCCAATGGATCAGTGACGGATCCAGCACCATGTCTGATGACTTCCAAGTTCCTCACCATGAAGGCCAGGGACTAACCCTCTGAAACTGTAACCACGCTCACAAATAAATGTTTCCATTGCTGTGATAAAACAACAGGACCACAGTTGACTTGGGTAGGAAAGCATTTATTTAGCTTGCAACTCTAACGTCATTCCATCGCTGAAGGAAGCCAGGGCAAAACTCAGTCAGGGCAGGATGTAGAGCCATGGGGGAGTGCTAATTACTAGCTTGCTCTACATGGCTTGCTTTACCTGCTTCCGTGTAGTCCCCAGAATTACCAGCCCAGGGGTGAGCTGAGCCTTCTTACATGAATCGCCAATCAAGAAAATGTTCCACAGACTTGCCCATAGTCTAAATGTAGGGGTGTTTTCTCAGTTAAAGTTGCCTGTTCTAAAGGCTTTTTTAGGCAGGGTTTTTCCTCTGTAACAGTTTTGGCTCTCCTGGAACTCACTCTGTAGACCAGACTGGTCTCAAACTCACAGAGATCCACCTGCCTCTCTTTCCGAGTTCTAGGATTAGAGGTGTGAGTCATTACTGCCTGGCTGAACCTTATTTCTTATCTGAATTTATTTTACCTGATAATGACCTTTTTGAAAACTCCTCTCCCTTGTCCTCCTATCTACTTCTTATATCTAAATATATGACATCATTTGTTTAGGTCTATGAATAAATGAGAACATTTATTATTTGTTTTTAAATACGTAGCTAACTTTATTTAATGTAACACTTTCCAGGCATATCTATGTTGCATAAAAGACAAGTTTTCACCCTTTTTAGAAAATTATTGAGTAATTTTCCACCACATCTTCATGGCATATTATTTTACTAATATTTTTTTGTGGTGGAAACCTATATTAACTCTGTACCTTGTATATTTTTAGTAGTGTCCACTGAACATGGATACCAATGCCCTTTGTGTCTGTCATAAACTTTGAATGCTACCTTTAGTATCTGAAAATTTGAAATAGAATAGCATTCATATTTTTATGGTTTTTTCATAGCATATGCTATTTAAAAGGTACTTGTGTGCTACTCGGACTACACGTTTCTTTACTTCCCAGTAAAATTTGTTAATGCAAACATTTGTTTTAAACCATGGAGAAATGGCTCAGTTATCAAGAACATTTTCTGCTCTTGCAGAAGACTAGATTTTAGTCACTAGAACCGTATGTCAGGTAACACACAACCACCTGTTAGTCCAACTCCAGGGGATCTAAGACATCTCTGCCTTGTAGACATTGTGCACTTCCATGCATGTTCTCCTTCATAAACATACACACACATGCATACAATTAAAATAGTTCAGACAAATCTTTTAAAATATTTATTTTTGACTCCGTATATACCTATTTGAAAGAGTTAAGTCTTCAGCCAAGTTGGTAATTTAGAAAATAAAATTATAAAAGTTTCTAGAATATAGAAAAAAGAAATAGATGCAAACAATATTTTGGTAAATATATAAGGGAGCATAGGCTACAATACTGGAGATATGCCAACCTTGAATGAGAATTAATACATTTATGTTGGACACAGATCTTTAGAAGACACTGAAAACATACAGCTTATTTTCATTGCCTTTGGTTATCCACCAAGGCAAGGGAATGGAAAGGAAGTCCTACACAGTTCGGAAACAGACACCAGAGGCCTGAGAGCTGGAACTGACCTGAATTCTCCCAGCCTGAGGGCTAACTTTCATGGTACCCCAAATCACCAGGCAAGCATCTTAAAAAAGGAGGCAACCAAAGTCCCACCCAGCTATGACACCTATGAAATATTTTAGCAACTGGCATAGCATGATGGCACTAAGAGTGCTGTAGTGGCTTGCTAGCCAAAGCAGTGACCAACTAGACTTAAGACGTGCTCAGCAAGAGGGATCTTACTTGTATAATAAGCCTAGATAATCAATGGTTATTGGAGTAGAGTCTACAACCACTAATGTACAAAGGCACGATACTCCCCAATAACAACCTAAACAAGTGTTCTTCTTATTCACATCGATAAGTGTTGTCTTCACCACCAACCAAGAAAAATTCTCTTTACTACAGTTAGAGACCACTACAGAAAACTACAACCAATAAATATGCAGAGCTGTAGTGCCCAGTCTCAATGGATAAATCTACAAAACACTCCCAAAGCTAAGGCTCAGAGAACATTGTAGAAGAGGGGTTGGAAAGATTATAAAAGCCAAAGGTTCGGGGAGTTTTCTTAGAGATTATCTCTCCTAATAACATCAACATGATCTCCCCAAATATGAGCTGAAAACGAACGCAAACAAATGTCAAACTGGCCCATGAGTCTTCAACCTTACACAAAGAACCACAAACAATTGAGCAAATCTCAGGAGAGGTGCCCCTCCCCATGCAAGGGGCATCTTGTTGGTCATCCAGTGCCTAAACAGTCAGCTTTGAAAACATACATATGAGGAACAGTATAAGTTTTCAACAAGTTATATTTAGGAATACATATACTTATATAAATATATACTTTTGTATATATGGAATAACAGTTATTGACCCAAAGAGGACACAGATTTAAAAGAGAGAGGGAAGGGTATATGGGAAGGTTTGGAGGGGGGGATTGGAAGGGAGAAATGTTGTATTTAAAATGCAATCTAAATGATAAACACAACATCAATAAAAGAATAAAGTTCGAACCTGAAAATGTGGGAAATCAATCAATTATTATTTAAGTCAACTTCTTGAGTCCTCCAGAAGGCAAAAAATATATATAAAAAAAAGCTAGAGAAAAATCTTCCAAATACAAATAAACATTGTTTCCCTCTTTGTGCATGAACCATTTCCAACAGTAGTGTGTCTCTGTCTCTGTCTCTCTCTCTCTTTCTTTCTTTCTTTCTTTCTTTCTTTCTTTCCTCCTTTCTTTTGATTTAATTTTAAAAAAACTATATTTCTCATTTTACATAATAATCCCAGTTCCTACTTCCTCTCCTCCTTCCATTTTCTCCACCTTCTCCCCCACCTCACCCCCCATCCACTCCTCAGAGAGGGTAAGGCCTCCCATGGGGAGTCAAGAAATCTAGCACATTGCTTAGAAGAAGGACCAAGGCCCTACATACTATATCTAGGTTGAACAAAGTATTCCTTTAAAGAGAATCGATTCCAAACAGTACAAGCAGTATGGATAAATCCTGGTGCCACTGCCAGTGACCTTGCAGTCTAACCCAGCCATACAACTGTCACCCACATTTAGAGGGCCTAGTTTGGTCCTATGCTGGTTCTTTCCCTATCAGGTCAGCGTTTGTGGGCTCCCATTAGCTCAGGTAAACTGTTTCAGTGGGCATCCCATCACGTGTTTTACCCTCTTTGCTCACATTCTCACTCCTCCCACTCTTTAACTGGACATTGGGAGCTCAGCCCAGTGCTCCTCTGAGGGTCTCTGCCTCTGTTTTCATCAGATGCTGGACGAAGGTTCCATGGGGACATTTAAGATAGTCATCAATCTGACTACAGGGCAAGGCCAGTTCCGGCACCCTCTCCACTATTGCTTAAGGTCCTAGCTGGGGCCATCCTTGTGGATTCCTGAGAATTTCTCTAGTGTCAGATTTCTTGCTTTCCCCATAATAGCTTCTTCACCGAGATACCCCTTTTCTTGCTGTCATCTCTGTCCTTCCCCCATCTCGACTATCCCATTCCCTCAAGTTCTCTTTCCCCACCCTTTCTCCCTACTCCCTCCACTTCTGCCCTCCCTTGTGCCCCCAGCACATGCTCTCAATTTTCTCTGGAGATCTTTTCTATTTCCACTTCCCAGAGGGATCTATATATGATTCTCTTAGGGTTTTCCTTGTTCTTCACTGGGACTGTGGACTATAGGCTTGTTATCCTTTACTTTATAGCTACTATACACTTATGAGTGAGTACATACCATGCTCATCTTTCTGTGTCTGGGTTACCTCACTCAGGATGGCTTTTTTTTCTAGTTTTTTCCATGTGCATGCAAATTTCAAGAAGTCATTGTTTTTCATTGCTGAGTAGTACTCCATTGTGTCAATGTACCACATTTTCTTTATCATTCTTTGGTTGAGGGGCATCTAGGTTGTTTCAAGGTTCTGGATAATACAGATAATGCTACTTTGAACATAGTTGAACAAATGTTCTTGCTTCATCTTAAGGTAGGTTGATCTCCAATTTTCTGAGAAATCGTCATACTGATTTCCAGAGTGGTTGTGAAAGTTTGCATCATACTAGCACTGAATAAATGTCCTCCTTACTCTATGCCATCTCCAGCATAAGCTATCATTGTTGTTTTGATCTTAGCCATTTTGACAGCTATAAAATGGTGTCTCAAAGTCATTTTGATTTGCATTTCCCTGATGGCTAAGGATGTTGAACATTTCCTTAAGTATTTTTCAGCCATTTGAGACTTATCTGCTGAGAATTCTCTGTTTAGAACTGTACTCCAGTTTTTAATTGGATTATTTGGTATTTTGATGTTTAATTTCTTGAGTTCTTTATATATTTTGAAGATTAGTCCTTTGACTGAGGTGGGGGTTGGTGAAGATCTCTTTCCATTCAGTAGGCCTTTTTGTCTTCTTTCTTTATACCAGGCTGGCCTTGAACTTGAACTCACAGAGATCCACCTGCCTCTACCTCACTGAGTACTGGAATTAAATGTATGTGCCACCACTACTAGGCTCAGTCTGGTTTCTATACAGCTCACAAAAATCTACTTTTATTTTATAGTAGATGATTAATAGTGAAATTTAGTTCTTACAATATTTCTGGTGGAACTATTGGGACAAGAAGATATCAGAATGTAGCTATCAAGTTAATGACTTTTAAAATGGACCCATATGAGCTAGAAAAAACCATTATTAATGAGGTTACCCAGACTCAGAAAGATGAACATGGTATGTTCTCACTCATAAGTGAATACTAACTGTCAAGCTAAGAATAATGAGTCTAAAGTTCACAACCCTAGAGAAGCTAAGTAACAAGGTGAACCCTAAATTAAACATATTTAGATGCCCCTAGGAAGGAGAAATAGACAAGATTCCCTGACAAATTGGGAACCTAGGTGTAAGGAAAAAAGGGAAGATGGAAGGAGAAGAGGAGGGAAAAAAGGGGAGGGTAAAGAGAACTTGAAGGAATAGGACAGACGAGATGGAGGAAGGACAGAGAAGGAGAACAAGGAAAGAGATATTTTGATTGAGAGAGCCATTAAGGGATTAGCCAGAAACCTGGCACTGGAGAAATTCTCAGGGTGACCTCAGCTAAAACCCTAAGCAATAGTGGAGAGGGTGCCCAAAATGGCCTTGCCCTATAGTCAAATTGATGACTATCTTAAATGTCACCATAGAACCTTCATGCAGCAACTGATGAAAACAGAAGCAGAGACCTGCAGCAGAGCACTGGACTGAGCTCCCAGAGTCTGGTTGAAGAGGGGGAGGAGTGAGAATATGAGCAAAGAGGTCAAGACCATGATGGGTTCACCCACTGAAACAGTCTACCTGAGCTAATGGGAGCTCACCAGCTCCAGCTGGACAGGAAAGGAGCCAGCATAGGACCATAGTAGGCCCTCTGAATGTGAGCGATAGCTGTAGACTGCCTGCAGAGCAGACTGCTGGGTCACTGGCAGTGGCAGCAGGATTCAGTCCTACTGTTTGTACTGGATTTTTGGAACCCATTCTTTTTGAATGGATACTTTACTAAGCCTAGATACATAGGGAGGGCCTTGGACCTTCCCCAAAGCAATGTGCCTAATCCTTTCTGAGGAGTGGATAGGGGTAGGGTGTGGGGAAAGTAGAGGGAATGGAAGTAGGTACCTGGGATTGTTATGTAAAATGAAAAAAGATAGTTTGTTTTTTAAAAAAATAGAATAAAAATATGTACCCATCTGTTCATAGTTAGAATATATGGTAGAGGAATTTCATTGATATTATTAGTTTTTCAATAAGTTGAATATGAGTTATCTAAAACTATTGTCTATCCTGTGTGGATATGATTACATCAGGTGAATTCTAAAAGAATATCAGGGAAGATCATGTTTGAAGGCACGAGTGACCCTGGAAGATCCCAAGGCAGGCAGAGGTCCTCTCTGGGTAAGGGACAGGCAGATATGCCATGCAGAGAGAGCTTAGGTATGGATAGTTTATTTAGTGGATATTGGGAGGGCATGAAAATGGTAGAGACTATGGGGGAGAGAAAGAAAGAGAGAGAAAGAGAGGGAGAAGAGGAGAGCAGAGAGGAGGGAAGCAGGGAGTTGGTAGAGAGAGGCAGAGAATAGGAAGTTCTGATGGATTTGAAGGACAACGTTATTTTGAGGATGGTTACAGAGAGGGGAATATGACAGGCATGAGGAGTGGACTCTCTGGGAATCAAGAACAATAGGATAGGAAGCAAAGGAAATGGTACTCTTTAGAAATGGCAGCCAAACTCTGTCACCATAGAGTGAGCTTCTAGATGAAATTTGGTCCCTTGTTCAGTACTTTAACTTCAGAGTGCCATGATTCTGAGAACTGGATCTAGCTAAACTGAACTGAAAGCCCTAAGATACAGTAAGATAATAATTGTTTGCCTCAAAACCACTTAGCTTGTGAAAATTTTTATGCAGAAAAACAAAACAAAACAATAGCATAAAATGGGTTGTGTCTAACTCACCCCTACAAATATGCTTGTGCATTTGATTATGGAAAATCTTTGGGTATTGTTTGTGGTTTATGAAATGGGTTCTTGCTGTACAGCTGTGACTGACTTTTGCTATCAAACCTCCTGCATCAGCCACCAGAGTGCTGGGAATGAAGCCAGGTACAAACATCTCTAGCTGCATGTTTCTAAAGGACCTCACAACACAACCTTGACTTTCTAGTTCTTGTAGGACTGGGAAATGTAGAGAAAAAGAGAGGAACAGTGTTTAGGGAACATGGCACAGCATGCAGTTATTTCAAAAGTTTTGCTTTAAAAACCAATGTGCAGTTATGTCCTATTGTCTTATAGAATATAATAGTGAAAAATATAGATTATGCATTTCTTGCTGTGTGGTTAAAAATAATATTATTTATGACACATCAATAATACTGTCTGGGTTCAATTATTTGGCCTTAATTCTGGAGTTTTTATATATTTGTTCTGCCAGTTTTGACAACCTGACAGGACTGTGTATCCTTGTAAAATATTTTGAGATCTAAGTATTTGACTAAAATACATAAAATATATGAAAGATAAGGATTGCTGAGGTGGTTCAGCTGGGAAAGCACTTGCCTGACCTGAGTTCAATCCCTGGAAACCGCATGTTGAAAGGAAAGGGAAAATTCTTAGAAATTGTATTCCTTTTTTTTTTTTTTTTTTTTGAGACAGGGTTTCACTGTAGCTTTGGAGCCTATCCTGGAACTACCTCTTGTAGACCAGGCTGGTCTCGAACTCACAAAGATCCGCCTGCCTCTGCCTCCTGAACGCTGGGATTAAAGGCATGTGCCACCACCGCCCGGCCTGTTTTCCATTTTTTTATATGTGCATTGTAAGACACACACACATATACACATACACAAAAGATGTAAAAAATTAAAGATTTGCATGTAGTCAGATCCCAAATTTAGAAAATAAGTTTATAAATATTACATGGATTTTGTGGTTTTAGCAGGAGAAATACATTTCTTAGAATTTTGACTTTTCAAGAATCTTTATTCATTATTTTTTGTTTATCTCTATGTGGGTTTTGCCTGCTTGTCTGTGTCGTACCATGTCCATGCAATTCCTGTAGCCGTCAGAAGAGGGCATCAGACCATCTGGTCTTGGAGTTACAGATAGTTGTGAGCCACCAACCCGAGTACTGGGATTGGAACCCTGGTCCTCTGCACAGGAAATCAGTGCTCTTAACATTTAAGCTGCAGCCCAGACCTTTTGTTTATTTATAACAATGTTTCTGACTTACATGGGACACATTTGAGACTCATTTTGTTGATTTCCTAGAAAATTTAGTGTTTTTAATGGTAAGATTTTGGCTTTAGTACAACTTAGTTTTGGTTATTACTAAGCATTTGCAGTTACCAGAGATGGAGTGGGGCATCCAGAGTGTGCTTCTCAGCTTGCTTGTGCAGCTCCTTCAAGGAGGCTTGAGATCTTACCACAGGGCTGGTATGACTCGGCTTTCTAAGATGAGCAATGGCCGAGGCTGTGTGTGAACTACAGAAATAACCACAGAGACTGTCCTCCAATGCTTGACTACACAGTCTTGGAGGAGAAACTGTAGCGCTTGGAGTACACTAAATGGGTCGCAGTGAGTCGCTTTGTCCATGCGCAGCCCTTACTGCATGGAAGAGACGGTGGTACAAGTGGCAGACCGTGAGAATATGTGACACTCTGCAAACACTGACCGGGTTAGCAAAAGAGAAGAGGAAGGCTACATAGTGCCGAGTTCACTTTAGCATTGAAATCTAACTTCTATTATGTTCTGATAAATTTACCTAATGTGTCAAGGTGGTAATTTTTCTATAGCTGTTCATTTCTCTTTCTTACAAGTCATTCATCTCTGGGTCTTTCGCACAGTATTTGGTTTCCCAGAATAAAAACTATAATTTCTGGTTTCTCCGGAAATATAATACTGCATCAGTGATAGGTGAAGAACTGTGGGCAGTTTTAATTCCATTTTTGCTTCTGTTGGTTGAAATGTGGAAACAGAGCCGTACGATGTACTCTAATGTAAAATGAAGAATCTTCCTCAGGTAGTCAGAGCAAGAATACAGGACAACAGAGATCAGAACCTGTGGAGATGCCAGCCTGTTTACTGCGGGGTAGTCAGTAAATCAACTTCCCTATGTCCAAAATTACTTTTGATGTTGATAAAGTACCAATGCTTACATTCGAATTCCATCTTTTCAAACTTTTATGAACACTAGCCTTTCTTAAAAATACAATTTAAATTGCAATGCAGTGTTTATATTAATATGTGGCTAACTAAAAGATATGGTAGTAAATCTAGGTAAGTATACTCTGATCTGTCCAGCATATTTCAGTCTCTGCTTCACTTCATTCCATTAAACTAGTGAAGTAGTTTACAACCAAACGTTTTCATCCATGAGTGTGTGTACATGTATGTGTGTGTGTGTGTGTGTGTGTGTGTGTGTGAGAGAGAGAGAGAGAGAGAGAGAGAGAGGAGGAAATGATAAATCTACACTCAGTCACAATGATCAGTTTAAGAAACACTGTCCAAATTAGTGCAGTAAGGCAGAAGTGATTGACAGGAAAGCGTGCTCTATGGAAGAGCCTAGCTTCTTAAGCAGAATCCTTAGTATATTTTAAAGTTGGCAAACACAATCTTCTTATTAGTTCTCACACCTTGTTTACTGAAAGTTTGTAATGATTTAAGTATAAAGTTTTGCTTACTTATCCCCATTGTTATGAATTCTTCAGTGTGTGCTCAATGCTTGCATTGAATACTTGTAAATAACTAAGACATTGTTCTCTTAAAGAGTTAGTCAACCTCATAAAGAGATTAAGGAATGCACCAGGTGACTAAACTATTCCTGTCCTCTCGTTTTTCCCTCCTCCCTAGTGTCTGACAGTCGTCTGAGGTGATCCCTTTCCTCCCTAGTGTCTGACAGCCATCTGAAGTGGTCGCCCTCCTCCCTAGTGTCTGACAGTCATCCAAGGTGATCCCCCTCCTCCCTAGTATCTGACAGTCATCCAAGGTGATCCCTATTCTCCCTAGTGTCTGACAGTCATCTGAGGTGGTCCCCCTCCTCCCTAGTGTCTGACAGTCATCTGAGGTGGTCCCCCTCCTCCCTAGTGTCTGACAGTCATCTGAGAAGATGAATGGACGGTAGAAGTTAATTACTAGCAGTCTAATGCAAAACACAGGAAGTGGGAGGTGGTCAGAGTGTGAAAGCTCATCTGCAGCCAAGAAGAGGGTGAGAAAAAAAAAAAAAAACAGAGGAATCACAGAAGCACAGTCACGAGCTCGGTCTGCATTTGGTTGTTTTTTTTTTTTTTTCTATGAAATAGTCAGAAACAGAATGCTTCTGAATACAAGAAAAAAGTTTCTTGAGCTGGCCTTTCCTTGGATACAGAACTAAGGTTTTAGTGTGAATCGCAGTGAGCACATGGACAGTGGCATAAGAATGTTATCGAGTTGGATTCAGTAGCAAACCTGACATGTATATGGAGGCTTATGACTCTTAAGAAATGAAATCCTAAAAATACTAAAAATCCCTTTGTCACTCCAATATCTTTGACATTTTGAGATAACTGATCTATGATGTTTTTTTTCCAAACTAAAATCTTAGAAATGTATTTTCTTGCCTATTTTGTATTAACCTGGGCTTGAGCTGGGGAGGCTTTCCTTATCTTGAAAGTTGCAGGAAGGTTCCCTTGTCACAAGTATCTTGGCAGTAAAAGAGAGTTCAGATTGTGTGAAATGATTTCTTGTTCAGGTGGAGAGAGTCTGTGGGTATTTGATGCCAAACTAAGGTCCAGAGTTGAAACATCTCTGTAAGAATAAGGACGAATTTTAAGGAAAGAAATAACGGCCCATAGTTGTGCGTACACTGCCCACAGAAAGAGGATGGAGCCAGTGCAGGCTCAGAGCTCCTGCTGGCTTTATGTTAACCACAGCTGCTGTCGGCACTGAGTACCCAGGAAAGAGACTCCCGCCACATTTGGAGGATCTTATATAGGATGACAGAGAACAGGCTATTTAAGCAGTGGCCAAGAACAACCTGATGGTCTCTGCTACAAATTGAAAGTGAAGGTTACTTTCTTGTAGACTTTATCTTAAAGCAGTAAAACGGGTAACTGCAGCTACAACTGAAAGTATTGATTTTGTAATTTCAGCAAATTAAGAACAAGACAGAAAACCTATTAAACCTTTCCACTGATTGCCAGGGTACTTTTTGGTGATTCTGAGGGTGACATTAAAATTACATACACCTGTCTCTTTAAAATGAAATATATATGTTTTATAGAAGATGGCTACTGTAGTTTTTGTAAGTACATGGATTTTCACTTTTTAAATGTGAAATTTGCAAGGCCTAATATTATGACTGTCACATAGTATATCTAATTTACATAAATTTTCAGAGGTTAAAGATAGATATATGTTTATCACATTTTGATAAATTAAACTTTTCACAGACTCAAGACTTCTAAAATAAAAATAGTAAAAGAAACTCCAACAGTATTACATGTCAAAACATTTTGAGTAATGACTTCACAAAAATATATTACAAAGACTACTGAAAAAAAGATCCAATTATAGTCTTGTGTACAAGAGTAAAACAAACCTATTTGAAAATGTTATTGAATGCACCAAACTTTTAAAAGTGTGATTTTAAAATTTATGTGAATATATTAAAATTCACATTAATAATAATGTCAAAGAGGAAACTGGTTATGAAAAATACGATAACAGGATGGATAGCTTACAGTTAAAATAAATTCAGAAAATTTATATCTGTCTTTCTACACTCACTAACTCTAAATATTATATTTATTAGTTGGTAGATAACATTAGAGAAAATGAAGCTTGAAAAAGAAACCTTCATAGGTAAAACAAAAAAAAATCCTGACAAATTAAGTCAATTCCAGGATTTTTCATTCTGTTGTGAAATCATAGATGAATTTATACTTTTGTTTATAAGATTTTGTCTTTGACTATGGTATAGTCAATATGTTAGTTTTACCATTTGTGATACCAACCCTCTCATAAGACAGATACATGTTCCCTAAAAGAGAAGGACCATTCTACCTCTTATATGCAGTATCTTTTAAGAAGCATTTTAAGGTTTCCTTAAGCCCCATTGACTATGTCCATATCAGACCTTGACCAAGGTAACATAAAATTATTACAAATGACACTACTCTCTGTTAAGGTAGAAAGAGCCGTCTGATTAGCTTGGAAACTCCATTATGATTAATGAACAGGAGTTTAGGATGAAAGTGATCCCACAAAGGTAACTTTGCATGAGTGGATTCCTGACCCAAATGATGTACAGTTGGATTGGAATAATCAATCCCAGGACTCACTGATAAAACCACTAATCATTACATTCAACACTATGATGAACACCATGAAATACTTTGAGATGCTCTCTGTAGTTAACATACTGAAATCCAGCTTTTAGACACATGCAATAAAAGAGGTAAAATAGTTATATGAAAAACCTAAAGAAATTAATAGAAAATTTATATACCTTCCATAAAATGAACGAAAATGATATGGTACATTAACATTTGTTACATTTGTTATGTTTATTTGACTGTTTTTGATATATGAGAAAAATAATATTTCATGTAATTTTACATAATATAAAATAATGAAAGTGACACACACTTTTAATCCCAGCACTCGGGAGCTAGAGACAGGCACACTCACAACTCTCTCTGAGTTCAAGGCCAGCCTGATCTACAGAGTGAATTCCAGGATAGGCCCCAAAGCTACAGAGAAACACTTGGCCACCATTTATACCACAAGTTGTTAAGTGCTATTGCTTTTAATCCCCTCATTAATATAAAAATACAATTTCGATTAATGATGACAAGACAATTAGCACTGGACTATTCTTGACAAGGGACGGATAAGCAATGAAGTCTTGCCCTCAACATAGTGGCTTTAACAGTCTTGGGTGGCACGTCATCACATTTGACACTCTTCCTCAGATGGCTGAAAATGGAACAGAACTCTTAGCCCTCTGATTTGGTTCTCTAGATGAGTTGTAAAATTGGAATCTTAAGAATTTTAGTCAGGAGATTAGTTTGCTATACTATTTATACTTAGGCTTCCTTGAACTGAACATTTTTGGGAAGGCATTAAATTTGTCTCACTTTGATTAATTTATTCATTATGCCATCCACAAATATTTAGTTGGCATTTTCTACATACTTAACACTGTTATAAACAATTTAAAGATGCAAAAATTAATGAAGTAATTATTTTCCTTCTTTACACATATGACAGTCTGGGAGGTCATCTGTTCGGGTATGGGAATCAGGACTGTGTGGTGATAACAAGTTGGCAGCTTCCACAGTGTGTTTGCTACCAGCATTTTTCTCTCACTACATTTCTTCTTAATAATTTTCACAGCAGGAGGTAATAAAGTATGGAATTTAAAAACATTATTTTATCAGCTCGGGAATTCTCCAAATATATAAGAAAAGATTATTAAAGAATGAATGTGCACAAAACTCATAAAATGTATACTGTTGAAGTATTCACAATGGTCTTAAAGTAATAGAAATATTTTCCAAAGATTATTTTACTTTGGCTCAATGAACTGTGATAAGCATTGAATTCAATACTTCCATAGTTGTTGTCAGAAAGATCATTGTATTAGCAAGTGATCATAATGCTATGTTATAAATAGCAGAAAGGTAAAAATCTATTAAGACAAAAATCCTTAGTGTCCAAATGTTATCTTTACAGGATTGTGTTTGATTATGGAATTTTGCTAAGTATTTTGTTGAAACTGTCACATGGGTCTTGTATAATTATTAATTGGTACATTTAGCTTGAAAGTAACTCAGACATTGGATGAGAGAAAACTCTTGTCAAAAGCCCTTGATAAGACTGCAATAAAAAGGGAGGCTGTTATTTCTAGTGGACTCTTATACTAAATAATATCACCTCTACTCTGCACACATTAAGTCTTGATATAGTGCTGTACAGTATTCTGTTTTAAATGGTATCAAGATACTTAGAAACTTAAAAGAAAATTATAATTGGATCTTGAAAAATGCTTCTGAAATGTTCATATCAAAACAGTTTCCTTAATTCTGAAGACATAAAAGTAGCCCAGATGGCACAGATTTATTCTATTTAATTTGAAAAAACTGAGCCATTTGGATAAGTTCAGATCCATTTTGGCATTGAAAAGTACTTGTCTTGAAGCAATATGAAAGACTTGAGAAAAAGATGCTCTGACAAGTTAAGTAGCCGACACTCTGTCTATATATCTAAACATAACATCTTCAGGGCACTGCAAATGTAAATTGTGATCGTTGACCCAAAAGAGAAATGTGCTTAATTCAAGCTGTGCATTGCTCCATGTCAGATCAGTGTTAGTCAGTTCAAGAGAAGTATCAGTCACATCGTCTCAAGAAGTCAGCATCATGAGCTACTGCTTATATGGAAGAAAAGAAGGAAGGAGGAAATTAAAAAGTAAACTCTTTTTTTGTGTCTTCATAATACAAGTTATCTTCTAACACATTTTGCATGAACATATTTCAGGTAAATGATGACAATAGAATTAGACTTCTGTTCCTAGGCATAATAGTATAGTAAGTGATATTTAGAGGTCTTGTACCAAAATAGGTTGTTATTTAGACAAGCTAATTAAGGCCTACATATCAACATATGATCATACTTTTCTTTCAGATATTCACAGTATTTATCTCTTAATATTTATAAGTTTTCATCTAAATTTTCAGAGAAGAGCTTCCAATCAAAGCCAGTTTTGTGTACAGAAATGTTCTTAATGTAGTACTCCAATTACTCTATACTCCTTACTGCACTGAAGGTAAGTACTCTACTATTGACTGCACTCTGCCCCATGTGGTTATGCATTTCTGCTCTCTGATGCACAGCATTTGAAAATTATCATCCTTAAAAAAGCAGAAAGAATTAATTTTAAAAGTCATGCAAATTTTGATGAAATGAGCCATAGATGTCTTTCTTTCATGGGTTGAATAGAGTTTCTAGGCTCATCCGCACATTCTTCTATTTATTTTTTTGTTAATATTCAGGAAAGGATTGAATGTTGCCAAATGAGAAAAAAATCTTATTTATGGGAATTAGTCTTTGTTTTAAGAAACATCTACTCACCTGTGCTAATGTCCAATGTTCCTGTTAACATCAAAAGCCATGCAGACACCCAAGATCAAGAGCCAAGTTAGTATCTTGAGCCATATTGTCTCTGTGGGCAGTGGTGACAAGCACACTCAGTTGCTGCTAGGGACCATGTTGTAGTCTATAGTTTTATCAGAAGTCCAGGTCCTGCATTGCCACTAATGGTCATAGAGTGGCCCAGGGTTGGGACTAAAACCTGAGGCCTTGGTGGTGTCCAGAGATGAGACAGCTGCCAGAACCATTCCCACCTAAGCAGCAATTCCTTCCACCAGAGCCAGGATGCCATCCAGGTCTAAGCTGCTGCCAAGTGCCATGTCTGGGTCCATGGTCCATCTGCAGCTGGAGTCTGGGTTGATGTCTGTGGCCAGTGTAGTCAGGAGACCTTAGGAATCATGCTAGATGTAATCAGAGTGCTATACTGAGTCAGTCCCCTATTTCACTGCCTTGAGAAAGCTGAACTCGCCTCTCGCTAGCCACTACAGCAAGACAACTGACCCCTACGCTGGGGAGAGAGGGCCCCTACCCCTCACCACAGGCCAGGCAAGGATGAACCCACCTTAAGGGCATGCATAAAAGGGAGCTGACTCTGATACCACACCCAGGATGGGTGGTTCCAGTTGCTCGATCTGACCTGCCTGTCTAACACCCAGACCCACAACTGGACCTTGGGTTGACCCACTGCAGCATCTACCCATTCTAGGTCCTACTTGAGCTTGTGAAGGGACCGGTCTTATGGAACGATACATGCAAGATCTCCAAGACACAGGATACCCCAGAAGAGTTCTGCTGACGATCCAGTGAGGTTTGGTGTACCAAAACCTAGAGGCCATGAACCAGACCAAGGACTCGTGTATTGAAGAATTGCTATTCAAGTTGATCGGACACCAGGGTACACTATATAATGCACCAAAGCCTCTAACGCCACCAGGAGATGAAGAGGTGATGGAGAATCAGGAGAGAAGAAGAAACAGAGATTTTTCTGTTTCTGGTGTTGTTTTTATTCTGTTCTGGTTTATTGTTTCTTGTTGTTGTTCTTGCTTTTGTTTTCTTGCTTGCTTATTTTGTTTTGTTTTGACCTAGTGCACATCACAAAAACATAGTTGGGGATGCAACAGGGATGGGCAGAATATGAGGGTACCGGGAAGTGAACAAAATTGGAGTGCATAATGTCAAACCCCCAAAGATTCAATAAAGAAGTTTAAAGACAACAACAACAATACATAACAAGACAAAAAACCTGCTTATATGCCCTTACTCTACATATCTGTAATCCCATTATAGGGAGCCTGAAGTAAGTCTCATAACCTGAGTTCAAGGTCAGTCTGGATTACACCATGAGTTACAGGCCAGGTTAAATAACAAAATGACACTCTGTCTCAAAAAACAGGCAATCCTCTGCTTTGCATCCACAAAGCAGAACTCCAAATATGAAATCCACAAAAACCAAACAAAGAAATGAAATTACCCTGTTCGGTCAATGCATTTTTGTGTAATTTATAATCATAACCAGCTATCAGAAAACATTTAAGATACATAGAATAAATAAAATTGCAATTGTAAAAATCTATAAAAGATAATTATTGTTTTAGTACAAGAACAAACTAATCACTCTTCCAAGTGTGGGGTATGGCTGCAGCGTTGAATTGTGCGTGTGAGTGAAAAAAGCTCCCAGAGAACCCAGTGCACATCACAAAAACTCACAATCCATGGGGAATTTCATCTCCCACAGTCCATTAGTTCTGTAGAGCTGTCTTTTTGATTGTGTAAAGGAACGGACATAATTGGTAGGTGGAACACCCCACACTGTTTCTCTATCTCTTGGAATAAGGAGGCCAAGGTGAGAGAGAGAAGAGTAGAGGCTTCTTGAAATGGCTCTGTGCTTCACCACTTACATTAGGGTTTTCTCTCTCTTGTTCTGTACAATGTAAGATCAAAAATAACTTCCCAGGGGAAGTAATGTGGTTGGTACCTGCATCACTAAACAGTGATGTGCACATGGTGCTGCCTGGCAATGTGTTCATTGCACTTTCCCTTTGGTCAGTTTTAGAAATGGTTGTGATTGGCATGAGCTTTAGGAAGGCAGTGGCTTCGACTGCGGCTGCTCTTTAAGCAAACTGTGTATTTATGCCTATGCTTCTGAGCAAAGGCCATGACCTCTGACATCTTACATGCAGCTATCTATAAAATTTTTCTTTGTAAATGTTAATAAGAATGTTCACAAGTAGCTCATGTTTGAATAAGAGTAAGACATCACTATAATATAAGTTGCATTAACTACAAGTGTGTATTTTCTCATAATACAGGGAGTAGGAATGTTGAGCTTCTTAGGATTGGAGAAGCAGAAATTTATAAATACTCTAAATATCTCAAGAACAAAATTTCCAGAGGATGAAATAGCCAGTCAGAAGAATTTATCGTGTCTTGTAACATCAGGGAAGTGACGTTTAGCTTTCTGTGACTTCCTGGTTTAGATTATTGAAAAGCAAGTTCTGGTATTCTGTTCTACCTTTATCAAATAAGGAAGCATAATGCTTATTGGCCTTCTAGTTCTGGAGGCAATACATACTACATCTGTCTATGCATGTTGCCTCATCTTTTGTTTTTTCCTTCTGCAAATCTATGAATTTTCTAGCTTCAGAGTGGAACAATATGAAACTGGGATAGTAAAACCAATGGTTTTTAAAACGGCTTTTGCACTTTTGGATGTTTCCTGAAGCTCATAGTGAGACCTAGTTAGAGAAATAGTGGAAAAACTTGCAATCTCCAGCAAGGCTTTGCTGTCGGCTCTCAGCAATTCTTTATTTGAGAAACAAGTCCAGCATTGTAATCTTTGTTACAGACTTAACTCATATCAAGGCATAAACACAGTAGGAAATCAAAGCAATCGATCACTAGCATGATGCTTTATACCCGTATCAATTATGAAGTTGTGCATGCTTGACCACTAAACCTAAATGGTATATGAGAGAATGTGCCCTATTAGATTCACGAAAAATAGGAAAAATCACAACAACACTTGGTTGGACTCCTTACTTCATTTCTTCTTTGTTTCTCTCTCTGACCTCTTTGAGCTTTTGGGCAGTTTTATCATCAATTAACAAAGAAGAACATTTGAAGGCCTGATTTATAGATGAGTCCACATAGTATGTTAATCTAGCCAGTACTGGATGTCTACAGTTTATCCTATCCAACAGTTCTAGTCTTGGTAATTTTGAAAGAAACTGTGAAGTTAATTATTCCCAGTGGGCAGAGTTTTGAATAGAACACAGATGCTGTGGGTTTCCCTACAATATACAGTCTGAACTTATATTAGAAAATAGTACATGGTATGATTTCCATTCTAGTTTTAACATTCAGAGACAGAAACCAAGGAATGGACGTGGAACTCCATTTTCCTATTGCGACCAATGCCTTGCTGAATGATTCTTTGTAATCTCCCCGCCTTGGAACTCATATGTAGAGATTCCCCTTTTTCCAATGGTGGAAACTTCCACCACAAACAGATCCCCAGGGCCATGAAGTTGAAAGCTGATGCAGCTCCCTGATCATTTGTGGTCACTCATCTATAAATTAACAGAAGAGAGGGTTACTTAGTTGGCATAAATAATTTCTCATGGTTGCTAGCTTATTCACAGCAAAGAAAATGTGCCAACTCAATCATGAATGAATGGTAAAGGATCTCAATTTACTAGAAATAAAAACTTGACCTATTCTATCTGGTAAAAAATATAATGAACTAAAGTTTTGGTGAAGGTTTTGGGACATATGGTAATGAAGCTTTTGAATCTACCCTTGGTACCAGCACAAAACCGAAGACGGAACTTCTTTGCCAACTTTACATTAAAACATGTGTTTGTTTGTTTTCCCCAGAGGAACCATCACAAATTAATTTAAAAATAAAGGAATTAAAGCTAAGTGATGTAAAGTGACCAGCTGATGGTCATACAGCGAGCAGACGCCAAGATGTGCATTTGCTGACCTTGTTATGCTCTGCCCTTTGTTCCTCATTATGCTACTGTGCTGTTAGTAGCATAGCTGAAGATGAGAGAGGGTCCTTTAAGGTATGGGCCCAAAGAAAGGGCACTAAGTGCCTGGTCTGGAGACAATAATGCATGCAGACGTCTTCTCCAGTGGCCAATGCCAGCGGTGGTTGGCCCAAGTTTCCTGAAATACTCAAAGCTTGAGTCTGATAAAGAAGCATGTGACTACATCTGCCATCAAAGAATGCCTATACTCTACCTCTATCTCCATTTTAAAAATAATAATGGCTTTATTATTTCTACAAGATACTTTATTACTTATTTGCCTATCATATAATTGAGAGGTTTCCATTTTCCACAATTAAAGATGGTCCACACTACGAAATGATTCTTTATTTGTGGCATCAACATTATATTTCCTTAGCTTCAAACATAATTTTGTCACAACTCAGCTCTAATTTTCCCTTTCCTGACACTGAATAAAATAATATAGCTTTATCATGTTGGTCACATTCAAGGAATGTCATTTATTGCTTCTTTTGTGTTATTATCTTTACTGCCTTCATAACAATTTAGAGTTGTACCTTAATATCCAGTGGGTATTGCTTCTAGTTGAAAAATAATTTTAATATTGTAAAAATATAATCAGAATGTTTTATATTCATTTTATATAAATTAATTAGTAGGACCTTGAAGTAAAAAAATTAAAGTACATTATTGGTTATAGGAATATGTATTGTTGTAGATGTTTGCATTAAACTATAGATTATGCTTGTTCAATATTAATATGTATTCAATGATGCAATTTCTCTCTTAATTTAGTTATCCTTTTATGTCACTAAATAATGACTCATGGTTCTTTTCATGTAAATGCTCTGTGTTTCTTATTTAGATTATTTCTAACTGTGCCAGATGTTTATTATTAGTCTATATAGAGTTTTTTCTTCATCATGTTTTCAAATTATAATTTATTAGTACAAAAGGATGAGATATTGATTTTTAAATATGTATTTGAAAACATAGATTCTCCTTTTGGGATAGCTCTCTAAAATATATTTAATTTAAGTAAGTTTTGTAAATTCCTTTTACTCTCAGTGTTTCATGTATCTTATTTAATACTTTTATATATATATATATACACACACATAGAGTTTGAAATTATATATATATATTATTGGCATATGTATATGTATACTAACTTAAGAAAGTATATAATTCATTGACCACAATTTTTCATTAGGATTCTAGGTTCAATGTATTTTATTCAGATATTATTCTAAGACCCACTACTACTAAACCATTCTTTCAAGGTCCTGTGTAATTCCTGATTTGGATGATGCTTACTTGCCCATCTTCTGTAATCTTGTGATAACTTTTTCTCCTGCCACAACCAATTTAAGATTTGGTCATTATCACTTTATCAGCAGTTAACTTTGATCTTCAGTATAACTTGGCTACTTCCAGGGTCTTTTGGGGTATGTGAAGTCTATACTACAGCCTTGAATCTTCTTGTGTCTTCTCCCTTCTTACTTAAACAAGGATTTCTTTCAATAACAAAAGACATTGAGTGGGTCATATGAAAATACCGCCACGGTTGTGTGACATGTATTTATCATAGCCTGCTGGCTTCTTTGTGTTTAGACAGAGGAGAAGGCTCAAGATTTGTCCTAACCTAGCCCACTCTACTATAAAGATTCTATAAGGCAAAACTTCCCAGTCCTCTCAGGTATGCTCCCTCAGTCTTGTTGCCCCCTCCAAAATGTCCAATTGTGTTGTAGTCACTGGAGCATGGGCATTCTCCCAGTATCCGGCCTCTTAAAAAGTGTGAGTCCTTCCCAACCCCAAAACCTGCCAGTACCCCTCTATTGTGGAGAGCTACACTTCATCATTCTTATCACAATTTTTAGGGTTCTCTTTGATAGCTTCTTGTTGACAGGGGTTTCTGTCCCGCCCAGTCCTACAGTCGTTAAATGGATCCACAGCCTCTCCTTTCCTGTGGAAACAAAAACAAAGTCTCTTCTCCAAAGTAACATATCTTTTGACTTCAATTTTGAAGTCAAGGTATTTTCAAAATACCTATCTTTGATCAATTCAGCAGCATTAATAAACAAATGTCTTTTTAGCAGTTGTTGCTCCTTCCTCAGCCATCAAACAATTCAAAGACAACACAATAATATACAGTACCCAGACTCTCTGTGTATTTTATGTGACTTTATTTTAAACTCTATTTCTTTTCTTTTTATTTTTAATTTTTGGCTTTTTTAGACAGGGGTCCTCTGTGTATCTTTGACTGGCCAGGAACTAACTCTGTAGACCAAGTTGTCTTTGAACTAACAGAGATCCATCTGCATCTGCCTTCCAAGTGCTGGGATTAAAGGTATGTTCTACCACACCCAACTATTTTCTTTCTTTCTTTCTTTTTTATTTTAATGACTTTATCCTTTTTGCTTTATTCTTCCAAGCCTACATATATTTTTAAGCCAGTGTAAACCATTTAGATGTTTTCTTCATCTCTGAATTTATCTTTACTGTATATCTCTTTTTCTTACCACATGAGTCTTTAGTTTGCTAAGCGATATGGCTAGGATTAAAGCCGTGGCTTTGACAGCTGAATCTAGCCCATTCCTTAGCTTTCTGAGAGTCTAGCCTCATGGTAGAGGTACTGTCAGAGGCCATGTTTATTGCCAAAATTCTATGGCATTTCAAGGTCCCTGCCACCACCGAAAAGCATGCAATCAGCTTTTCATCAACACCATTTAAGTGTTTCATGGCAGGACCTCTTAAAAGAGTTCGCAGCTTTGTAACTAAAGCTGAGTCAGGAAACCTTTCTTAAATGAGAGTGTTTGACTCTAGCAAGCAGAGACCACCTGAGAAAACGCTGCCATCAATAAGGCATGCTTAACTCTATTCCTTTCAGTCTAGAATTACTTCCAAAGCTCTCTCAGGTTTTATGTGGATGCAGTTACCCACATGGGTATCATTTGTTGACAGGGGTTTCTGTCCCACCCAGTCCTATAGCCGTTTTGCCCCAAAGAAATACACAGAGGTCTATATTAGTTATAAACTGATTGGCCTGGTAGCTCAGGCTTCTTATTAACTCTTCTAACTTATATTAGCCCATAATTCTTTTCTGTATAGCCATGTGGCTTGGTACCTTTTTCAGAGAGGCAGTCACATCTTGCTTCCTCTGAGGCTAGGTCATGACTGCAGACTTCTCAGAATTCTCCTGCTCTCATTGCCCTGCCTCTACTTCCTGCCTGGTTACCCCACCTTTACTTCCTGCCTGGCTTCTGGTCGATCAGTATTTTATTAAACAGGTACAAGAAACAAGTCTTCACAGAGCAAAACCATTGTCCCACAGTAACTTCTTGTTGTTACTTTTGGGGAGGAATGGAGGTGGCAATTTTTAAGGAAGTCTTTTATATCTTTCTCAACTAGGAGTCTGTAGTTATTCATACGACTGCAGAAGAAGCTTCCTTACCCTTTATAGTCAGCAGGAGTGCTTATCATGGACTTCCACATGGTATCTGGCAACAGCATGGACCACAGACATCTACCTGATCTCTGACATCAGTATATGTCACAGTCCTCAGCATGGGCTCTAGTAGCAGTGAGGGCCACAGACATCAGCATAACTTGAGGCAGCAGAAGAGACCACAGATATTAATCTGCATGGCCTTTGGTGGTAACATAGGCCATGGGCATCATTAACATGGTCCCTGACAGCAGGACATTGAACCCAAACATGATCATTGGAGGTAGCATGGACTACAGACATCAGCAGGGCCTCTAGTAGCAGCTCAAGCTTTGGATACTGACAAGGTTCAGCTCATCTCCACAGCATATGCAGTTTTCTTCCTCCATTCTTCCCACCCCTCAGTTGCAATTTCTCTCATCACAGTGGCTTTGGATACTGCAGCTCATCACTTAATATATTTTGTTGCCCATATAGTTCTACATGCAAATATTCATGGCCGTAAGTATTGGTCTAGGTTAAGGCCTCTGGTGTCTGAAGTACCATAAAAATTGCATCATCAGCTAGACTTCTTCAATTACAGCCATGCTTCAGATCTTCACTTTCATTGTTGCTGACAAACTCCTGGATCCGGATCTGCAGTCAAGACTCCTTCTAGTGGTCTAGAAGCTCAATCAGCATAGCTGTATGGGTTGATAGACTCAGAGTGCTAGATCTAGGCCCAGATGGCAGCTGGGTTAGTTAGGCCTTCTGGGAAGGGGTGGCAGGTTCAATTGGCCCTTTTCCCTCCTCACTTCAGTTTTCTTGTCTCGAATACATACTAATAAAGCATCTTTTGCCTCTATACAGAAAGCACATGACATACAACTCCTAGGCATTTGCTTGCATTTCTCTTTGTATCTTGTATTTGTATTTTCTATCACTTCTTTCATGACTTTTCTAAATTATATACCTAGTTTTTCAGTTCTTAAATAATTTAATTTTCTGAATCTTTCAGAAAAAAATTCCCTTAAAATGTACTTGAATGCAGGGGTTGTAGTTCTTTTCATAAAAATTATTGTGCCATACTCTATAGTTTTTTTTTTAATTTGTTTCTTTCATTTATGTGTGATCCATGGAAGGAGACTGAAACAGAGATTTTAACCTCATTTCAGCGATGCAATTGAAACAGTAAAAAGAGATACATTATGAACAATACAGTTCTCGACTGATATGCCTTGGAAGGCACACATGTTCATTTCCTGGATAAGAGCAATGAACACTTTTGAGGTGGGAGACAGTGAAAGGAAGTTGGGTTCTGGGGGCTGTGTTTGGATGAGGTAATGGAACCTCATACTTCTGTTTATTTTATCATGTTTCCTGTTAGCCAGGAAGCAAACTGTTGTACTTATTCCCACCCTCAGGGTGCTGCTCTATTTGACCATGAGCAAAGGGGAGGAGCCTAACTGACCACAGACTGGAGCCTCTGAAACCCAGAGCCAAGATAAAGCTTTGCTTCCTACGGTTGATTGTCTCGGTGTTTTGCGTTGGCGATGGAGAGCTAACTGGTAATGAAGAAAGCTTGATCTCTATCGCTCTAAATTGTTCTACTGCACAAAGCACACATAGGATTAAAAAGCTGAAAGATTGGGTAATTGAACCCAAGGTTTATCACTGGAAAAAACATTTTACAAGTGAAAAAGATAAACTCCACTCTTCTGGGTAGAATAAAATTCTGTAAAACATGGGGCAATTAAGTTGAAGAAATGATGACCATTTGGGGGAATTGATCTACTTCCAGTTTATTCAGAACTCCGTTTCTCTTGTGTTTTACATTCAGAGAGAGTCCCTTTTTTCTTCTTTTTCTTTTTGCCTATTTCTGCTTTTTGTCACAACTTAAAACATTCTATTTCAAAGGCAACATCACAATTCTCCAGGGAGTACTGTTGCTCTATTGAGCAATCTTTGATCATATTGTAATGGAAAAATCCCTGCAGGTGTTATAAAATGTGTACATATATTTGAATATATAAAATATGTATTTTTTATTTTATCCTCTTCAACACTTCTAAACATAGTCTTCTTTTGTGGACTGCCTCCAAGATGACGGATCATCTTGGGGAAAGATTTCAAAGCATGACAATTTTGTACATAGATGGTGAAAAAAATTAGATTTATAAATTCTTTTGCAATCTTGAGTAATTCTCAGCAGTAAAAATGAAAATGTCCATGAGTTATAGAAATATTGAAATACATAGAAATCCAATCAAAAAGATATACAATGTACTTGTTTTATCTTATAAAATTTTAATACTGTTAAGCTTCTTGATATTTATAATATTAAATTGCTAAAAATATTGGCTATTAATATAGTTATTTATTTCAGAATCTGAAAGACAATTGGTACATAAATGCAATAAGTGGAAATACCTTTAAAGATATATGTTTAATGATTTTGTTATATATATACATACATACGTATTTATTTTGCACAGTGCTTATGTAATAAATGGTTCTATGTTAAATTTTTTAAGACAAGCAAGAATATTAAAATTTATAATTTTTAAAGACATTATGATTGTTAGTCTTGATTTTTCATAAAACTGGATATATAATCACCATTGGAAAAATTTCTGGGCATGTCTTCAAGAGATTATATGTTAGATTAATTAAGATGGGAACATCTACTCTAAATGTCGGTAGTTTTGTTAGATGATCTATGTTCTCAGACTGAAAAAGAAGAATGCAAGTTGAGCACAAGCATGCTTTACTCTGAACTTCCACACACTGATTCCCACATGACCAGAACTTCCTGCTCCTCGTGTCAAACTTTTCCCTTATTGATGGACTCTGTAGCCTTCAATTACACAGATATATTAAAATTTGTACATAGAAATTTTATATAATTCATATTTTATTCCAAAGGCAACTCAGCTCCATTTTGTTTTCATTCATTCATATATTCTTAGTTACTTTTTTTAAAAATTGAAAATAGATTCTTCTCAGTTGACAGTGATGGCACATGCCTTTAAATCTAACACTCAGGAAGCAGAGTCAGGAGGATCTCTGTGATTTGAAGGGCAACCTGGTCTGCAAAAACAAGTTCCAAGACAGACAGGACTCTTACACAGATAAATCCTGTCTGAAATAAAAACCAACCAACCAAACAACCAAACAAATGAAAAGATTCTTCTCTCATGCAATACATGCCGACCATACTTTCTTCTTTCTCCATTCCTCCAACCTTTCCCAACCTCCATTCTCCTTCAGATCCACTCCCCCTCTGTTTCCTCTTCAGAAAAGAGCAGTCCTCCAAGAGACAACAGCCAACAGGAAAACAAAATAAAAACAACAACAACAAAAAGCAAGATACAATAAGACAAGGTAAAAGCCCCTATACAGATGCTGGACAAGATAATCCAATTGGAGGAAAAGAATCCCAAGAGCAGGCAGAAGAGTCAGATATACAAGTCCCAGAAAAGCCCTGAGCTAAACAAACACAGCATGAATGCAGAGGACCTAGTGCAAACTCATAAAGACCCCAAGGTTGCTGTTTCAGTATCTGTGACCCATGTGAGCCCTACTTAGTTGATTCAGTGGGCCGTGTTCTCCTGGTGTCCTCCATAGGTTTTAATTTCTTAGGTGAGATTTTGCTACTAAACAGTATTTTCATTTATCCATAACATAGAATTTTGTAGACCTCAGTTTTAAAGCCTAAGTTATTTGAATGTACCATTATTTATTTATTTATTGTGCCATTCAGAAACATCATTTTCAAAATTTCACTGTTAGAATAAGTTGAGCATGAATCTAATATGAATACCAATGATTATATATAATTCTTTTATTTTTGATTAGCTATGTAAATTAAAAGTTTCTATTTCTATGACTAAGATATAAATATTTGTACTATACATTGACAAGTGCTTTCAATATATTTTCAGGAAATTTTTAGAAACTTACAGTACTTTAAAGATTGTTGAGCATATTTTCTAAGCATCATCTTCACAAACATGAGCTGTTGTGTGATGTTTTGTTTGTGTTCTGATAAACAAAGCTTGCCTGAAGATCAGAGGGTGGAGCTAAGCACTTGTTAAACATAGAAGCTTGGTGGTGGTGGCTTGCCCACTTAATCCCGGCTCTCAGGAGGTCGAGACAGGAAGTGATAAAGCAGGGTATAGACAAGATTCCAGCCTTTCTGACTGAGGAACTAGAGAGGAAGAAAGCAACTGGTGGCTGCTCCTGGTTCTTAGAACACAAACAAAATATCGCACAATGAGCGTTATCTTTTTTGTTACTTCTTTCTCAGTATCAACAGATAAAAAAACTAAAAACCAAAAACAAAACAAACCCACACATGGCATTGATTTCATGTCTTTTTATTATTTTATAAAACACTGACATATATCTATTGGCCTCTTGATTTTTTATTTTTCTTATTGAATAATACAATAATGTCCAGAATAATATTAGAGAGGGGACTTTCGAATGTAGGTTACTTTTGCTATGTGGCCAATGAAAATAAAAAAACTAACATTGATAGAGAATTTTTCTAATGTAATTGAATATATGAGAACATATATTTTTCCCATTTGTCTCTCTTTTCCTACAATTCATAGTTACTTGCTCCATTTATTTTTGATGAAACTTTTATTACATATTATTGGGGAGCCAAATACCCCCAACGTACATTAAATTTTTAATTAATGAAGAAACTGTTAAGCAAGATATCACATCTTTGAATTATTTTTTTTAAGTGCCTTCTCCTTATTTTTGAAATCTTTTCTTTTGTGTAGTCTGGAATCAATTTGCACTGCTGAGTGGCCTTGGCTCATCACCCAGGCCTGAGGACAATGAAGGTCTGGCATGTCCATCAGGCCTGAGGACAATGAAGGTCTGGTGTGTCCATCAGGCAGAAAGGCCTACTCAGCAGTCTCTAATCTCCACTTCACACTCTTTCAGGTCATGCGAATTTAATTAAAAGCCTTTTAACTTTATTCAGTGATCACTAGGCAATAGATAAGTTACAGAAATGGAGTCTATAAGGGGTCTTTGCCTGGAAGCTGCTTAAGATGTGTTAGAAATTCAAGAGTCCTAGGAACCTTTAAGACACAGTGCAGATACTGTGAGCAAGTGGACCTTCCTGACACAGGAAGGAAGAAGCCATACAAACATGAATAACGTCTGCAGCAATGAATGCCGGCAGGATTAGTGAACTAAGTGTACTGAATGAATTTAGCCTTTTCAGAGACCATGAAGGATTTTCAGGAAACCATCTGGATTTTAGTTCTCCTTCATCACATACTTAAGAGAATATGAAGCTGTCCCTGTGCAAACACAGCCCTAACACTGTGTAGAACAGGAAGGGGTGGTTGAAGTGTTCTGTATCAGATTTTTTTTTTGATACTTCTAATTGTTCAACTCACTGTGATTAGCTACATTTGCTTATAAGATCTCCAAGAGATTAAAATGGATCTTCGTGGAGGCCAAAAAATGCAGGCCCGTTTTCACCTTATCTGATGGTCAGAGAGTTTCGAGATTGACAAGCACAGTTGCATGTCCCTACTCAGGGTGTGATTGGTTGTTATTTTGAAATTAAGATAAGTCCATGCCATCCTGACAGATGGTCAGGATATGTGAACGTACTTCTGCTCCCTCTTTTGTAACTATGAGGTCATCTGGGGGAGGGTTGTCTTTAGTATACGTGAAGTGATCTAGAGCATCTTTGCTATCCAGAGTACAGAATGCTAATGATTTGATATCTTAGAGTGATGACGAGATTGACTGTGTGAATTATCATTTGTATCATGTTAATAAAATCATTTGTTACCCTTGTCCCCGTTTACATTGGGTATAAAAGCTGTGGAAAAACAAACTCGGTGATTTCAGAATTTCAGGATTTCAATCACTGGAATGCCCTCTTGAAACTGTCTATGATTTCTGTCTTACTTTTTTTGTGTGTGTGTCTTCATATTTTTTATTATATTTCTAAAATTCCCATGCCCCTACCCTGTTAAGAAGTATATTTGTCAAGGCTGGTCCTCAACAGATTTTTCATTTCAGAAGTCCTACCATTTATGTGAAAGGTCCATGTTAAAATTAGAAATTTGAATTTCCCCTCTAAGAGAAAAATGAAATATGTCACAATTTTGTGAGACTTAAAGTGAGATAATTTATATAGGCATCCTATAATTTCATTTTTGTAGGGGTAACAAACTAACCCACAAACAACCTGATATACTCTTTTAGGCATTTAGAAAAAAAAAGGCACTATCAGCTGGGTGGTGGAGGGGCACGTCTTTAATTCTAAGCACTTGGGAGGCAGAGGCAGGTAAATCTCTGTGAGTCTCAGGCCAGCATGGGCTAAAATACTAGTTCCAGGACAGGCTCCAAGGCTACAGAGAAACCTTGTCTCAAAAAATAGAAAAAAGGCACTATAATCAGATAAGGTGTTCCAAGGGCTCATTAGGTTCCTCCCAGCAGCGGGTCAAGGTCAAAACCTCTGTTTGAAATGTAGGGCTGCAATATCCTGATCCCTAACTTTTTACTGCACAACTAGAATTCATTTTTACAGAAAGGAATAATGGAAAAGTCTGTTAGATATTTGAAATTAACTTATTTTAGTCAATAACCGTGTGTTCTGTATTCATTACCACTTTATTAACAATAATTGGAAGCTATATGATACTTTATCAGAACCAATTATGAGAATGAAAAGGGACACACAGTCACTGTGCCTTTCTGTGTTCTAGACACTGTTCAAGGTCAGTTGTTCATTTTATTTCTAGCAACCAACAGGAAAATCCCAAAACTTCTATAGAGATTCTTGTAGGTGACTAAACTAAAGAGATGAAGAGATGAACTTTTTCTCAAGTTTCTTTATTCACTTACCCTTCAATAATGAATGTTTTCCTGTGTTCCAGCTAGTAGATGATATCAAGGATACAGCAAAACCAAAATGAGCATATTGTAGGATTATACAATACCAAAATGCTGGATGGGAACCAAAAAAAGGAACAGCAGTTACCTGGTAAAAAAACAAATAAACACATATTTCTCTTCTTCTCTGTTCTTCACTGAAATATATTATCCATATCTAGAGTTTATATTATTACATTTATCTGTTTATTTTGTGTGTGTGTGTGTTTGTGGGGAGAGACAGAGAGAGACATAGGGAGAATGTGTTTGGAGGTCAGAGGACAAATTATTGGGGTCACTTCCATTCTTGTACCACATGAGTCCCAGAGATCAAACCAAACCCAGGATTGCCAGTTTGTTGGCAAATGCTTTCATTCTCTCAGCTATGTCACCAGTCCCCATCCCTAGGGTTTAATGGTTATTTTTTAAACTCAGACAGTTCTTTTGGAACACAGGCACACATTTGTAATTATTTTCTCCTAAAGTTCTGAAAAACATGGTCTATTTAACAGTGAAAAACTAAACACATGATCTTCTGAAGGTATTCCAAACCGTTGATCTATTTGTACATCTCAGAGATTGCCACTGTCTTTCCTATGGTGAAGTGTGAGTGGTTTGATATTTATGTTTGTCTGATGGCTACCTTCATCATCAAACTCTGTTGGATGCTTTCTGTAAGATTCACTTCAATTTTATCCACCCCTTTATGTCCTCACCCCATTCTAACTAGCATAGGTTGACATCATGTCATCTGGAACACTAGAATGTTGTTCCCAGCTGATCTACTTGAATCTTCCTGGTGCCTGTCAAACCTTCATGAGTCTGTGTGTTACATCAAAATGGCAAATTTGATCATATTACACTGACTTTCCTTAATACCTTTTAATGACCATTCAGTGCTCTCAGAATAAGACCAAGATATTCATCACGGCTACACATCTGGAGGGCCTGGAGCTACACTCCATTTTGTAGAGATGGAGTTTTCTAGACACCTAGATTTTCCACTGTTTCGTGCCATTTTCAGCTGTTTATAAATTGTTCATACAAATCATAGAATACATTTTGCATGTGGAGATAATGCCTTATCATTCTTCAGATAGCAACTCAGTGGACACACCCCAGACAAGACTCTCTTGACAATGCTGAATAATGCTTTGCATTTATATATTTGAATTTATATACTCTCACTTCTACACTTAGTTTCTGATAGAACCTGGGAGATGTGATTTTCCTTTTGATTGAGAGGATTTATTGGTAGAATAAGACTTTGCTCTAGAAATTTAAGCCTCAGGTTGATAAGGACCACACCACTCCTTGCTCTTTTTCCTTTCCTTCTAACAAATATTTTATTACTATGAGAGTGAAAATCTGAAGCATGTGTAAATAACTAAAGCAGGGAATGGCAGAGTTCATATGTGACGTGAAAGAAATCTGATTCTTAAAATGTCTAATTTTATGAATGAAAGATTTAAAAATAAAATATTTTATATGCAACAGAAATATATTTATTTTTTCATATACAATGTCCTATATCCAAGAGAAGACATAGTAGCAAAAACTACATACATACTATTTACATTTCATAGGAAGAAGACAGTAAATAAATAAGTAAGATATGTAAGGTAAGTTGAGAATCTTTGTCTATTTGTTCATTTATTTTTAAGGGATAGTTTGAGGACGAATGTGACTCCTAAAAGGCATCATATATGCAACAAAAGAAGAAAACTCTATGTGAGAAAATTCAACAAAGCTAAGAGATGCACTTATGAGAATTTTCAAATGAGAAAGAAAAAAGTGTGGGTGGAGGAGGAAGAGGGCAGTGATGGAGAGAGAAGGGGAGGAGAAAGGGAGAGGGAGGGAGTGGTGATGGAGAAAGAAGGGTAAGGAGATGAAGAAGAGGAAGGGAGATGTGAGGAAATATGCCATGAGAGGATGTTGCTTTGACCAGAAACAAGGATGCTTGAGGACCAGAGCATTAGTGCTGTGGGAGCTATCCTGCTCCTTCAGCCAATAGCCTTTAAGAGAACAGCCTACTGGGGTGTGGTCTCTTTTGTTTTAAAAAGCAGCGGTAGCCATGTGCTTGCTCTCTTGCTTCTGGCTTCCAGCTGTTAGACTTCATTCCTGATCGCACAGAGGGTTGTTGTCTGGGGTAGTGATCTGTACTTTTTTTTAATAAATAACCATTTTATTAATCATAATTCCAAACTGGTGTGGGGTTGTTTTTTGACTTACGCCTTCATGTTTGGTTTTAAAGCCCTCCCTGGCTCGGTTGCCTACCGGCAGCTTGGCCTGGCACAAGCCCTTCCTCAGCTGCCTCCCCACGTGGATTTAAACTCCACATCTCCCAGGCTCCACGGGCCAAGACTGTCTCTGCCTGCCTGGTTTGCTCTTTTCTGGGAGGTTTTTAAATCCCCCTTGCAGTGCAGCCCTTAAGCAGCACAAGTCAGAGTGCAAGTGGTTGCCGAACGCTGCAACCCCTCCAGGCGACTCTTTGTCACATGGAGGCATACATGGCTTTTGGGTTGCTGTTCTTTAGCTCTAGATTCTGGGTTTCTGGTTCTGTGTATGGAATTGATTTAATTACATTTACTTTGTTGAGCAACTCATATTTCCCAGTTTTTAACAAATACTAAGGCAGACACTGAAACGGGACCCCGTTTCTGTCATCTTTGCATTGGTTCTTTGTGATTTGGAACAGCGCCACCTTTTGGATAATAGATAATATGGCAGTTTTCATTTCCATTGCAACTTTTACTGCTTTCTTTACTAATAAAATGGATTATATCATGCGAGGTTTATATGACTATGGGGATACCTCAATTTACTGGTTACTAGGTTTCAGTTTTCTTCTCTATATTCTATCATTAAGGAAGAATATGGCACTCCTAAGAACAATACAATCTTTAAGGACTAATAATGAACGGCTAGTTGAAAGGATTAAAATTACTGAAAGTCAGAGGTTATTTGAACAAGTGGATACTATGATAGGCAAAATTGACTCTATATCCAAGGGTCCTAGGAAGTTACCTGAAAGGGTTCATACTGTTGAATTTGATGTTCAGAAGTTATCACAAAATTTTGATAAGGTAACAGAATGTACCTCCAGGATGGCAATCTACACGCTATCCAAGAAAAGTTCAAGGAGGACATGTTATCTTTGAAGGGAAACATTAAAACCTTGGAATCACAGGTGCAGAATGGGGACCAAAAAATGGACACCTTAGTGAAATCACTAGAAACATGCAAGTCAGGAGATTCAGGCTTTACGAGACAATGATAAAAAGATTTGAAATGATTGAGGAAATTATTGGAGCTGGTGAACAGAGTAAGAAGGCACAAGGACAGGATACAACATCACCACCAGCTGTCAGAACTGGTTTACCCAGGGTTTTAGTGTCATACCCTGTAATTTACTCTGACAAAGCATCAACTTCTAAAGGCTCAAAGGGAGCCAAAGAAGGTAGATGGACGCCAATAGGAATGAATGATCTAAAAGAAATTAAACAAGCTGTCGTTAATTATGGCTTGCACTCTGCATTTGTTAAGAAAATGATAAGGTCTTGGGCTTCTAATGTCAGAGCTACCCCCGTGTTTTCTCTCAGTTAGTGTCCTCATTATTGGATGATGGACCTTCCTTGATGTTTGGAATTTATTTCAGAGAAGAATCCAAACATATGGAACAGCAAGGAAGAGCAAAAGATGTGGCAGTTTCCCAAGATCAAATTCTTGGCATATGAGCGTATGCTGATCCACAGGTCCAAGCTCTTTACCACAAAGAAGGTAATTCACCCTATGGGTTCTCTACAATCTGGAATTCCTTTGACTTCTCTATTACCAAAAGGATGGCCTCTTATAGTTATTGATTTGAAAGATTGTTTTTTCACTATACCTTTACAAGAAAAGGATAGAGAAAAATTCTCCTTCACAGTGCCTACTTATAATAATTCTCAGCCTACTAGGAGATATCAATGGACTATCCTCCCACAGGGGATGCTCAATAGTACCACATTGTGCCAATATATTGTAAGTCAGCCATTGGAAATAATTCGTAAGCAATTTCCTAAGTCTATAATTTACCATTACATAGATGACATTTTGTTGTCTGACTCAAATAAAGATACTTTAGAAAGGATGTTTGAAGAAGTAAAGAAAGTCTTGCCTAAATGGGGATTACAAATTCTTCCTGAAAAGATTCAAAGAGGAGATTCTTTTAATTACCTAAGTTACAGAATAGGTTTACAGAAAATTAGAATACAAAAGGCACAAATTAGGAGAACCAGTTACAGACTCTTAATGACTTTCAAAGATTGTTAGGAGAAATTTCCAGTCTACGACCAGCTGTTGGGGTAACACCTGATCTAATAGTTCATTTAAACAAAACCTTAGATGGTGACAAAGATTTGAATAGTCCCAGAGAATTATCAGCTGAAGCAGAAAAGGAACTGACAATGGTTGAGGAAAAATTACAGGAGGCACATGTGGACAGGGTGAACCCAAATCTTATTTGTATCCTAATCATATTGCCTTCCAGAATTTCTTCTACAGGGATTTTAATGCAGAGGGAACATATTATTATAGAATGGATATTTATACCACATGAACCAAGTAAAAAATTAAAAACTTATGTGGAAAAAGTCTCTGAATTAATTATAAAAGGTAAACTGAGACTTTGTCAACTAGCAGGTATAGACCCAGCAGAAATTATAGTGCCTTTTACTACTGATGAAATAAAAAAGTTATGGGAAGACAATGAACCATGGCAAAGAGCTTGTGTTAATTTTTTGGGAGAAATTAATAGCAGCTATCCCAAAAGTGATAGACTTAACCTCATAAAGAGACCTTCTAGGATTCTTCCTCGAATTTACATGATGCACCAATAACTGGAGCCCGTACATTTTATACTGATGCAAATAAATCAGGGAAAGCAGGTTACAAATAAGAAGAATTGAGTAAATGGAACAAAGCCCTTATAATTCTGTCCAGGAGGCAGAATTATATGCCATTCTTATGGTGCTAAGGTATTTTAAAGAACCTCTTAATATTCACAATTTGCAGAAAGAGTTATCTTGCATATTGAAACCGCTGAATTTATACCAGATGATACAGAATTGACTTCATTGTTTATTCAGGTACAAGACATAATCAGGAATAGGCTTTGTCTGATGTACATAACACACATCCCATCCCATATGGGTCTGCCTGGTCCTCTAGCACAAGGTAATGTTGAAATTGATCAATTATTGATTGGAAGTATGTTGCAGGCCTCAGAATTTCATAAAAAACATCACGTCAATAGCAAAGGTTTAAAGAAAGAGTTTTCTATTACATGGCAACAAGCTAAGGAGATTATAAAGAGATGCCCTACTTGCTCTTTCTATAACCAAACACCGCTGCCTGCAGGAAGTAACCCAAAGGGTACTCAAAAGAATGAAATCTGGCAGATGGATGTGTTCCACTTTACGGAATTTGGTAAATTAAAATATGTACACCAAACCATAGACACATATTCAGGTTTTCAATGGGCAACTGCCCTGAGCTCAGAAAAGGCTGATTCTGTAATCACACATTATTAGAAGTTATGGCCTTCATGGGTATACCTGCACAAATAAAGACAGACAATGGTCTAGCATATGTATCTAAGAAAATGAAATGCTTTTTTGCTTATTATAATATAAAGCACATTACAGGTATACCAAATAATCCTACAGGTCAGGCAGTTATAGAAAGGTCAAATTGTACAATAAAGGATATGCTGAACGAACAGAAAGGGACGAAAAATACCCCCAGAAATAGATTGCATAATGCTTTGTTAACCTTGAATTTTCTTAACGCTAATGAGAAAGGAACAGCAGCAGCAGAGAGGCATCAGATAATGGAAAAAAACTTCTGAATTGAATCAACCAGTATATTTCAAGGATGTGTTGACCTCACAATGGAAACCAGGAGATGTACTACCTTGAGGAAGGGGTTTTGCTCTTGTTTCCACAGTAGATGAAAAATTATGGATACCACCAAAATTAATAAAGATTCGCTTTGAAAAGGAGAAACCTATTGAAACAGAGAAATGACAGCTCATCCACACTGGTGATAACTTACAGGTGGTAAGAAAAGCATTTAGGATGGGGATAGGGTCCTGTTCTTGTCTTTGCAGGAAAATACTCATCTTCAAAAATTCAAGAAACCCCTGATGTTTGAATGATGACAGGTAGAAAAATAACTATCCAATAAGGATCATCAAGAAAATCAAATATGGTTTGTAAGTACAAATGATACAATGTATACATTTACATATATGTATATGTATGTATATGTTTATGAATATATAGAGCTGGTTTTAGAGTTGGACAATGGCTCTGTCCTTCTTTAAATACAAGCATGTTGTTAAAAGAAAAAACCCAGAGTTTCTATCTCATGTCAAGAGCCATTTGATGTGGGACAGAAATCAAAAAGAATTTAGAAAACATTTTTGCTTTTCATCATATCTATTTTTGTCTTTATCATACCTTTCATTGAATACATATGTCTGTATATGTCTATATAAGTAATGTTTAAGTTTTCCACAATGAACAATGAATTTTCCTGCAGTAATCTTTGAAGTTTCCAGGAAGAAGATGGGGCCCCATAACAACAACTCCACCTGGTTGCTATGATGTCATGATACTGATAGTGCTACTACAAGACCTGTTTTGGGTACCAGCTACACAAGATGGTTCCAACTTGGTTAGCTGAAATGGTGCACATCTTTTACAATGTTTTGGTCAGACTTCCACGAAATACTCAGAGACTACTTCCAATCTTACCAGACATTAATCTTGAAATGTAACCATCATTTTACTTCCACAGGATCCCCTAGAAAGACCATCACCCCCATGACAGCTGGAAGTAATTCTAGAGGACAACGTCCCCTCTCCCAGCACAGTTTGTCCTCAGGCTTAGAGACATCATTTAGGGGTTGATTATAATTGCTATACAGTTGAGGATTGGGGGAGGAACTTTATAAGCTTGAGGTCCTTTTTTGAAAAAAAAAGAGGGAAAATTGGATGATGAGAAAATAGATTGGTATTTGTGAGTTATTGTTTACAGACAATTACATTGGTATAGATTCTTGTATATTGATACAAAGTTAAATTATATTGAATATCGTATGCATGTATGCTTCTACCTCTGTTTAAAACATTTTTTATATGTTGATACATATATATATTTACCATATTGCAGTGTACATTTCTACCTCTGATCAAGATACTTATACATTGTTTACATTTGGAGGTCATTGTCCTCATTTATTGCACAGTTGTTTATTGTCTTAGTCTTTAAGTTAGATAGGTATTAACAATTATAGATCAATAGTCATCTATGTTTGTCATACTTACATTTAGACAAATCAGGTTCTTTAGATACATAGAAATTATAGTCTGTATAGTTAGATAATCTTCAACCACTTCAAGGATCTGTGGAACATGGCATTTAAATAACTTAGGGTTTAGTTGACATGAGACATACTTGCTCCTGGCAACACCAATCTATCCTGAGAGAATGTTGAGCACCAAAGACAATCCACTTGGAGCCTGTTTTCTTCTTGGCAAAAACTGGCCTTTGGGCAAAGAAATGCCCATGCCTCAACCACTGACAAGATATAGTATCCAGAAACAGGACTGTCAAATCTTGCCAAGACAGGGTAAGATGATCTTGAAAAATTTCTTGCCTTTGAAAATGGTCTGTCAGTTATTCTAGGCCATAGCTGAAGTTGATCACTTCAACGTTGCAAAATGAGACTTTGGGTGATTGCTCAGGTAGCTAATTGTCTCTGTCATATATCGCTCGCTTTGAAAGCTACTTGATTGTACTTCCTGCCTGCTCAAGTAATATTATTTCCCTTCTCAGGCCTTCAATAGGGTTGAAAATTAGATAATCATAATTACCGTCCTTTTATGATCCAGCCAAGCCATCTCCAATACAAGATTTAGACTCCTTAGGATAGAATGTTTATTAAAACATTTATCATATGTTCCTTGCTTAATATTGTTTATGCTGTTTGTAATTCTAATCTTATACTTAATATCTGTTCCTAGTGTATATTGTTTGTATTGGGTTTGGAACTCTCTTACTTAAACAAAAGGGGGAGGTGCTGCGGGAGCTACTTCTGCTCCTTCAGCCAATAGCCTTTAAGATACCAGCCCACTGGGGCGTGGTCTCTTTTGTTTTAAAAAGCAGCGGTAGCTGTGTGCTCGCTCTCTTTCTTCTGGCTTCCGGCTGTTAGGCTTCATTCCTGATCGCACAGAGGGCTGTTGTCTGGGACAGTGATTTGTAAGTTTTCTCCTTTTAAATAAATAACCATTTTATTAATCATAATTCCAAACTGGTGTGGGATTGTTTTTTGATTTACACCTTCACATTAGGGTACAGGTGTGGAAAAGATTGCAGTAGGTCTGTAGCTATATCCAGACCACTTTGTAAAAACATCCCAATAGAAGCATGATCTCTCTATTTGACAATTCTTAGACATTGTATGTGTTCTTTTGTGAGACGTTCAATGAAGAGATACAGTTGATTTTAGTGTGCCACTCAGAAGGGCCAAGCATGACTGCCCCATATTTGAGAGAATACTAGGAGGTTGTCAGAAGAGAAATCAAGCTAGGAAATTAAAGCCAGTTTAAGGGTTCCTTCAAAGCCATTAAATGAGGGTTTCTGGGGGCATTTATTAGCATGCAGGACCAAAGAGGGATTATTGTGTTCTTTCTATTACCATTAGCAGTTAATGGTGGAAAATAATGAGTGGGTCAGAAAGGCAGGAGGCTAGCTCCTAAAATTCTTTATAAAATGTATTAATTATTGCTAAATATGACATTAATGACTAAAATAATGACATTACTAATAGTGTGGCAGCATAATGTGGTATAAAGGGCATAGGCCTCTTAGGTCAGTCAATCTGTCTGCTATTAACTGGTGGCATGGTCATAAATAGGTCAATTTACATCACTTAGCTGCAGTTGTTTCATTTTTAAATTAACCTTTTCATGTCTTTTTAAGATTAAAATTTCTATGATTTTATAAGGAATGCCTTAAAACAAGGCTTTTGTTACCGTTTCTATTAAATGTATTAAATGTTCATCAAAGGAAAAGGAGTGGAAAGTGAAATGTTTAGCATGTCAAAATACTCAAGGTTGTGTTCTTTGAGCCTTTTGGATTGTCTGTACTCTTAGGTCTATTAATAGACGTTATTAAGTAAATTAGATTTATTGAACATAGTGATGTAATACCGTGACAGTGAATCTAATGGCTGATGACTGAGGCATTCATCATGTGTGTGTGTGTGTGTGTGTGTGTGTGTGTATGCACACACATACACACACACACACACACACAAATTAAAATGTAGCACATGTATGAGTAGCTGGCAAACCTGGAAATTCACACAGCCTCGGCAAGATAGATCAGGATGGCCCAACATTTCATTGTGCCAATTCAATGGTAAAGGATTTAAATCTCATGAATTTGTTAAATCTGCTTTCCACTTTGTCTTTTCAGGTCACAGTAAGTGAGAGCTGGCTAAAGCTGCACAAAGGAAAGGAGGAAGCCATAAAGAGCTGCCCAGGAGCACATGCTGGTGTGTTGAAGTAGCCCTCTGCAGCACCAGCCAGTGATGAGCGCACTATTTAGTGCACTTCACAGGTCCTGGAATAGCAAGATTGTGCCACTGTGTCCAGCTCAGAAGGATAAGCCTTTTAGTTCTTATCCAAATACCTTAATGACAAACTACAACTTTGTGCACTTAAGATAAAATGTGATCACTATATTGATGCAAATGAGTAAGACTAGTACAAAGTCATGGAGGGTAGTATTCTATTAATGTAATAATATATATCTTTTCTCTTTTTCAATATAGGAAACTAGCTTTAGAGTTAAGGAACTTCATCTCTTTTGAAGCCAACTGCTGTGCCTGAGACTTTCAACTGTCTGTGGGCCCATTTGATGTCCATCTTTTCATGGAAGATGCAGAATCTGCAGATTCCACAGAACAGGAATTCAGATGTTCCGTGCTCTAGTGCACATGCATATATCTCCACACATTGTAAATAGCTGTTATCACTGGTTAGGATAACTTAATTAAACTTGCTTATTAAAAATCTTTAATTCGTTAGTGATAAAATCTTGATTAGTACATTTTCCCTGCTAGGTGACCTTCTAATTTAATAGAAAATGAATTTTTAAATGGGGAAAAATGCCTGTGGCAGAGATTTTGTGGGAATGAATAGAGTTTGCAATGCACATAGGGATATGTTCCAGCCTAATTAGTAAGGGTGCAAATGAATTTTTATTTCATACACCAGAAGTGTCATTGATGAACCATAGTGAGGAGTTGAAAACGCATTCAGATTGGCAGTGTGGGACCAAAATCTGTGGGAAAATCACAAGTTAATTCATTGATTGCCCCTTGGAAATTACTGCTGTTAATTGTTAGGTAATTAACATGGAGCTACAATTATATTAGCCTAAGGGGGTGATTAATGTTTCACCATGTCACATTAGTGGCGGCTGGATTTTCAAAGCTTTGCTCTTCACACGGTTTAGGAGGCAGATGGCATATTGTCTATGGATTTGTTTTCTACTGAAGTTAGTGCTGAGAGCACATGTGTGCATTTTCTGTTCTTGTGCCTCCTCTTACAGATACAGATTTCAATCTAAGGACTATTAATATTTATGAAATTCTATATTTTAAAATGAGCTAACATGCTTGTTGCTAGATGCAAAAATTTTAATTTTATGTATTGGCATAAAACCAAAGTGGTCTTGCATAAGAGGAGTTGGCATTTTTCTTTATAATGTGTATTAAATTATTAAGTGATGGTAGGAAGAAAAATTGCATCATATCATACTTGTAATAATCTAATTTAAGCAGAAACCAAATAAGCCGCAGCAGACAAACACACTCATAGTGATAAAATAGAGCACATTGCTTTGTCTAATATGCAGCCCATTTTCTTTGTCACTGGTAAACCATGTATGCATCAATATATCAAATTCTCACTAGGCACATTCTTAGTAACATAGCCTATGATGCCTTCCTGATTTCAAAACATCAAGTCTAAAAGAAAGGGGTGGGTGAAATGTCATTGACTCTCCCTAGGAAGCGGGTACCAGCCTTGGTTGGGTGGTACTAAGATGTTGCATGATTTGTTGGGGTCTGCCAGGACCATTTATTTGCAATCTCAGTAGCAACATTTGCTCACTGTCTGCCAAGTTCAAGGTGCATGTTCTAGGATGAAAACGATTGTAAAGAAAATTATATATAAACTATAGCTACTACTACAGTTTGTTCAATTATAGTTACAAATCTCTAGATGAGTTCAGATCCATAGACACAGACTTCTGCAAAAATACTTTTACTGTTAGACTTACCTTTTAAATTTCAATTAACCTAAAATGGTTAAAAAGTTTTCAAAATATTTAAATCTTTAATACAAGTCAAGATGACATATTATACTGTGAAAAGATACATTCATGACTAAAACTTAAGTGAATCCAAATATTCTAAAGGTTTCCAAAGGTGATTTCTTTTTATTTAAAAAATCCAATTAAGAAACATTATCTAAAAAGATAGGATGAATTTCTAGCAGTTCAAAGAATAGAGTCTTTTTACAATATTTTTTTCCTGCGAGGATTTGAAACGTCCTTTCTCTTAGTTACCCCATACTGAGGTCTCTGTTGTGACTATAGCCTCCTGCTTTTATATCGATTTGTACTCCTTCAACAAATGATAGAAGTCTCTATTATCTACGGTCAAGCCGGCTATTAAGTTTTAATGTCCATTAAACCTGAAAAAAAATGTGAAAGGAAGCCAGTTCTTCTAATGACGTTTTAAAATAGAGAATTATCAAAATCTTGATTTTGGAGCAATCCTGTGCTCAGGTCCTTTTGCTTTTCTTTTACATTAAAAATCAATTGTGCTTGTTCAAATGCCCATTTTACTGTGGAGTTGACATTTCACCCAGACTCCTTTTTCCTATACTTATTATAATGTTTCGAAAAAGGTGCTTATCATTCTGGAAACAGCAGAATAAATCGTAAGGCTAAATTAGGTGCCTTCGTTTTCCTGAAGGGAAACTTTTATCAAATGTCATTTTCATCCTCTTTTAATAAACCTTTGTGGTAAAGCAAGAGATTCTGACCTTGGTTATAAATTGTTACAGAAAGTTACACTTTACTCTTGACAGCTTCCTTTGGGAGAGGGAGGGACATATCCCCTTGAACACTAGGGTTCCTATATCCATCCTCATTCCTTGAGCTTCTTCCCTACCTTCCCTCAATGTTGGGTGGTAACCTGGGAAAAGTAAACTGAAATAACTTTTTGCCCCGAGCTGATGTTGGTCATGGTGTTCATCACCATAGTGGAGACCAAACCAGGACAAGTAATCTTTATTAAATATCCCTGGAGGCAGTCTTAGTGACCATTTCATTTTAAAGTAGAGAACAAAGAGTGGTGTGGGGTGGTACGAACTGACGTTTGGAAGTTTATTGATGTTTTTGTTCATTGTCTTTGCAGGTCTTCAAATTGGAGATAGGAACAAAGAAAGATCATCTTTGAAGTGCAAGCAGTTTTCTAGAGAAGACGACCTTTCCGAAATTCATTAGTGACAGAGTCCAGAGAAACTGGGGTAGGCTCAGTGTCAAGTACCAGGACTGAAAGAATGGCTGCTGGTGAAGTGAGCAGATTGACTTCAGCACTCATAGCTCATGGCCACGAAGCTTATGTAGTGAGGGGAATCATGACTAAGCATGGTAATAAAGCCTTTAAAGACCTGGGTAAACCTTGTTAATATTGATTGTCAATTTGTCAGGATTTAGAGTCACCAAAAGGCAAGCCTCTGTAGGACTATCTAGTTAAGTTAATTGAGATAGCAAGGGACATTCTAAATGCGAGTCGTGTACTACTTATTGGGTTTCTAGACCGCATACAAAGAGAAAGCCAGCTGAGCACCAAGATTCATCACTCTTGGCTTCCTGAATATGAATATCATGTATCCACTTCCTCGCATTCTGCCTATACAACTTCCTCACTATGATGGCCTATGTCCCCTCAAAATGTGAACTGAAATGAACCCTTCATTCTTAAGATTGTGTTTGTCCAGAATGTGTTCACACCAATGAGATAAGTCATTAAAACACCTTGGGTTTTACTTCATTGAGTCTAGGCCTCGTTATGTAGCCCAGGCTGGCCTAAGAACACCTAAGAACGCTTTCAGCCTCCAAAATCTGAGAGCAATAGTCCTGTATCTTTATGTCTTGCTCCATATGGTTTAAATCTATTTTCAACATCTCGAAATTTTGTAGGTCGTACAATTAAGCAATATATTTTTTTCCTACTAGGTTTTCTATAACAACAGCTACCATATCCACTCCTGACTAAATACACCTAAATAGGTGAAATTTTTATGACGGGATGCGTGCCATGATATTTCTAGAAACAGTTTCCTATGTCTTCTGGGGGAAAGTTGCTTTTCTCTATTTCCCTGATGCTCTTCGGAAATGTAGTCCTTTCCTACCTTCTCAGGCCTTTGGGATGAGCTGTAGGACTAGATATTCTTAGATAAGAAGCTAAAATCAGAAAATAACATCATTTCCTTAGATTTAGGAAACAAACTTCCTAATATTTGTAGCTACTGGCGGAATTTATAATTACAGTGCCTGGGGCTTACCTGTTTGACGTGTTGCCCAGGCTTCACATCCAAGCCTTTCACCTGCCTCCCTGAAGCCGGGCAGTCTTGGATAGAGATGCTCTGTCTCCCCTGCTAACTAAACACATTAAGCTCTCCCAACAACTTGCTTCCAATTTACTCTTCCCCAAAGGCAAGTGATGAAATTGGTTTCACTGTTAGAATTTAATACATTTTTAAAAAATCACAGATTTTAATTGTTTATTATCTCAAAATTTAAGTTAGACAAATACTTTTTCGTTGTGATTTTATTATAATACTTTGAACATGAAGTATTCATCCAGCAATGTCAAGTTGTATGAAGAAGCTTAGCAACCAGTTTCTGAGACAACTGAGAGGTGACTGAATCATGAGATGCTAGTCTCATTAATGGATTCATCCATTTTGAGTTCACTGTGAATGGGTTACAGAGGATGGGACTTGATTGGAGGATGTAAGGTAGGGAAAAACTCTCAAGGGCTATAGTATATCTTGACTCTTTGCTTTTTTCTTAACTTCTGGCTGTCTTGGGAGAATAGCTTTGCTCCACCTTTTGTTATGATGTTCTACTGTACTACTCATCTAGAAACAATGAAACCACCCACCATGCACAAAAGCCTCTGAAAATGTTAACCAAAACCAGTCCTCCTTTCTCTAAGTAGTTTTTTCTCAGGTATTTTTGAAAACTTAAACGCAGCATGTGTTAATTGTTACCAATAAGCAAGACATACTTTTCTTATGTTCAGTCAGTGTCATGGATGAGAGGATGTCCTGTACACAGTTTAGAGGAAGGTGGTAAATGCCAATGGAATTCAAAATTAAGGAAGCAGTTTATGTAAGAAAGTGCAGTAGGAACAGAGCACAGTGCCGTGGGTCTGAGACTGAGAAGAAAGCGGTAGTCGCTTTAGATAGCTCAGCTCCAGACATGCAGAGAAGGGAGCAAATGAATTACCACCTTCATAATGAGAGGAGCCAAAGATGCTGAGGAGCCAGAGAACTGGTATTTCAGGAAGAAGTGACTGTAAATATGCCATACTGGAAGCTCTCAATGGAGCACACATTCCTGAAAACTGCAAGAATGACTTCACTTCCTTGGACAAATTATGAATGTAAAATTTAAAAATCATTTGGCATTGATATTCTCATCTGTGCCTCACAAGAAGAGACAAGTTCTTCGATGTAGGAGGTCTTTCTGTTTATATGTTGCTTTCATTGGCCAATGAATAAAGAAATTGCTTTGGGCCTGATAGGGCAATACTTAGGTAGGCTGAGAAGACAGAACTGAATGCTGGGAAGAAGGACAGAGTGAGAGATGCCATGGATCTCCTGCCTGAGAAGGACGTTGGTTAGAATCTTGCCAGTAAGCCACAGTCGAGTGGCGATACACAGATTAATAGAAATGGGTTAAATTAAGATGTAAGAGTTAGCCAATAAGAAATTAGAGATAATCTCCAAGCAGAGTTTTTATGAATACAGTTTCTGTATGGTCATTTCTGGTGTAAGCTAGCCGTCGGCAAGGTCAAACAAAGGGCCACCCTCTCTCGTACAACAATTCTTCAAGTATACACTCTTTAACCCCCTGTCTTCAACAATGCAATAGCACCCTAACTACCCAAAGCACATAATAGCTGGTAAACAGCTAATGGGGCTAACTCTGTCTCACTCATTTCTTCTTCTCACATAGAATTGCACTACTACAACCAGAAAAAACTTATTTACTAATTTTGAATATGATGCATGTTTACTTTGCAACTAACTGTCTTCTAACATTAAAATTATTTATTTTGCATGTGTATGCTTTTATGAATGTAAGCCACATGTGTACAGGTGCTTGAGAGAGCAAAATAGAATGCTGGCTACTCTGGAGCTAGAGTTACAGGTGGTTGTGAGCTGCCCACATGGGTGCCCAGAACCAAACTAGAGTCCTCTGGCTGAGCAGCAAATGCTCCTATCTCTGAGTCATATTTCCAGCCTCATTATTGCTATATACGTAATTCTATATTAAGGATGATTGAAAAAGAATAAAAACTGGCAGGAAAAGGAATTATTATTGTTTATTGCTCTCTTTAGCTATTATTGCTTATTTTAACATTATTACTTTATTAGCAAGAAAAATTCAGAATCAATTCTATTAATGTAAGAAAGAAAGGTTTTAGAAGAGACAATGGTACAGATTTGTCAAATTTTCTTTTTAAAATCAAAGGACTGACAAAATAAACTGGCTTTAGAGGCCTGCCAACTTGACTGAGCCTTTCAAATCACTTAGCTGACTCCTGTTGTAATTGCTGTAGCTCTGATTTATTTGTCATTGTTGGGCCTAAATAAGTCTTTTTATGTCCCATAACTAAAACATATCATCTGACTCCTGAATTTCCAACAATTCTTTCCTCAGTTTTTCTCTCCTACCTCTTGTGTTGACAATATATCTCTTAATATTGAACTTCATTGCCAATTCCCAAGCCCTCTTCTTCAACATAAATCCTCTAACCTTTTTTCTACAGTCTAATGGCCCAAACAAACTCCTCATACCCTCCAAGTAATCTTATCTTTACTTTCATGATTGTATAAATGTACTCCTGCTACAGGCAAACAGACTGTGGTCATGTTTTATTAATACTTACTGCAGAATCTTCCTGCCTAATGACCTCCACTGTAGTCCTCTTTTCATTTGTCCCCTATAATTTCCCTGTTTCTCTTTTATACACCAGTGTCTTTCTAAAGTTCCCAAAGATTATGAAGGTCCTTATTTTATTGTTAAAGTCTACATTTCTTCATAACTTTTGTGCATATACCCATGAAGCAAGCTATAGCAAAAGCAAACCTTACAATTAAGGAAACTCAGCATTTTTGTTACATAAGAAAATTAACCATAAGGTATTTAGATTATATTTAGAACTCATATATCTGAAAAGAACTCATCTTTTCTTTTTAGTTTATAAGAGATCATGGAAACATTTAAGATTGCTGGCTAGCTATTCCCATCATGAGGTTTAGTTGTCCTGCGAAAGGATTGAAAAATATTCTTTGTTACTTTTGAACTTTTTATTTAGTGATTTTGGGCACTTACAAGTACATGACATAATTCATCTAGATGTAAGTAGCATGCTTCAGGATAGAGAGAATGTGGCCTCTGACTGGCCAGTTTTCATGATTCTCTAATAGTTCATGCTTTCATGCATTAAATAATGTAGTATAAATAGACTATGTTTGTAGACCTTCTCTTTTCCATGTGGAATTTTGACTTGTATCATTATTACACTATGCCCATCTGCTATTCATGTGAGCAGACTTAAGAGCTAGATAGATGTCTCTTAGGTCCCACAGTTCTGAGAAGCTGAGACTTCACAAGAGTTCCAGCCATCCAACTTTTAGGTGCACTGGTAGAGGCTGGGTCGGTATGCAGGGTATAGCAATGGAGTCTTTGCAACTCATCAAAGAAGCTGTCAGAGCTGACTCTGTCTAAAGCAAGGAACTGAAATCCCAAAGGCAATAAAACTGTCCTGGAGGAATTTTACTGTTTACCAGATTGAGCAAAAATATCCTCAAAGGGTATATACTAAAAATATCCTTCAAAACTAGAATAATGAGCCAAAGATCAATACAATACAATCCCAATAGTGGGGTTCTTAAATGAGATTTACTATATAAAAAATAAATTGACTAGGTATCATACTTATTGTTGAGTGTTTCTCTAGGGCCATTTGACACAGATTACTATGAATTTCAGAAGTATATTCTTACTAGTAATAAAAAATAGAAGCGATTCTTCATTAGCATGGTTGTAAATCCTTGACATTGAAGGCATGCTCTTTTATATGTACTTGATGTTTGCCGTTATGTAGGGGCTTTAATGTTTTCTATTATGAATGGGCTTTAATAATTAAAAAACCTAATAAGCCCTAGAGAGCACATTAGCACTCTGATTAAGCTGAGCTGTGACTTCAATCTAATAAAGCACCTTCTATCTTTCCTTCATTAGCCAGATAGGTGCTATTCACCCATCATTACTGGCATATGGACCCTGGTTTTCTTAGAAGGAATGATATGTATTTGTGTATCTATGCACACTAGACAGCTCACCCCCTTATCTAACCAATGTATATTTAGGCCTGTATATGTCATGTGTGAGGCAATGACCTAGAAGCAAGGCATTGTTCAAGACAAGGCTTTCCTGTGATTCCCCCAGGAACAACCTAGACCAGCAGCTCTCAGATTCACCATTAATTGGTTTTTATCGCCAGTTTACTGTAATGGTTGAATAATACGTTTATTTGGAAGGTTCATATTTATTTGTATTGTGTGCTGAGATGTGTCAGGGGAGCCTTGGTTGAATAAAGAAAATACAGTGTGTTCTCTGTACTTTAAAAGCTCAGGGAAATAATTCAAACAAATAAAAACATTGAAACAAACACTGGCAAACACTGAAGATAAAATACTTCCAAAGATCAAGGTTCTCATTGCTTCTGTAGGGTATTGCGTTAGGCCAGCATTTTTATTTTTTTTATTTTTTTCCCATATGCTTTTATATTTTTCCATTCAAATAAAAAAAGAATTTACATTCCCTCCCCTTCTCCCAGTCCCCTCCCACTCCCCCCCCGCACACCTTCCTAGGACGGGATGGAGGGGGGAGGGCCTTGGACTTCCCCCAGGGCTGGGCACCATGCCCTCTTTTAAGGCCAGCATTTTTAAACCACATGCTAAGACGTAATCCTGCCCAAGACACTCACAGATCAAGTAAAAAAGGACAATCATAACAGCCACGTGGGTGGTTATCTTTAAAGGAGAGGATTTATAAACAGTGAAAATATGTCTGTTTTTTCTGTCATGTAAGGCCTTTGTTTCTAACACTTCAGTTATTTCGGAATGAAAATACAACAAAGCAAAAGAAAACAGTATAGACTGTCTCTGACGTGAGTTATATAAAAGTAATTTTGGAGAAATTTCTATTTATATGTGTATGTGTGTGGTTTGTGTGTGCACACATGTGTGTGTTTGGGTTTTTGCACCAATGCCTGCAAAAATGACCACCAGAGGAGTACAAAGAGTGCTTTTCTCAATCTCTCCTTTTATATTTTGTTGATGCAGTCTCTCACGGACCCTGAAGCTCACATTTTTGGCTAGGCTGGCTGTCCAGTAAGAAAGCTCCGGGAATCTGTCTGTCTCACTTCCCGATGTCATGGGTACTAGCGCATGTATCCATGTCTACATTTTTATGTGGGTGCTGTAGAACCAAAGCCATTCTCTTGCTTTCACAGTGTTCTTGCCTGCTAAGTCATCTTCCCAGCTCTCTAGATACTTATTTAAATGAATGTCAAAATATACTGAAGGAGGGAAAGAGGAAGGTGAACTGTTACAACCAGGAGCACGAAATCAGATAGCAATGAAAAGTTGGGTTCCAGAAACGAGACGTAAAGAATGCTTCCGCATGGACAAAGGAAGTCTGAAGAGTTATGCAGTCAATAGCTGATTTCACAGTGCATGCATGCCTGCTTCATCCTAAAACAAAATGGATAGTTTGTCAAAATAAATTGTCCAGTTCTGTCTATTCAACCATACTCTTTATACTACTCTTTATGCTATTTATAATTTCTTTATACTTTAATGTATTTATATTTATACTTTTTATTACTATATGCATTGTAATTTTAACTTTCTGAAAAATATTTTTCAAATGTATTTATAGACATTATCCCCATTCTTTTTAAAATGTATTTGCATAAAGAAGACCTTGCTCTGCAAATTAGATAGTTCTTATTAAAATTTATTGCAATTTGCAAAAGTTTCATATTTAATGAAAATAGAATACATTGTAAATCTAAATGACAAATAAATCTTCTAGTTGAATTATGCTTGCCCATTATGATATAATTTTTGTGTTTGTGATTAAATTACATAAGTACTTCTCTAATATATATGGCATCTGGGCACAGCTAAATATACTTTTTTTCTAACAACAATTTCTCTTACATTTAAAGTATTTTCTTTTGCCCTAATCACTTTGGGCTCTGAAAGGATTGTTTCTCAATTCCTCTTCTCAAATTATGACAAATCAGAACGTGTAACAGGGATTAAACTAAATGTGTATTAGAAGAGCAAAGAATTCACTGAGGCAAGACTAATCATCATTTAGATTATCAGGAGGAGATGATTAGTAAACAAAGGGTTGCATGACAAGTTCTGTTGATGCTGTTTCCATAGCCAAATGTTTTAGCTTTTACAAATGAAAAAAATCTCTAAGCAGCTTATGGGGGGAAAGTAATCATTCAAATTACAAACTTAAGAATTTCAAATTACATACTTCATCAAGTTGAGTCTATTTTAACTTACTGAGCAGATTTGGTGGAACAGAATGAGATAATTACTTAGTGTTTCAAGTCAATGGTGAGCAATCTTTCCATGCATGCAATTTATTCGCTAAACAATTGCTGCTGCAGATGGGTGTGAGAAGCATTGCTGAGACCAACTCTCTCAAGGGTTCTGTTTAAAATTACTCAGAATTGTATTCAAGAATAAGCATTTTACAGATATTTTTTCCAAGTGATTTCTCTTATCTTGCTATTCCTTTGTAGAATTTCTTTTCAGAAATCCAAATTTTAAGAAGTTTTGTTGAAACGTGAGGGGAGCTGTAGCAAATGTTTACATATCAATGGGATGTCTGAGTTAAAGACAAAAATATGACTAAATAAAACTTTCCACAAATTGCGTGTATGCTTTAACTTAATAGTGTGAAATTATATCCCATTCTAGATGTCAGTTCATTTTGAATTTCTCAGGGATGTTTAGGATTGTAAAGTTTGGTGTTTGGCAAACTGGGTGTAAACACCAGTTCACCACTTAAATAATTACAGTGGATAAATTAACTTTTCTAAGGCATAATGGTTTTGTCTGTAAAATAGTGCTAACAACACCTACCTCATCATTGCCATGCTGCTAGCAATTAAGGAGGGGTGTAAAACACTGATAATGATGTTTAATCTGCTTAATGCGCACAGCTTATTATAAATGTAACTTCGCATTATTAGTTACCATTATTCTTGGAGTATATCTTTAATATTTGGTGTTTGGGTTTTTGGAGACATAATGGATAGTTTCAGGTACTCTAAGAGTGAAACAAATGCCCTTATAAATTTTGCAATTTATTAAAACAAGCCAATATAGGTCAATACTGTATGATACATTTTTTTGAAACAAGATCTCTGTGTGTAACCCAGGCTGTCTTCACCCTCTGTGAGGTTCAAGATAGCCTCAACCTCATGGTCTTCCTGCCTTTGAGTCCTGAGTTCTAGGATTACTGGAATGATCAACACACCCATGAATCAAAAATTATTTCTAAACGAGTGTTTCTTAGATGTGCTCCCTCAGTTTCTAGAACTTGCAGACCTTACAGTGTCTATTCCAGGAGAGGTGAAAAAAATGGCTGTTTCTATTATTTGAAATTTCAATATTAGCTTACTTGTTAACATGATTTTTCCATAGCCTTTTTAGGGTTGTTTGTTTTGCTACGATACTATGATATTATGAAACATTAAGATTGAAGGTAGAAAGAGTATGAGACCCAAAAGGGCAGAGGACACCAAAGAGAAAAAAAAAGAAGAAAGAAAAACACACAAAAAACCTTTTAAACACAACAGAACCAACACACATATGAACTAACAGAGACTGAGGCAGCATCCATAGGGCCTACATGGGCTTCACCAGATGAGATTCTTGAGCTAAAAGAATCCCTAACCCAGAACCTATCTCAAACTTAAGACCACTTGCAAAGAAAAGTTAAGTTTTCTCCAAGGATTCTACTGGGGAAGCAAACTACTCTTAAATGTAGGTTGTATGCCCAGGCGTAAATAACAAACAGAAAACAGACTCAATGGCATCTTTGGAGGGACCTTGTCTCTTTCTTTTTCTCTTCTTTCTTTTTTAAAAATGTTTATTTTCCCTTTTTATTTATTTTTTTCATTTTTACCCTACAGTTCTTTTGTTGATATGTAATGACTTTCAGTTTTGTGTTTATGTGGGATTTCCAAGTGACTGAATGAGTGGTTCTCTGCATCTATATCTGTTTCTTGTGCTTTGTGTTTGGGGGGTGGCTCTTTTGTTTTGCCCTCTTTGATATGTGCTTGTTTTTGTTTTATGTAATGGTAGTTTATTTTATTCCCTAGAAGCCTGTTTGTTTTGTAATGAGAGACAGAAATGGCCCGCCAAAGTGCAAACCAGATAGGGTCCAAATGGTAAAGGAGAGAAATAGACCCAATTCCCCATGCTTAACACAGATGCAATCTCTGACTGTTAACTGCCCACAAAGGAAAATTTAGTTTTACAGACTCTCAGTAGGTATACAAGCTATATTTAAGGGTAGGCTCTACGCCCAACAAGCAGTAGATAGCCAACACAGAGCAAACTGTGTATATAATCTCGGCACTTTTTTTTTTACCCATACAGATCTTTTGCTTATATATTATGGTTTTTGATTATTTTGTTTGCTGTGTGTGAATTTGTGTGTCTCAGCATCTGTATGTGTTCCTTGTGCTTCTTCATTGACTACCATTTTTAGTACTTCTTGCTTTGATTTACACTATTCTGGTTTGTTGCTTTATTTTATCTTCTTTATATCTATTATTATCCTGGTTAAATGTCTTTATTTTCTAATGACATAGAGAAAGAAAGGATATAGACTCGGGGGTAGTATTGATGGTCTGTGAAGAGTTGGGAAGAAAAACTATGATCAGAATATATTGTATGAAAAAAATCAACTTTCAATTAAAAATTTTAAGAAAGAATAAAAAAGTTAAAAAATAAAAATTCTATAGTTATTAAAGGAAATAAAGAAATAATTATTTCCCAGATTTATACTTTAAAAGATGTGACATACTCTCAATCTTCTTTATTGTCCAAAGACTTTCAGTATTTTAAACTTTCCTTGCATGATGGTATTAACAATATCAGCCCAACACTAATTCACTATCAGAAGATACAATCTGATATTTTACCAAATATAAAATGTGGTGTTCAGGAAGGAGCAGTTGGTCTCAGCATTAAAACATTAGCTTCACAAATTGTAATGGGTGCTGGATAATAAAATAGAGGTGCTATTAGTGTTTTAAATATTGACTCCATGAAATTAAATGAAAGTAAACCCATTCAAATTAAGAACACTGACTCCGAGCTCTTGAGCTGTGTGCTAGACAAAATGAATTGCAGATTAACCTTGATAATTTATTCCTCCATAATCTTTTAAGTTTATATCATATTATCGCCCAATGCAGTATTTAGATTGATTACTGAGGCCTCAAATGCATTTTTTTCATAACTGAAAAAGAAATTGATATTCTGATTTTTGTTTAAAGTATGTCCTTATAGGGAAGTATGAGGGACAAATGTGGTAGAATATTGTCTCCTGTGCATGATATAGCCAATGCTTTGTTAAAATTGAAGCATGTCTTATTCTTTGTAGAAGACCCTTCCAAGATTAATCATGATGATATTTTCTTAAGAAAGATGAAGAGGAATAACTGGGTATGTAAAGGTGTAAATAAGGTGATCATATTTCATAGACAGTGTATGAGGTCCCTCTCATTTCTTCCTGAGGATATGTGGACACAACAGTTTCTTTGTCTATAACTGACTCGAAGTTTTCCATTCTCCTGTTAAGTTGTCTGTAAGCTACCTATACCCAATTAAAATTGTTGATTCATCAAGTTACAGTTGGTTATAAGTGTTTCTTTGTATTTTTAGTTTCTTTTTTCAGTGTGTTGTTAATATCCTATCTAAGACGAATAGACATTGTTCATATGTCCCTAAGAAAACCCATATAATAACCAATCATAATTGCATTGTTTTGACAGTATCCTTTCTGGCCCACAGTTACACAAAGAAATGCTGCCAGATTAGAGGAGATGGACAGGAAGAGTTTTTATAATTTTATATTGCCATATTTTACAAAAAATGTATGCGCAAAGCATTTAAATAGATATTACTTTGAACATGTCTTCTGCAATATATAGCAAGTATCATAAACCCCTTATGAGAATTTGATAATGTTATGCACATAATATAATTTTTGATATAACAAGAAACAGTACAGTAAAAATATCAAGATGACAAAAGTCTGCAAATAATACAGGAAGGATATTGTCACCAGTATGGCAGAAATGAAAATATGTTAGAGACACTTGTGTCTTTTAGTTGGACTATCAGATTATTAAAACATTGGATCCCCAAATGAGACTATTTCCCTGAAATCTCTGACTGGAAGATGGAAAATGCACTGCCATGAGTGGAAAATTGTGTAGAGGCCCAAAAAATGTGAGCCTAGTAATGAGTTTTCAGAGTCCTAAAAAATCATTAGACCAATTTACAGACTAAGTGTGAAACACAGACAATGGTAGGTCAATGGTGAATGAGAATACACCTTGACCTTGTCTGGGGCAGCATAGATGTGCACAACTATGGCCCTCTATTTTAACTTTTATCTTAGAATACAAGATCAACTTGAGAGGGTTGGGTCTCTTTTTCCCTCTTCCCAAAGTGGACCTGTTGAACAAAGCTCCCTTTTCTAAAGCCTTTCACTTTGAATTTTACTCCTCTTATTGAGTGACTCAGAGATGGTGTCTGTGACTGACTCAGGGCAGTGATCACAGGTTGTGATCCTCAAGTTTGAAAACAAAATGAGTAGGTAACCTCATATTTACCTGACAAAGAAACCTAAATTTCTGTATTACTGTTTGATTCCTCATTGGAAGTCTTCAGTGTCCACCAGTTCTTCACTTGTACCAGGAAACCACCACCTACATAACATGACATTTCATCTCTGCTAATGAGACTAGACATAGTACAAACTAAGCCATTATTGGAAATTATTACCCATTTACATTACACTTATTAATTCTAATGCTACATTGGGCAATGCGATATAAAACTGAATAACGGTCAATGCATGTTCTCAAAAATTTATCACTAGATTGCAATTGCTACTTTACACTCAAGTGTAGAACCTTCTTCAAATTTATGTGATTGAAAACCTTTAAGAATTTTTTTCAGTTTTCCCAAGGTTACATATTGAATGGTGTGATAAAAACATAAAACCAGGACACTGTGACCTCAGGCCTATGCTTTTTGGAGCTGTCTAATGTTAGCATGTAGTAGAGCCTGTGATTGGCTATTTAAGGGCAATCCTCTCGCATTGTTTGAGATTATTAAAGTAGAATTATTTACTGCATTTTATGGACTAAAACTTAAAATATGAGAAATGAAATAAGATGCCAAATGAGTCTTTCCTAACCTTTTACCCCTCATTTTCTAATTAGTTAGGTTTTCTATCACTGTTCAGAGATACCAAGACCAAGGTAACTCTTACAAAGGAAAACAATTGGGGCTAGCTCACAATTCAGAGGTTTGGTTCATGATTATCTTGATGAAAGGAGGCAGACATGATGCTGGAGAAGAAGTTGAGAGTTCTACATCTGGATTGGTAGGCAGGAGAAAGTAAATGTTATGTTGGACTTGGCTTGAGTATTTGAGAACTGAAAGCCTTTGTGACACATTTCTTTCAGCAAAGTTACACCTGCTTCAACAAGGCCACGCTTCCTAATAGTGCGGCTCCTTATGAGCCTATGGGGCCATTTTCATTCAAACTACCACACTTTTTGATCTGGTGAGAGCAATCTGGCTCTATGCTGTTGGGCACCATTCTCAGAGTTGTGGGCACTGGGCACTAGTTCTTTAGTGATAAAGAGGAGATCTGAGAAGAACACAAAGAATCCATCTCAATTCTCATTTCTAAATGAAATGAAAGAGGTTTTAGAGGTTTCAAAAATCTGTTTGTTTTATTTCTTTGTGTTGATTACCTTTTACTGAACACAAAGGTGGCCCAAAGTCTGTGTTTAGATTTTTGCTCTGTATCCCAACTAATAACAACTGTTTTCTGATTATGTAACTTGAAAAAAAAGACTTAATGGAGTTCCTCCTTCAGCTCAGTAATGAAATAAAACGCTCTCTTTTAGTCTCTTGGAACATTGTGCGCCCTCATTTGGCATCTTTATTAGATTTGCACTTCCACTCTATTTGTGTCGTTGTCATCTCCTCCATAGCTCGTAACCTCAAAGAGTTTGGGAAGAGATGGTTTCTGTCTAGCAGCCCAGTGTATCCATTAAACAAGCACACCATCATACATGTGGCCCAAGGCTCACAGGCAAAAGAGCTGTGAGAACTCAGTGTGACTGAGCTAGGGTAAGCATTAATTCAGTACTGTTGCTGGTAATGAAGCAAGATGGAATCCATCAGTTCTTCATTTCAGAATTGATGACAGAATGAGGAAGCTGGTAGTAAGTTGTGATGTGTGCACAGATCTGTTCTTTGTTGTAATTGATTTGAGAACTGGATTCTGCTAATGCATCCAGCAAAGCATGGAAAAGATGACGGTACCTGGATGAGGTGGAACTCATGAAAGGGAGTTAAGTTACTGCAAGTCTGCTCTTGGCAGGGTTGCCCTTGAGACCCATTATTACTGCAAAAGATAACTAGAAAAAAATAACTATTAAGAAAATACTATATACATATTTAAAGGTTTATTATTTTATTGATTTTATTTATGTGTAGATGTGTGTATATGTGCATATGATTATAAGTTCCTGCAGAGGCTAGAAGCATCAGATGCCCTGGAACTGGAGTTATATTAGCTGCCATGCAGGTGCTGGGAAAAACTCATGTTTTCTGAAGGAAAAGAGGTGTTGTTAATCTCTGAGTCATCTCTCCAGCCCAGAAAATTTATGTTATTAAATTACACACAGAAATTTAAGTAAATATAAACACACATACATAATTTTTTAAATAAACACTCTTTTCCCATTTTATATACCAATCCCAGTTTCCTCTGCTTCCCCTCATTCCACTCCCTCCACCTTTCCCTCAACCCCATTCCAAATCCACTCCTCAGAGAGGGAAAGACTTCCCATGAGGAATCAACAAAGTCTAGCACATCGTTTTGAGGCAGGACCAAGGCCCTCTCCCTGTATCTATGCTGAGCAAAGTATTCCTACAGAGAGAATAGGCTCCTAAGAGACAGTTCAAGCAGTAGTGATAAATCCTGATCCCACTGACAGTGCACCCACAGACTGCCCCAGCCATACAACTGTCAACCATATTCAGAGGGCCTAGTTTGGTCCTATGCTGGTTTCTTCACTGTGAGTCCAGAGTCAGTGAGCTCACTGTTTCAGTGGGCATCAACATTATGATCTTGACACCTTTGGTTATACTGGCTCTCCTCCCTCTCTTCAACTCAACTTCGGTGGATCTCTGTTTCTGCTTCCATCAGTTACTGGATGAAGGTTCTGTGATGAGAGAAGTTATCACATAAGAGATGTAATTAAGGTAGTCACCAATCTGATTATAGAAGAAGGCAAGTTCAGGCACCCTCTCCACTATTGCGTAGGGTCTTAACTGTGGTCATTCTTGTGGAATTATTGGGAATTTTCTTAATGCCAGGGTTTTTGCTAGCTGAATGCTGGTGATCTCAATCAAGATATTTCTTTCCTTGTTATATCTCTCTGTCCTCCCCACATCTGAACAATTCCATTCCCTCATGTTCTCCTCCCTTCTTCCCTTCCCGCGCATCTTCCCTTTCCTCCTTCCCTTCTTTCCCCATTCCCATGCTCCCAATTTTGTCAGAAAACTGGTGAGTAATACTCCATTGTGTAAATGCACCACATATTCTTTATCCATTCTTTTGTTGAGGGGCATATAAGTTGCTTCCAGGTTTTGGCTATTACAAATAATGCTGCTTTGAACATAGCTGAGCAAATGTACTTGTAGTATATTATATATACTTGTAATATATATTGAGTGATATTGTTGAGTCTTGAAGTAGGTTGATTTCCAATTATCTGAGAAACCAGCATACTGATTTCCAAACTTCTTGTTCGCCTTACTCTGCATCCTCTCCATCATAAGCTATCATTGGTGTTTTTGATCTTAGCCATTCTGACTGGTATAAGACGGTATTTCAAAGCCATCTTGATTTTCATTTCTCAGAAGACTAAGGATGTTGAGCAGTTTCTTAAGTGTCTTGTGGTCATTTGAAATTCTTCTGTAGAGAATTCTCTGTTTAGATCTGTAACCCAAGTTTTAATGGGATTATTGGGTGTTTTGATGTCTATTTTTCTTGATTTCTTTATATGTTTTGGAGACCAGTCTTCTGTTTGATGTGGGGTTGCTAACGATCTTTTCCCATTCAGTAAGTAGGCTCCCATTTAGTCTTATTGATTGTGTCCTTTGTCTTACTGAGTCTTCTCAGTTTCAGAAGGTCCCATTTATTTATTTCTGTAATCATTGTCTATACTACTGGGGTTATATTTAGGAAGTGGTCACCTGTTCTCATGCATTCAAGGCTACTTCCCACTTTCTCTTCTATTAGGTACAATATTATTGCATTTATATTGAGATCTTTGATCAATTTGGACTTGAGTTTCTGCATGCGAATAGATATGGATCTATTTTCATTCTTCTACATGCTGACATCCAATTATGCCAGCACCATTTGTGAAGATGCTTTCTTTATTATTGTATAATTTTAGCTTCATTGTCAAAAATTAGGTGTCCATATGTGTGTGGCTTAATATCTGTGTCTTTGATTCGATTCTATTGGTCCACCTGTCTGTTTTCATGTTAATATCAAACTGTTTTTATTACTCTACAGCTCTATAATAGAGTTTGATATCAGGAATGGTGATACCACTGGAAGTGAAGTTCCTTTATTGTACAAGATTGTTTTCTATCCTGGGTTTTTGTTTTTGTTCAAGTTGAAAATTGTTCTTTCAAGGTCTGTGAAGAACTGCGTTGGGATTTTAATGGGGACTGCATTGAATCTGTAGATTGCTTTTGGTAGGATTGCCATTTTTATTATGTTGATCCTACCTATCCAAGAGCATGGGAAATCTTTCCATTTTATGATATATATTGTGGGAGAATGCTTGCTTCCCAGCTGCTGAGAACAAAAATAATCACACAGAAACTATATTATTTAATTCACTGCTTGGCACACTAGCTCTAGCTTCTTATTGGCTAATCTTACATCTTAATTTAACCCATTTCTATTATTCTGTGTATTGCCACGTGGCAGTGACTTACCAGCTAAAGTTCAAATGACTGTCTCCGGCAGAGCTACATGGCTTCTCCCTGACTGTGCCCTCTTTCTCCCAACATTCCCTTTATTTTTCCCCACCCTCTCTCTGTTCCCCTGTAGCTCTGCTATAGTCCCAAAGAAGTTCCTTTATTAAATGATGATATTCACATCATACATTGGGGAATCCTGCATCACCTCCCTTTTCTGTTTAAATGAAAAGGCTTTAACTTTAACATAGTAAAATTACGTATAACAAAACAGGTATCAAGCAAGAATTACAGTTAAATATTTATACCTACTTTGTCTTAATCATAACTAAGGAAAACTGTAACTATAAATTCTTCAACTCCATTAAAGACTCCAGAAAGATATAATATTACCTAAGTAAACAAGAAGTACATTATAAACAACTTCCAAAACTCTAGAATTGACAGAGACTTCTCACTGCCTGGACAGTCACCCAAAATTCTTCCGTATCATTGGTGCATTGATATTCAGCCTACAGATCCATAGTATGCAGCAGAATTTTTCATGAAGCAGAAAATTACAAAGACTATTCCATCTATATTGTCAGTTTGTCAGTCACTTTCTTCTGTATCCTGCCGAATGTCTAGGAGACTCTTTCATGAAGTAGGAACCCTGCAGGATCATCTCACCATTAGGCAAGTTCAGCAGTCATTTCTCTGTGGGTCCTGCATGTCCAGTTAAGAAATCCAGAAAAGAGCAGTTTCTTGCTCAAATGGCTAACCAACTCCATAAGGAGCCTCTTCAACAACCATCTTCCTCTTGAAGTAACTGGTGCTGCCATGAGCACATGTGTCTCTGAAATGAATAGTCCTAACTTCTTAAAACATTTTGAAGCCATATTCTGTAGTCTTTGAAAAGTTTTAAGAATGTCTATCCACCTGAAATATATCTCTACACATCTAGAATATCTAACTAACATGACTACAAGCTTGACTATTATAGATGTTTATCTATTAACCTGTATTTCTTAATTATATATTATTTTTTAAATGAGTGGCACAATCACAATACCTTAATCAAGATCAGAAATATATATACACAGTATAACAAAATTGACCTGAAATTTGTAACAATTAACCAAGATCCATACCAAAGCAAATTATTCATCTCTATAGCATATCCCCATTTAAATGTAAACAAACCTATATAGACAATATTTGGGAATTTGGGTGCAGTTCTTTCCAAACTTCTTCGTGCTGTTTATTAGGTGAAGTGATTTTTGTGGGGTATTCAAGGCAACCGTTCAGTGGGTCTTGGTCCACATTAGCCTGGAATGAATCCACAGGTTCTCATCCTCTGTGCAAACAAAAGCAATATATCCTTAGATCCATATTTTGAAATCAAGATACCTTTAACATATATATGTTGGGTTAGCTTAGCAATCCCCAGAATCAAAGGTCTCTCTGCAGTCAAAAAATTCAAAGAAAACACAATAATATACATAATCCAGACTCTTTGTGAATTTTTCATTTTTACATGGCTTATTTTTCCTTACTGCTTTTAATCAATGACTGTCTGTACTCTGTCTCTTTAAAGCCTTTACCTTTTATTAACCATTTACTTCTTTTTATAACTGTCTATATTCTTTTTCTTCTCTCTCCCAAGCCTACGTACATTTATCTAACACTGTGATCCATTTAGAGGTCTTTTCCATCTGAATTTGTCTTTATTGTGTATCTGTAATTCTTTACTGTCCAGGAGTGCTTCTTAAAATGCTAAGAACTTCTTAAAAATCTAAGCTTCACCATTGCTAGGGTATATATGGTACTTTCTGCTTGCTCTGCACAGCCCAGCATGGCAGAGTTGCTCCCTGCCCCGAGAGCCATGCACAATGTCCCATCTCTAGGCACACAGCCTGTCCATGTTGTCACCAAGCAAGCCATAGCACTCCTCTCATAAACCCCATTCAAATGCTTGGTCTCTTGAAAGAGCCAGAGGTCATGCTGGCAGCTCAGCCCAGAAAACCAGCATTTCAAAATAGTGCTGCTTTTTTTCTTTTGCTACCTCCGAATCAGGAAATCCTCTCTTAAAGGAGCTACAGCATGCTGCCAGCAAGCAAAGCCCATTCAGAAAAAAAAAATGCAGCTAAGCTTTGTTTTTTAGTGTCTAGAATTTTTTTCCAAGCCCTCTCAGGTTTGATGTGGATTTAATCCACCACATTGGGTACCAATCTATAGTAGGGAGGGGGCCACTTGTTTGTTGTAGATTGCTTTTGGTAGGATTGCCATTTTTATTATGTTGACTCTACCTATCCCAAGAGCATGGGAGATCTTTCCATTTTCTGATATATTCTTCAGTTTCTTTCTTCAAACACTTAAAGTTCTTGTTGTACAGCTATTTTACTCATTCACTTAGTGTTATCCCAATATATTTTATGTTATTTGTAGCTATTGTAAATGGTAATGTCTTTCTGATTTCCTTTCCAGCCTTTTTAACATTTGTATATAGGAGGGCTACTGATTTATTTTGAGTTGATCTTTTATCCTGTCATATTACTAAAGGTGTTTGTGATCTGTTGGAGTTCCCTCATAGAATTTTGGGGGTCGCTTATATATACTGTCACATCATTTGCAAAAAGCAAAAATTTGGCTTCTTCATTACCAATTTGTATACCCTTGGTCTCCTTTTGCTGTCTTATTGCTCTAGTTAGAACATAAAGAACTAAGTTGGGTGTAGTATTCCAGGCTACTTCCAGCTGGTTAGGGGCACTGATAATCTTATGGGGACCTAAAGAAAATTTAGAGTTATGATCAAGTCCTGACTGGAGTATCCTGTGAATATTGATCATCTCAGGCAACATCTTGAATCTGTTCTGGATGTAGAACTCTGACATCTGGGCCATCTATTCCTACCGGAGATTTCTCAGGTGGTCTTCCTTGACCAAACCTGAGTTTTCTTAACTCAGAATGAATCCACAGCCTCTCATTTCCTGTGGAGACAAAAGCAAAATCTCTTCTCCAAAGTAACATAACTTTTGACTTCAATTTTGAAGTCAAGGTATTTTTGAAATACCTATCTTGGATTAGTTTAGCAGTATTTATAAGCAAATAACTTTTATCAGCTGTTGCTCCTTCCTCAGCATTCAAACAATTCAAAGAGAGCATAATAACATACAGTACAAGATTCCCTGTGTATTTTTCATCTTTATGTGGCTTTATTTTAACCTCTATTTATTTTATTTTTAATATTTGGCTTTTTGAGACAGGGTTTCTGTGTATCTTTGTCCTGGAACTCACTCTGTAGACCAAGCTGTCCTTGAACTCACAGAGATCTGCCTGTCTCTGCCTCCCAGGTATTGAGATTAAAGGCATGTGCCACCACACCTTGAACTCACAGAGGTCTGCCTACCTCTGCCTCCCAAGTGTTGGCATTAAAGTTGTGTACCACTACACACAACTACTCTCCTCCTTTTTAATTTTAAGGACTCTAACCTTTTTCTTTCTCTCCTAAGCAAGCATATATTTTTAGCACATAGTAAACCATTTAGAGGGTTTTTTTTTGAATCTCTCTTTACTGTATATCTCTCTTTTTCTGACTACATGAGTCTTTAATTTATCAAGCAATATGGGTAGGATTAAAACTGTGGTGTTGACGGGTGGATCCAGCCCATTCCTTAGCTTTGTGAGATTCCAGGCTCATGGTGGAGGTACCAGCAGGAGCCATGTTTGTTGCCAAAACTCTATGGCATTTCAAGGTCCCTGCCAGCAAGCAAGCTGCAACACTGTGTCCACAAACAACACTCAAACAACACTCTGTAGCAAGACCTCTTGCCTCAAAGAGTCAGAGTTTGCACTGGCAGGATGGTCCAGAAAGCCAGCATTTTAAAATGGTGCAGCTTTTTTCCTGCTACAGCTGAAAACCAAAAAGCATGTGCTCAGTTTTTCATCAACACTATGTAAGTGTTTCATGGCAGGACCTCTTAAAAGAGCTGCAAGGTTTTGCAGCTAAAGCTGAGTGAGGAAGCCTCTCTTAGATGAGAGCCCTTGCTTGCCTCTAGCAAGAAGAGCAGATGTGAGAAATTGCTGCTACCAAGAAAACATGCTTCACTCTATTCTTTCCCAAGCTTTCTCAGGCTTTCTGTGGATGTAGTTATCCACATGTTGGGCGGCCATTTTGTAGCATGAGGGTCTTTCTGTCCTGCCCAGTTCCTGCAGTTGTTTAGCCCCAAAGAAAATCACACAGAGGTCTCCAGAAGATTATAAACTGATTAGCCCATTATCTCAGGCTTCTTATTAGTTCTTGATAGCTTATATCAACCCATTATTCTTATCTATGTTAGCCACATGGCTCAGTACCTTTTTCAGTGGGGCAGGTCACATCCTGTTTCTTCTGTGGTCTGTGCAGGACTGGGAGGAATGGGCTTCCTCCTTCCTAGCATTCTCCTGTTCTCATTGCCCCACCTTTACTTCCTGTCTGGTTGTTCCACCTATACTTCCTGCCTGGCCAATCAGCGTTTATTTAAAACATGATTGGCAGAATAAAGACAGTTCTCCCACACCACATGATAGATTTTCATATGTTGAACCATCCCTGTATCTCTGAGATGATGCCTACTTAATCACGGTGGATGATTTTTTTTTGCTGTGTTCTTGGATTCATTTTTCCAGTATTTTATTGAGTATTTTTGCATCAATGTTCATGAGGAAATTTGGTCTATAATTCTCTTTCTTAGCTGAATCTTTGTGTGGTTGTGTTTCAGGGTTACTGTAGCCTCATAAAATAGGTTGGCTATGATCCTTCTGTTTCTATTGTGTGAAACAATATGAGGAGTATAGGTATTAGTTTCTCTTTGAAATTCTGGTAAAAAATTCTGCTCTGAAACCATAGAACTCTGGATTGTTTTTGGTTGGGAATTTTTGATGACTGCTTCTATTTCCTTATGGGTTACAGGTCTATTTAAATTGTACATCTGGTCTTGATTTATTTCTGTTATGTAGTACCTATCCAGAAATTTCTCAATTTCTTTTAGATTTTTCAATTTTGTGTAGAACATGTTTTTGAAGAATGACCCAATGATTCTCTGGATTTCCTAGGTGTCTGTTGTTATGTTTCTTTTTAATTTCTTATTTTTGTAAATTTGGATTTTTCTTTTTGCCTTTTGATTAGTTTGGTTAATATTTTGTATATCTTGTTGATTTTCTCAAGGAATCAGCTCTTTGTTTCATTGATTCTTTGCATTTTTTTACCTTGTATGCATTTTATTGATTTCCGTCCTCAATCTAATTCCTGTCATCTGCTCCTCCTGGGTGAGTCTGTTTCTTTTTGTTCTAGAGCTTTCAGGTGTACAGTTATGTCTGTAGTGTGAGATTTCTCCACTTTCCTTATATAGGCACTTAGTGCTATGAACTTTCCTCTTAGCCCTGAATTCATAGTGTTCCAATGTTTGGGGTAGGTTGTGCATTCATCTTTGTTGAATTCCATGAAGTATTTTATTTCTTTCTTGACCCAGTGGTGATTCAATTGAGCACTGTATAATTTCCTTGAGTTTGTAGGCTTTCTGAAATTAGTGTTGTTTTTGAATTCTAATTTTAAGTCATGATTATCTGGTAAGATACAGGGGGTTATTCCAGGTTTTCTATATCTTTTGACATTTGCTTTGTTACTGAGTATGTGGTCAATTTTAGAGCAGGTTCCATGAGGTGCTGAGAAGAATGTATATTCTTTTGTGTTTGGGTGTAACGTTCTGTACATTACTATTAAGTCCATTTGAGTCATGACATCTGTTAGTTCTCTTATTTCTCTGTGAAGTTTCTGTCTGGCTGATCTTCTGTTGCTATGTGTAGGATGTTCAAATAATCTACTATTAGCGTGTGGAGTTGGATGTGTGATTTAAACTTTAGTAATGTTTCTTTGACATATATGGGTGCTCTTATAGTTGGGGGAATAGATGGTCAGGATTCAGACTTCATCTTCATAAAATTTCCTGTGATGAGTATGAAGTATGCTTCTCCATCTCTTTTGTTGATAATAGTTTGAAGTCTATTTTGTTATATATTAGGATAGGTATATCCACTTGTTTCTTAGGTCCATTTGATTGGAAAATCTTTTTCCAAACTTTTACTCTGAGTTAATATCTGTGTTTGAGGTTGAGGTGTGTTTCTTGTGTGCAGCAGAAGGATAGATCTTGTTTAGCCTGTGTCTATATATAGGTGAATTGATCGATTGATATTAAGAGATATTAATGACCAGTGATTGTTAATTCCTCTTATTTTTTAGTGGTAGTGTTTCTGTGTTTCTTTCTTTTGAGGTTTTCTGGTGTGAGGTTACCTGTTGCTAGTGTTTTTGTGGGTGTAAATAATTTCCTTGGTTTGAAGTTCTCCTTATAGTACTTTCTGTAAGACTGGGTTTGTGGATAGGTATTGTTTACATCAGTTTTGTCATGGAATATCTTGCTTTCTTCATATTTGGTGACTGAAAGCTTTACTGGGTATAGTAGTGTGTGCTTGCATCCATGGTGTCTTAGTGTCTACAGCACATCTGTCCAGAACCTTCTTGTTTTTCGGGTTTCCATTGAGAAGTTGGGTGTTATTTTGATAGGTTTACCTTTATATGTTACTTGGCCTAACCTTCTTTAGTTTGGGAAAGTTTTCTTCTATAATTTTGTTGAATATATATTCTGTGCCTTTAAGTGGGAGTTCTTCTCCTTCTTCTCTCCATATTATTCTTAGGTTTAGTCTTTTCATGGTGTCTCAGATTTCCTGGATGTTTTGTGTTAAGAATTTGTTGGACTTAACATTTTCTTTGACTGATGAATCTATTTCCTATGTTGTATATTCAATGCCTTAGATTTTCTCTTCCATCTCTTGCATTTTGTTGGTCGTGCTTACATCTGTAGTTCCTGTTTATTTTCCATTCCCAGAATTCCCTTAGTTTGTATTTTGTTTATTGCTTTTATTTCAGTTTTCAAGTCTTAAGCTGTTTGAAATGTTTTCCTCACCTGTTTGATTGTTTTTCTTGGGTTTCTTGAGTTTCTTTAAGAGATTTATTGATTTATTGCAATTTTGCTTGCTTTTTCTTCCATTTCTTTAAAGGAATTTTTCATTTCCTCTTTAAGGGTCTCCATCATGGTCACAAAGTTATAGTTAAAGTTGTTTCCTTCTGATTCTTCTGGGTTACGATGTTCAGGTCTTTCTGTTGTATGACCACTGGGTTCTGGTGTTGTCATCTAGCTTTTTAGATTGTTGAATTTATTCTTGCATTGTTTCCTAACCATCTCTTTCTCCAACTGGTGCATGAAGTGTCTTTGTCTCTTGGTCCAATCCATGTAGTCAGGCGCTGTGTTTCAGGGATCCTCTGTTGGACCAATAGTTTCAGTTGCTGTCTGTGTCTTGGGCAACCATTCTTGGTCTATTCTGTGCAGTCACTGTCTGTGTCTCAGGGAGCCACTGAAGTCTCTGGGGATGGGTGGGTTTGGGAGCTGTGTGGGACTTGTAGATTACAGGTTCTGATCACTTGTGGGGAGGGGTGTTGGAGCAGTTTACCAGAAGGTGGATTGCCTGCTGTCTGACTAAGGAAGTTGAGGAAGGTGGGGAAGGTGCCTGAGGTTTTGCACCAGAGCCTAAGGCCTAGAAACTGGTCTGTTCAGCTAGGGAACTGATCACTCACCTCTTGGTACACTCTGTGAGGTAGCAGTCTGTGTGTCAGAGATACGCTCTTGATCCACTCTGTGAATTCAGTGTGTGTCAGAGATCCTCTCTTGGTCAGCTAGCACAGCAAATGAATACTCTGGCACCAACTCCTCTACAAACCTAAGCGTGCAACCTTACTCCAAGAAGGGCCTTGCATCTGAATATGCTATATTTTTAATTTTCAAAGTTTATTACTATTATGAAACTCAAGGATAAATGGCCAGAAGTGAGCACTGACACAGTAATCTGGAAATTTGATATATGTGTGTTTGTTGACTGCTCAAATGTCACATGGAACCTTGTCTTTTTTAGTCAAGTTGTGAAATCTTAATAAAAGAGTGTATTCTTTGTCATAATCCCTCAACTGGTTCATAATCCCTCAACTACGTGAAAGTTTGAAGTTATATGAATTGTTCATTTTGAAGACCCTGTGTGGTTATCACGGCATAGAAATGGAGTTGTAAATAATGGAACACTCAGAGAATGTGCATTTTTTTCCTGGTAATTTGCTTATCATCTCAGCCTTGCCATTTTTAAATCTAGTTTATTATTTCTTTGGTTGCTTCTCTGGTCATTGTCTGTACTGTGACCTAGTCATATTTCCAGGTAGTCGCAACTCTATATCTAATTTCTCCTTGTTTGCCTTCCCCCACTACCTTTCTGCATTGTGTGGTTTCTTCCTCCAGAATGACTGTCCAGTCAGGTGAAGTTCTCTCCACTCTAAATGTTACCATCTGAAATTTTGCCCTAGATTAGCTTCTCCAACCTTAATCCTCTCAATTCAGTTTATTAGACTGTTTTGACTTCTTCTTTTAAAATACAATGTTTCATAATTTGCTTATTAATAATTTCTAAAACAGTCACAAAACTGCCTTCATATATTTTTCTCTCATTGCTCTTCAACTCTTACCTCTTTGTTTTTGCTCTTTTTGTTTATTATAATTTTCTGAACACAAAGGTGTCCTAAATTCTGTGTTTAGATGTGTACTCCATAACCCAACTAATAACAAGTATTTTCTGATTAGATGTGAACTCTAATGTATACTAGATGTGAACTCTCCACTTTTTTGCTGTTGTTTGTTCATTTTCCCAAAGTCATTGCTGCTGTTATTCACTTCCATACCATGATTTCGCACAGAAACACACAGAAGATTTCTTAAAGATTTTTTGTTTCTTTCTGCCAGAATATGAAAGTTTGTTTCTCTGGGTCCTAAGCTGGTGACCATATTCATGACCTCTGGGGAGGAAATTAAAATTTATTACCTTAATTATTTGAGTATTTACTACCTAGATAAATACATCTTTGTTTGTTTGTTTGTTTTTGTTTAGCATCTTTGACAGAACTCAAAGGAGCACTGCATGAGAAACAGGGTTGTCCCCTGCAGCAGACATCCAACCAGGAAGTTCATCAGGAAGTGATGAAGCAAGCATTCACACAATGTCCAAGTTCCCAGACAACCTTGCTTTCTCTGTGGAATCAAAGTCATCAGCACTGAAAGAAGCCCTGTCCTCAGCATTTTGTGAAGAATTTGGTGGTAGATTTTTCAAACAAGAATCTAATTATGTAACATGGTAGCAAATACCATGTCAGAGCAATTCATTCCATGGAAAGAGACAATGCTTTGATTTCATGCTTATTAATGAATCATGTGGGTGTGTATTGTCTACGATGGGAAAGGTGTGCTTTTTTTAATAAGTATTTCCCATAAGGCTAAGTAAGGATAAATATGAACCTCTGGCTGGGATAATTCGATATGAGGGTTTCGGCTTCTGCAAACTGCTCAGCAGCACGAGACAGAGCTAGCTGCAGCACGTGCTGTACTCCGTTGCCTGTCTCTGTGTGTTCTCATCTCTCACGCAGTAGTGGTTGCCTTAAGGACTTCTGTGAGTGGGTACTCTGTTGAGGTAGAAACCAAACCAAACCAGAATCCTTCCTGGAAGCAAAAGTTATTTTTCTTTTCGGGCAGAGAATAATAGCTTAAATTTAACATATGTGTATTATGTGTGTATATTCACACAAAAATTCTATCAGAAAAGCTAATGAAATTTTCTGATATGCGAGCTTTATATATATGGCTGTCAGCATATGCTGGTGTTAAGCATTATTTCAGACAATAGATTTGAAGATAAAAAAGTTTAGAAATTTTGCCTCTTTTCTGCATCCTGACATGTATGGTTTTAAAAGGTATGCAACAGGTTTTAGTGATTGATAATACTGTCTGAAATCCATGTTCACTTCACATTCAATTTTTTTTCTGTAGTTTGCCAGAAATTAAACAGTTTAATAACTTCCTCATTGCTTTAGCTTGGTATTTATTTCATCTTTCTTCCCTGATATATGCAAATACATGTCTCTTTGCTAATATCTTTTTTACATGCTCTTGTCTGAATGCTGATGCAAAGAAGTCATTAAAATTGATAGCAATATCTACCACTTCAGTGAATAAATTATGCCCTCCATTTCATGGAGACCCCATTATCTCTGGCCCTGACCCCTTCTTACTTCTCAATGTGAAAGGATCCTGATTTATCTCAAATTCTTGTGCAATCTTCCTTTCATTTTCTACCCTTAATTTTCTTATCGTATTTTTTACCCTTTTAACTTCATTCCACCGTCTCAGTGCTCCTCTTTGCCTCATAATTTTTATGCTGAACATTTTCTCCTTTCTGGGCTTTGATTACTTTTTGGGCTCTCCCCTCTCTCCACATTTGCTTTTTATTCTAACTAAAACCATATTTATTTCTAGATGATATGCATGGTCTTTGAGGATAATTTAATTTATCCTTCAGTATATTTCATTTACTCATTCCTCTAGCTTTCGCTCTTCATTTTTCATTTGGTTAGAATGCATGCCTCTATTACAAATTTGCTTTTTTTCTAGTGAAAAAAATCACAATTTTGCCCCCCTCCACTTTTGGGATATTCCTTTGGTAGATCTAACCTCAAATCCAACGTTATTTCTTTGATTCCACTGTCATCTTATTTTAAATCTATAATTATATTTCTTGTTATTTAAAAGTACTCTTGGACTTATACAGAAAGCACATTCTCTTGGCCTTTGAAATGTCTTCAAAAAGCATCATCAGTAGAAAAGTGTTAAATGCAGGAAAGCTGGTGGTGGGGTCTCTGTTGGAGCTTTCAATTTTGAATTCTATACACATAAAACCATTAAATGTTTGGCAATGGCACCAGTCTCATTGTATCCTCTTCGCTTGGTTGTCTCTGTGCTTTAGCAGTCTCTGAAGAATATAGCACAGGAGGTCATTTAACCTATTGCTCTATGACCTGAAGGTTCTCAGGCAGGCCACAGACTCTCTCGACAAGATGCCTTTTTAGCTTTAGTTCTTACCATTTTAATTGGATTTGGTGTTCTTGGTCAATATTTAGGGTGGTTACAGAAGCCAAAGAAAGTAAAAAATTGTATGTATGGAAATTACAGAAATGTCACCTAGTGTGCAAGAGGTCATTGAAACCATCAAATCATTTAACAATTGGGAAATGCAGGTTTCAAAATTAGTTAAAATATTTAGGACAGTCTAATGAATTTTAGCATATTGGCTTAACAGTATATAAAGATAAATATCATTAGAAAGTGTGATTGAAAAGCAGATAGATGGCAAGGAGTCAAATCTACACATAAGAATACGTTTAATTACTTTTGTGCAGCTTCAGCAACCAATTGGGTCATGACTGATTCTGTCAAATGGATTAATATCATCAGAAGAAGCAGATCTGATGTGCCAAAAGTTACTGTAAGAATGCACATACTGATCCATTATGTGTTTAAGTGGAATGATAATTTAAAATTGAATCACTTTGAAGCTAATATTAACAATATTTCTGACTCAGTCTCTGAGTCATTGAGTGCCACATGCTTCCAAGACAAATGATTTGGAGAGGTAAGATGTGGATTGAATTGCATGTCACTGTTTTATAGATGGGAAATACCTAACTCATTATATTTATTGTCCCAACAATGATGCCCACTGGTTTCAAACAAAATTTCAAAAGAGGCCCCATATTATTAAATTTTTCATTAGAAAATTTGTGATTATAAACCAGGCAGTGGTGGCACATGCCTTTAATCCCAGCACATAGGAGCCAGAGGCAGGCAGATCTCTGTGAGTTCAATGACAACCTCGTATACAAAGTGAGTTACAGGACAGGTATCAAAAGGACACAGAGAAACATGTCTCAAAATACAGAAGAAGAAGAAGAAGAAGAAGAAGAAGAAGAAGAAGAAGAAGAAGAAGAAGAAGAAGAAGAAGAAGAAGAAGAAGAAGAGGAAGAAGAATTATGATTCGATAGCATTTAATTTTAAAGTTATTATCACTTCAAAAAGAGGAAAGAATTCAGGTTTGGTAGGGAAAAAATGGTGAAGGACAGATGAGAGTCAGGAGAGAGGTAAAATATATAATTTACTGTGAAAAACTACACTCAGCGCATATTAAATTATCAAATTGAAGGTAGCCAGTTATCACTCTGTCACTTCCATTATTTGGTGATATTATTTAGATTGCCTTTGTATATGTATACATTTTAGGAAGTTTCTAATCTGTTAAGTTTCCATACTAACTCTCAAAGGTCCCTTAATTTTCGCTGCCTCTCACTGTTTTTCCTCCCACAATCCCTTCTTGTCACTAATGCTGATTGATCCTCCCATTCCAATATCACCTATCCCTATTATGACCCTTTATTCTATATGCCTTCCCAAAGAAGACCTATTTTTTTCTTCTAGTCCCTTACTCTTTATCTATTCTTAGTAGTTCAATGAATTGTAGCTTCATTATCATTGACTTAACAGCTAGTATCTACACAAATATATATTACATTTTTCTTTGTGGGTCTGAGAAACTTAACTCATAATGATTTTTTCCTAATTTTGCCTATTTACTTGAAAATTTAGTGATGTCATTTTTTAACAGCCAACTAAAACTCCTTTGTGTAAAGTCAGTGCATCTTCTTTAACTATTCTTCTGTTAAGGGACACCTAGGTTGTTTCCATTTCCTGGATATTACCAATAGAGTAACAGTGAATATGGCTGAGCAAGACTCTCCATGGTAGGATGAACCGTCTGTTGAGTATACGCCCAACAGTGCTGTAGCTGGATCTTTTAGTAAATTGCTTTCCATCTTCCCAAGCAGCCAGCCTCTTGATTTCTACAGTGGCTGTGTGAGATTGCAGCAATCCCTCCAGCAATGTATGAACATTCTTTTCACTCTACACGAGATGTCACTTGTTTTGTTCATCTTAGCCATTTTGACATGTATATGATGAAATCACAATGTAGTTTTGATTTGCATTCTCTGATGGCTGAGGATGTTATACATTTCTTTAAATGTTTGTCAGTCATTTGAATTTCCTCTATTGAGAATTCTCTGTTCAGATCTGTACCTTACTTCTTAATTGAGTTACTTATTTTCATAATATGTAGTTTTTGAGGTCTTAGTATATTTTGAATATTATCTTTCCCTCACATGTGTATTTGCTAAAATCATTTCCCATTCTATAGACTGCCACTTCATCTGAATCACTGTGTCCTTTACCTAATGGAAGCTTCTCAGTTTCATGAGATTCCAATTATCAGTTGTTGATCTCAGTGCCTCTGAGTGCCTATGAGTTCAAGGCTATTTCCAACTTTCTTTTTTATGATGTTCAGTGTACCTTTTTATGTTGAGGCCCATGTGGAGTTGAATTTTGTGCAGGGGATGAATATGAATTTGTTTGCATTCTTCTACATGTGGACATCCAGTTTGACCAGCACTATTTGTTAGAGATACTGTCTTTACCCAGTGTATTCCTGGCTTCCTTATCAAAAATCCACTGTCCATTTGTATGTGGATTTATGTTTGGGTATTTAATTCAGTTTCATTGATAAATTTGTCTGTTTTTATGCCAATACCATGAGGTTTTTGTTGTTATAGCTCTGTAGTACAACTTAAAATTGGGAATAATACGATTTCCAGAAATTCTTTTATTATTTAGCTCTTCTGAGTCTTTTGTGTTTCCGTCTGAAGCTGGGAATTATCCTTCAAGACTGGTGAAGAATTGTTTTGAAATTTTGATGGGGATTGCATTGAATGAGCATGTTGCTTTGGTAGCACCACCATTTTACTACTTTAATTACACCAATCAATCAACATGGGAGATCTTCACATCTGATGTGTTCTTCAATTTCTTTCTTCATTGAATTGAAGAGTTATTTATTTATTTATTTATTTGGTTTATCGAGACAGGGTTTCTCTGTAGCTTTAGGGCCTGTCCTGGGACTAACTCTTGTAGACCAGGCTGGCCTCGAACTCACAGAGATCCACCTGCTTCTGCCTCCCGAGTGCTGGGGTTAAAGGTGTGTGCCACCACTGCCCTGCAAATTGAAGAGATTTAATAGAAGTCTTTCACTTACTTTGTTCGAATATCCTAGATATTTTATATTATTTGAGACTATTGTGAAAGGTGTTGTTTCCCTGATTTCTTTCTCAGGCAGTTTTTTTATTTGTATGTCTGAGGACTACTGATTTTTCTCAGTTTATTTTGTATCCAGATACTTTGACAAAATGATTATTAGATATGGGAGTCTTTGTTGAAAATTTTCGGGTCACTTATATGTATACTATCATATTATCTTCAAATAAAGATAATTTGACTACTTCCTTAAGAATTTGTATTCCTTTTATTTCCTTCAGTTGTATGATTGTTCTAGCTGAGACTTTAAGTACTTACTGAATATGTTTGAAGAGAATGGACCACTTTGTTCCTTATTTTAATAGAATTGTTTTGAGTCTCTCTCCATTTAAATTGATATTAGCTATGTACTTATGCACACTGCCTTTATTATGTAGAAGTATGTTCCTAAAGTTCATAATCTCTTAAGGACCTTTTTTTTCCTTTCTCTTTTCCTAGCGTTCTTAGATTTGATCTTTTCATAATGTTCCAGATTTTCTAGATGGTTTGTACCAGAAGATTTTTAGACTTAACATTTTCTTGACTGATGTGACCATTTCTTCTACCATATCTTCAAGGCCCCGTATTCTCTCTTCCACCTCTTTTACTCTTTTGGTGCAAGTCCCCTCTCTGGTTCCTGGTCAAGTTTCTAAATTTTTCAATTCTATATTTCCTTCCACTGGAGGTTTTTTTTTATTGATTCTATTTCCACTTTCAGAATTTGATTGGTTTTATCCTTCTACTATTTATGTTATCAGGATTTGTTAAGGGGTTTGTTTATTTCTTCTTTTAGTACCTCTGCTATATTCATAAAGGCTGTTTTAATGTCCTTTCCCTGAGTATCAGGCATGTTGGACTCTTCAGGCTCTGCTGTGTAGTTGCTGGGATCTAGTGAAGACCTATTGTCCTGCCTGTTCATGTGTTTTTACTCTGGTGTCTAGGCATCAGATTGCAATTTTAGGTGCTGACAACTGGTCTTTTTTGGGGAGTGTTTTTTTTTTGTTTTGTTTTTGTTTCACCCCTGTTTCTTAAGAGAATGTAGTGGTCCATTTGGACTTGAGTTTTGTGCATGGTGATAGATATGGATCTATTTTCATTCTTCTACAGGTTGATATACAGTTATGCCAGCACCATTTGTTAAATATGCTATCTTTTTTCCATTTGATATTTTTTGATTCTTTGTCAAAAATCAGGTTTTGAAGGTGTGTGGATTAATATCCGGGACTTCTATTCAGTTCCATTGGTCCTCCTGTCTGTGATTATGCCAGTGCCAGGCTGTTCTCAGAACTATAGCACTGTAGTACATTTTTAAATCAGGGATTGTAATGCCTCCAGAAGTTCTTTTATTGTATAGGATTGTTTTGGTTATCCTGGGATTTTGGTTTTCCATATTAAGTTGAGTACCATTCTTTTGAGATCTGTGAAGAACTTTGCTAGAATTTTGATGGGCATTGAATTGAATCTGTAGATTGCTTTTGGTAAGATTGACATTTTTACTATGTTAACTCTGCCTACCCAAGAGCATGGGAGATCTTTCCGCTTTCTGGTGTCTTCTTCAATTTCTTTCTTCAAAGATTTAAAGTTCTTGTCACACAAGTCTTCCACTTGTTTCATTAGAGTTACTCTGAGATATTTTATAATATTTGTGGCTATTGAAAAGATTAGTGTTTCTCTGATTTTTTTTCTCAGCCCATTTATCATCTATGTAAAGGAGGGCTACTGATTTTTTTTTTTTTAGTTAATCTTGTATCCTGCTACATTACTGAAAGTGTTTATGGGTTTTAAAAATTCCTTGGTAAAATTTTTTGGGCTCAGTTATATAAACTATCATATCATCAGCAAGTAATGAGAATTTGACTTCTTCTTTTCCAATTTATATCCTGTTGTTCTCCTTTTGTTGTCTTATTGCTCTAGCTAGGACCTCAAGAACTATATTGAATAGATATGGAGAGAGTGGACAACCTTGTCTTGTTCCTGATTTCACTGGGATTGCTGGGAGTTTCTCTCCATTTAGTTTGATGTTGGCTGTTGGCTCGCTGTATATTGCCTTTATCATGTTTAGGCATGTTTCTTGTATCCCCGCTTTCTCCAAGACCATTATCATGAAGGGATGTCGTATTTTGTCAAAAGCTTTTTCCAGCAGTTAATGAGATGATCATATGGTTTTTATTTTTCAGTTTGTTTATATGGTGGATTACGTTGACAGATTTTCTTATTTTGAAGCATCCCTACATCTCTGGAATGAAGCCGGCTTGATCATAGTGGATGATGGTTCTGATGTGATCTTGGATTTGATTTGCCAGTATTTTATTGAGTATTTTTCATGATTGTTCATGTGGTTTGGGACTGAAACTCATAGAAGAAAGAATGGGAAGTACACTTGATTGCATTGGCACAGGAGACCACTTCCTAAATATAATCCCAGCAGCACAGACACTGAGAGAAACAATTAATAAATAGGACCTCCTGAAACTGAAAAGCTTCTGTAAAGCAAAGGACATGGCCAACAAGACAAAACGGCAGCCTACAGAATGGGAAAAGATCTTCACCAACCCCACATCAGACAGAAGTCTGATCTCCAAAATATACAAAGAACTCCAGAAATTGGTCATCAAAAGAACAATTAATCCAATAAAAAATGGAGTACAGACCAAAACAGAGAACTCTCAACAGAGGAATCTAAAGTGGCTGAAAGGCACTTAAGGAAATGTTCAACAGCCTTAGTCATCAGAGAAATGCAAATCAAAACAACTCTGAGATTCTATCTTACACCTGTAAGAATAGCCAAGATCAAAAACAGTGATGACAACTTATGATGGAGAGGTTGTGGAATAAGGGGAACAAAGAGGCTCCTTATGGAAATTGTTAGCCATTTGGGCAAGAAACTGCTTAACTGAACATGCAGGACCCACAGAGAAATAACTTCTAAACTTTCTGAAAGGTGAGACAGTCCTTCGGGATTCTTAAAAGACTCTACTAGACATTCTGCAGGACACAGAAAAAAAAATGACTGACAATATAGGTGAAACTGTCTTTGAAATTTCCTGCTTCATGGAAAAGTCTGCTGGATACTATGGGCCTGTAGGCTGAATATGGGTGCCCGCAACATTACAGAAGAACTTTGGGTGACTGTCCCGGCAGCAAGATGTCCCTGTCAATTCTAGAGATTTGAAAGTTGCTTACAATGCACTTTCTGTTTACTTAGGTAATATTATTTCCTTCTGGAATCTTTGATGGAGTTGAAGAATAGATAGTAGTAATATAGTTTTCCTTAGTTATGATAAAAGATAAAATAAATATAAATATTGTAACTATAATTCTCACTTGAAAACTGTTTTGCTATGTGTAATTTTACTGTCAAAGTTAAAACCTTCTTTTATATTTAAACAGAAAAGGGAGGTGATGTGGGATTTCCCTCTGTATGCTGTGATTACTGTTAATGAATAAAGAATGCTTTGAGCCTATAGCAGAGCACAGTAGTGTGGAGAAGAGCTAGGCAGGGAGGACTGGACTGAATGCTGGGAGAAAGAAGGATGGGGTCAGGAGAGAAGCCATGGAACCACTGCCAAGAGTCAGACATGCTGAAACTTTGCCAGCAGGCCACTGCCATGTGGAAATACACAGATTCGTTAAAATGGGTTAATTACTCTATAAGAGTTTGCCGATAAAGAAGCTAGAGCTAATGGGCCAAGCAGTGATTTAATTAATACAGTTTCTGTGTGATTTTTTTGGGTCTAAGCTAGCCTGGCAGTTGGGAACCAACAAGCAGCCTCCCACTATACCTAAACAGAGAACTCTCAACAGAGGAATCTAAAATGGCTGAAAGACACTTAAGAAAGTGCTAAACTTCCTTAGTCATCAGAGAAATACAAATCAAAACAACTCTGTGATTCTATCTTACACCTGTAAGAATGGCCAAGATCAAAAACACTGATGATAGCTTATGCTGGAGAGGTTGTAGGGTAAGGGGAACACTTCTAGTTTGCTGGTGGGAGTGCAGGCTGGTACAGCCTCTTTGGATATCAATATGGTGATTTCTCAGAAAATTAGGAAACAACCTTCCTCAAGACCCAGCAATATTACTTTTGTGTATACATCCAAAGGATGTTCAATAGTGCCACAAGGACATGTGCTCAACTATGTTCATTGCTATGAACATAGTTTGTCATAGACAGAATCTGGAAACAGCCTAAATGCCCCCCGACCAAAGAATAGATAAGGAAAATGTGGTACATTTACACAATGGAGTACTACACAGCAGAAAAAAATAATGACATCTTGAAATTTACAGGCAAATAGATGGAACTAGAAAACATCATATTGAGTGAGGTAACCCAGACCCAGAAAGATAATTATCATATGTACTCACTCACAAGTAGTTTGTAGACTTAAAGTAAAGAAAACCAGTCTACAAATCACAATTCCAGAGAACCTAGACAACAATGAGGACGCTAAGAGAGACACAGATAGATCTATATGCATGGGAAGTAGAAAATGACAAGATCTCCTGAGTAAATTGGGAGCATGGGGACCATGGGGGAAGGTTGAGGGGAGGGGAGAGGAAGGGTCAGGAGCAGAGAAAAATGTATAGCTAAATAAAACAAAATAAAAACCAAAAAAGAAAAAAAAAACAATAAAAACAACAATATAAAAGAGAGTGTAGTGGCTGTGTATTATCTGTAGGAAAATCTACTTGGGTTCACATAGTTGTGGCCACTGGGAGTTCCAAGACAAATGTGTTTCTGGGTATTGGGTCTTGAGACTAAGGAATGGGGAAAGACTGTTAGTAGAGGAAGGGCTTCACAAGAGGGTATAATACATGTTATTCCACCAGGATCCGCTTAGTTAGTCTCCTGGTTCAGGGCAGAGAGTGAGGAGAGGCCATAGTAGGTCTGATAAAGAGCTGTAGATGCGACTGGGGAATAGGACATGGACAAATGGAGGGAGAGGTGGACATATGAGGCAGCTTACCTAATTCCCTGGCAGGAGTGGCCAGTAGGTGTGCCTGTTGAAGGCTGAGTTTGGGATACAGCATATGGTAGAGAAGGAGGTTAGGGAGGGGGAGAGCTGTGAGATCCATTGGTGATGGGAAACCTCCTTCAGCCAATGGCCTTTGAGAGTTTGGACCAGGTTGATGTGTGGCTTTGGGGTAGAAAAAAAGCTGCAGCCATCTGCTTCCTCCTCTTCTTCCCACGCTCCACTCCTTGATGTTGGACTCTGATTCCTGTTTCATAAGTTTTTCATTTTAATAAAGAAAATCCTTACAATCCTCTATTTGGAGTTCACTTGGGATTATTTGCCTCATGTTCAGCATCACATTGGAAATGGGGAGGGGGAAAGGGGGCTGCAACAATATTCTGCTGCAGAGCTGGGCATGAGACTGGGGTATTTGATTTGGAACAGCTGAAGGATAGGTGCTTGACTAAATAACAGATTTGTCAACAAGCACAAAATAAATTAGTTCCCACCATTAGCATTCAGATAAAGTAAATTAACAACACAGGTAATTTTTATATAGCAAGGTGAGTAGGCCAGACATGAGCTCAAACGTTGTGCTCACAAATACACATATTATTTCTATCAGTTATATTCAGTCTCCATTGTTCACTCGCTATGTAACTGTGGGAATCTCATTTTTTTTGTTTTTTTTTTCCATACATTGTTTTGTTTTATTTTTTCCATTCAAGAACATAATTAAAGATAAAAAAAAATTTTTTTTTCCTTTCTTCCCCTTCTCCCGGTCCCCTCCCACTACCCCCCACCCCTCCTCCCTCCCCCTTCTTCCTTGAAAGAGGGCATGGTGCCCTGCCCTGTTGGAAGTCCAAGGCCCACCCTTAATCTGCCCATTCTCAGTTTGTCTAGATAGCCAGATAATGGTATTTACTTCAGGAATTATAATGAGACTCAACTAAAATAATGTTTAGATATAAGTCACAGAGTACACTTTCTAGAATATAGTAGATGAATAATGGCTTATAGCATTCCGTCATATTGTGCTAATCATTATACCTAAAGCCATTTTAGGGAGTTCTTTGTTAGAGAAACGTCTGCAGTATTCTTAATATCACTGTGTGGTTTCAGATTATTTTTTGTCTAAGAAGGATATTTGCATAATGTCATCCTCTAACTTCCTCCTGCTAAATGAGATGTTAAAATTTAGCCTAGCTCACATATCCTTATGTTGTTGCACCATTTTTCTTAGTCTGCTATTCATATATGTTCAATAGGCAGTGAACCTGTTGATTATTCAAGGCACCTATGTGCACACTCTCTTGTTCCATGTAATGCAATGAAGCCTACTGACATTTGACATTTACCTCTAGATACAAAGACTTACATTTCCCATATTTTATCAGCAAGTGGTTGCTGAATAAAATTGAACAATCTGAGGCATGGGCAGAAAACTGGAAGACAGAAGGACTGGGGTAATAAGAAAGTTAAAGAAACCATTCTTATTTTTACATTGCTGTCCCTTAGGCAAAATTTGGATCTTGGATTGTGCTGAAGTTTGCTGGGTCAGGTAGTTTATACTCCGTCTCTGGGCTTAATGTCTGCTGGAGTTCTGTATGTAGGCTTCTGTCTAAGATAGTTCTATTGACTTCTAACCTTAGCATGGACATAGTCCGATATTTCTCAGTCTGAGTTGCTTTTTTGGACCCTGAGTCTTTCCATGCATACTTACTCATCTTTCTTTGCTACCTTCATAATATTTAGGAGCTGAGGGCATTTTCTATCATTTTATGGACCACTCCTGCAAATGTGACACTGATTTAGATTCAGATGTTAGCTTTATGTTGCCTGGAAAGCTTATTTCTTCACTAATAACATAAGAGTGTGTTTTGATGATTAAGTAAAGAATATTCATTTAAATACACACATAATCCAAGGCATACTTTAGTTGATACTTGAAATTTCTTTCCTCACTAAAATGCTATGAATCATTCAACTGCTTATGGGATAAAATTTGATAATTTGAATACAAGGAAATTAAGAAAATCTAGATGTTTTCCTTATGTGTGCAACTTACTATTTATTTTATTTATGTTCAGAAATTGTTTCTAAATTAAAATCTTTGAGAATTTTAGTTGTAAGCAAATATTAGGATCACCAAGAAACTTTTAAGTAACAAGAACATTTTCTAGATAAATGTAGATATTTTTATTCTATGGGAATACTATGTAGTTTAGCAGATGTTTGCCAGGCTAATATGGATGAGCTGGGGGTAAAGAATCCCTAGAGCACTTCTGGAGACAAGTAAGAGGCAGGGGGAAGGGATTTATTGGATAAACATTAAGGTCAAGGGATTAGAATAAGGCATCAGAAAGAGTTTTCCAATTACTGAGGATTTTCTCTCTCTGCCCTTAGTCTCAACAAAGAACTAAAGCATTCTGGGACTATTTTCCTACCCACAGAGGCCAATAAGTTGGGTCTTTGAAACATATTCTCTTCCTTGATAACAACTTGTCATACACTTACCCAGAACACTTATCTGGAATCAAAATAATTTGTCTAATATTTCTGCTAGAACCATGGCTAAATTAATGAGGTCATGAATGAAGAGTGTTAGCCATAAGGATTGACCCATATAGTGCTTCATTTGATAACAAACTAAACTTGCTTAAGCCTTGTATGTTGAAGTAACAGGACTTCTTTTTAATTATATCAATGAGGAAGATTCCAACTGAAATCACATTGAAACCAGGGATAAAATCATGGGTACTGGTCAGCTAGGTAAAACATCTAGTAAGAATAGATCCATTGGAGTGAAGAGGAAACACAAAGCTAGAACTCAGGAAAGAGCTAAGGGATTACTTTGATGTCCTCAATGCCAGGAGTGGTCTGGAGTTTGCATTTCCTCATGGAAAGAACTGATACATGGAGGTATGAAATTGTGGACAAGAGACTAAAAATCTTACATAATAGGTAAATTCTATATTTTAGAAATTCAAATAATGGTATTATATTTATATAATTCCATCTCTGTCTTGTAAAGGTAAATTTTTGGGTCTTTGAAAGTATATTGAAATGTGGCCAGACTAGAGATACATCAAGGAAGAAAATGGGAAAAGGTAACATGAGAGATTTGGGATGATTGGATAAAGTCAACAACAGCAAGTGTGGGAAGAATGGATGAACACGAAACCTATTTAAGAAACTAGGTCGATGTTTCCTCAAGATACTTTATGCTATTTGTGGCTATCGTGAAAGGTGATGTTTCTCTGATTTCCCTCTCTGTTTCTTTATCCTTTGTGTATAGGAGGGCTACTGATTTTCTTTTTTGAGTTGATCTTGTATCCTGCCACATCACTGAAGTATTTATCGGCTGTAGAAGTTCTCTGATAGAGTTTTTGGGGTCACTTATGTACACTATCATATCATCAGTAAATAATGAAAGTTTGACTTCCTCATTTCCAATTCGAATCCCCATGATCTCCTAATTTTATCTTATAGCTATTGCTAGGACTTCAAGCACTAATTAAAGAGATATGGAGAGAGTAGACAGCCTTGTCTTGTTCCTGATTATAGTAGAATCGCTTTGAGTTTCTCTCCATTTAATTTGATGTTAGCTGTTGGCTTGCTGTATATTGCTTTTATTATATTTAGATATGATCCTTGTATCCCTAATCACTCCAAGACCTTTATCATAAAGGGGTGTTGAATTTTCTCAAATGCATTTTCAGCATCTAATTAAATAATCATATGATTTTTTTCTTTCAGTTTGTTTATATGATGGATTACATTGATAGATTTTCGTATGTTGAACCAGCCCTGCATCTCTGGGATGAAGCCTACTTGACCAGAATGGATGATATTTTGATGTGTTCTTGGATTCAGTTAGCCAGTATTTTATTGAGAATTTTTGCATCAATGTTCATAAGTGAGATTGGTCTGTAATTCTCTTTCTTGGTTGCGTCTTTGTGTGATTTTGGTATCAGGGTAATTGTACCTTCATAAAAAGAGTTTGGCAATGACCCTTCTGTTTGACATTAAGGAGTATAGGTATTAGCTCTTCTTGGAAGTTCTAGTAGAATTCTGCATTAAAACCATCTGGTCCAGGGCTTTTTTTGGTTGGGAGGTTTTTGATGACAGATTCTATTTCTTCATGACTTATAGGTCTATTTAAATTGCTCACCTGGTCTTGATTTAATTTAGGTATGTGGTATTTATCTAAAAAACTGTTCATTTCTTTTACATTTTCCAATTTTGTGTCATACAGGCTTTTGTAGTAAGACCTAAAGATCCTCTGAATTTCCTCAGTGTCTGTTGTTATGTCCCCCTTTTCATTTCTGATCTTGTTAATTTGAGTGTTCTCTCTCTGTCTTTTGATTAGTTTGGATAGGGGTTTGTCGATCTTGTTGATTTTCTCAAGGAACCAGCTCTTTGTTTTATTGATTCTTTGGATTGCTTTCTGTGTCTCTATTTTGTTAATTTTAGCCCTCAGTTTGATTATTTCCAGTCTTCTACTCCTCCTGGGTGAGTCTGCTTCTTTTTTTTCTAGAGCTTTCAGGGGTGCTGTTAAGTCACTAATGTGTGCTTTCTCCGTTTTCTTTATGTGGGCACTGAGTGCTATGAACTTTCCTCTTAGCACTGCTTTCATAGTGTCCCATAGGATAGGGTATGTTGTGTCTTTATTTTCATTGAATTCAAGGAAGACTTTAATTTCATTCTTTATTTCTTCCTTGACCCAGGAGTGGTTCAGTAGTTGACTGTTCAGTTTCCATGAGTTTGTAGGCTTTCTGGGGGTGGAACTGTTTTTAAATTCTAACTTTACTCCATGATGATCCAATAAGACACAGGTGGTTACTCCTACTTTTTTGTATCTGTGGATGTTTGCTTTGTTACTGAGTATGTGATTGATTTTCGAGAAGGTTCCATGAGATGCTGAGAAGAAGGTATATTCTTTCCTGTTTGGGTGGAGTGTTGTATAGATGTCTATTAAGTCCATTTGATTAATTACATCTGTTAGTTCTCGTATTTCTTTGTTAAGTTTCTGTCTGGTTGACCTGTCCATTGGTGAGAGAGGAGTGTTGAAATCTCCTACTATTAGTGTGTGGGGTTTGATGTGTGCTTTGAGTTCTAGTAATGTTTCTTTTACATATGTGGGTGCTTTTATATTAGGGGCATAGATATTCAAGATTGAGACTTCATCTTGAAGAATTTTTCCTGTTATGAGTATGAAGTGTCCATCTCCATCTCTTCTGATTGATTTTAGTTTGAAGTCGACTTTGTAATATATTAGTATAGCCACACCTGCTTGTTTCTTAAAGCCATTTGATTGAAAAAACTTTTCCCAACCCTTTACTCTGAGATAATGTCTATCTTTATGGTTGAGGTGTGTTTCTTGTAAACAACAGAATGTTGGATCCTGTTTTTGTATCCATTCTCTTAAGCTGTGCTTTTTTATAGGTGAATTGAGTCCATTGATATTAAGTGATATTAATGACAAGAGGTTATTAACTGCGGTAATTTTTTAGGGTTGTAGAGTTTGTATGTTTCCCTTCTTTGAGTTGGGCCAGTGGAGGGCTGTTAAATGTCTGTGTTATTATGGGTGTTGTTTGCTTCTTTTAGTTGTGGTTTTCCTTCTAGTACTTTCTGTAAGGCTGGGTTTGTGGCTATGTATTGCTTAAATTTGTTTTTATCCTGGAATATCTTGTTTTCTTCATCAATGGTGAAAGAAAGCTTTGCTGGGTATAGTAGTCTGGGCTTGCATCCATGGTCTCTTAGTGTCTGCAGCACATCTATCCAAGACCTTCTGGCTTTCATGGTTTCCATAGAGAAGTCAGGTGTAATTCTGATAGGTTTACCTTTATATGTTACTTGACCTTTTTCCTTTGCAGCTCTTAATATTCTCCCTTCATTCTGTATGGTTCGTGTTTTGATTATTAGATCGTGAGGGGATTTTTTTTTTTGATCCAGCCTATTTGGTGTTCTGTATGCTTCTTGAAACTTCATAGGAATATCCTTCTTTTGGTTGGAAAAGTTTTCTTCAATAATTATGTTGAATATATTTTCTGGGCCTTTGAGTTGTAATTCTTCTCCTTATTCTACCCCTATTATTCTTTGTTTTGGTCTTTTCATGGTGTCCCAGATTTCCTGGATGTTTTGTGTTACAAATTTGTTGGATTTCTTTTCTTCGATCAATGAATTTATTTTCTCTATCGTATCTTCAGTGTCTGAGATTCTTTCTCCTATCTCTTGTATTCTGTTGGTTATACTTGTCTCTGTAGTTCCTGTTCATTTATTAGATTTTCCATATCCAACCTTACCTCCATTTGTGTTTTCTTCATTGCGTCCATTTCAGTTTTTATGTCTTGAATTGTCTCCATTACCTGTTTGATTGCTTTTTCTTGGTTTTCTAGGGTATCTTTGAGGAATTTATTCATTTCTTCTAACTTTTTGTTAGTCTTCTCGTCCCTTTCTTTAAAGGAGTTTTTCACCTCTTCTTTAATGGTCTCTATCAATTTCATACTGTTAAGTTTAAAGTCGATTTCTTCTACTTCTTCTGGATTATGTTGCTCAGGTTTTCCTGTTGCATAATCGCTGGATTCTGGTGTTATCACGTTGCTTTTCAGGTTGTTGGAGGAATTCTTGGATTGGCGCCTGCCCATATCTTCCTTTGAATGTGGTCAGGAGAGTCTCTGTAGCTTGGTCCCTCCGGATGGATCAACTGGTACTCGATATGGGCCACTTGCGGTCCAGATGGATCTGCTGGCACCGGATCAGGGCCACTAGAGGGCCAAGGATCTCACAGACAAAAGGGTGGGCTTGGTAGAAGAAGTCTGCTCCTTGGAACGAAGAAAGCCCTGCAGCCTTGCACTCACCACATTTTCCCCAGAGCTTCAGTCCCGAAGCAGTCTGAGTTCCGGGAACCCAGGACCCCTCAAATGGAAAGGTGTGCTTGTGGACAAGCTGGGGTGGGATAATCAAAAATCCAGTAGACTTGGGGAGGCCCCCTGAGTGGCCAGAAAGTTTAGGGGATTGGAGGGCGCCTGTAGACCCCTCCCAGGTCTCCTGGGAGGCTGGGCTGGAACAAACTTACTGGTCAGGATTTATCTGCCAGCACTTGATCAGGGCCACTTGCTGGCTCAGGACCTCACAGTCAAAAGGGTGGGCTTGGTAGAAGAATCCCGCTCTGTGGAACAAGGGAAACTGCAGCCTTGCACCCACTTTTCCCCCAGAGCCTCAGTCCTGAACCAGGCTGAGTTCGGGGAACTTAGCACCCCGCAGATGGAAAGGGGTGTCCAGGGGCAAGCTGGGGTGGGATAAGCAGAAAAGACAGGAGAGGGATGGAGGTCCCCTGAAGAAAGAAATCGAAGAGGATACCAGAAATTGGAAGGATCTCCCATGATCCTGGATTGGTATGATCAATAGAGTAAAAATGGCAATTCTACCAAAGGCAATCTATAGATTCAATGCAATCCCCATCAAAATCCCAACAAAATTCTTCACAGACCTTGAGAGAATAACCACTAACTTTATATGGAAAAACAAAAAGCCCAGGATAGCCAAAACAATCCTATACAATAAAGAAACTTCTGGAGATATTACCATCCTTGACGTCAAACTCTATTACAGAGCTACAGTAATTAAAACAGCTTGGTATTGGCATATAAACAGAGATGTTGACCAATGGAATCAAATCGAAGACCCGGATATTAATCCACAAACCTATGAACACCTCATATTTGACAAAGAAGCTAAAATTATACAATGGAAGAATGAAAGCATCTTTAACAAATGGTGCTGGCATAACTGGATGTCAACCTGTAGGAGAATGAAAACAGATCCTTATCTATCACCATGCACAAAACTCAAGTCCAAATGGATTAAAGACCTTAATATAAATCCGACCACACTGAACCTGATAGAAGAGAAAATGGGAAGTAGCCTGCAATACATGGGCACAGGAGATTACTTCCTATGTAAAACCCCAGGGCACAGACAATAAGAGCAACAATGAATAAATTGGACCTCCTGAAACTGAGAAGCTTCTGTAAAGCAAAGGACACTGTCATTAAGACAAAAAGGCATCCTACTGAATGGGAGAAGATCTTCACTAACCCCAATCAGACAAAGGTTTGATCTCCAAAATATACAAAGAACTCAAGAAACTAGACATTAAAATGTTAAATTACCCAATTAAAAAAATGGGGTAATGATCTGATCAGAGAATTCTCAACAGAAGAAGTTCGAATGGCCAAAAGATACTTAAGGTCATGTTCAACTTTGTTAGCCAACAGGGAAATGTAAATCAAAACAACTTTGAGATACGATCTTATACCTGTCAAAATGGCTAAAATCAAAAACACCAATGATAGCCTATGCTGGAGAGGATGTGGAGTAAGGGGAACACTCATCCATTGCTGGTGGGAATGCAAACTTGTGCAACCACTTTGGAAATCAGTGTGGTGGTGTCTGAGGAAATTGGGAATCAACTTACCTCAGGATCCAGCAATACCACTCTTGGGAATATACCCAAGAGAAGCTTAATCATACTACAAAAGCATTTGTGCAACTATGTTCATAGCAGCATTATTTGTAATAGCCAGAACCTGGAAACAACCTAGGTGCCCCTCAATGGAAGAATGGATCAAGAAATTGTGGAATATACACACATTAGAATACTACTAAGCGGTAAAAAAAAACAATGACATCTTGAATTTTGCATGCAAATGGATGGAAATAAAAAACACTATCCTTACAGAGGTAACCCAAACCCAAAAAGATGATTATGGTATATACTCACTCATTAGTGGACTCTAGCCATAAACAAAGGACATTAAGCATATAGCTTACAAGCCTACAGAAGCCAAATAGCAAGGTAAACCCAAAGAAAAACATATATAGATCCTCCTGGAAATTGGAAGCAGACAAGATCGCCGAACAGAAGTTGGAAGCACGGGGGCGGGGATAGGGATGGGGGTAGGGACGGGAGGGTGGGGGGTAGGAGAAGGAGAAGGGAGAAGGGAAGGACTGGGGAGAGCTTGGGGGAGTGGGAGGGTGGAGATGGAGGAAGGGTGGATATTGGAGAAGGGAATAAGATATCTATATTAAGGGAATCATTTTAGGACTGGAAAGATACTTGGCTCTAGAGGGGATCCTAGGTGTCCACGTGGATGTCCCCAGCTAGATCCTTGGCCAACAGAGGAGAGGGTGCCTGAACAAGCCTTTTCCCATTGTCACATTGATGAATATCTTGATCATCACCATAGAAATTTTGTCCGATGGATGGAGTTAGAGACAGAGACCCACATTCACATCAGAGCAATGGACTGAGCTCCCAAGGTCCAGTCGAAGAGCAGAAGGTGGGAGAAGATGAGCAAGGTAGTTAGGATCGTGAGGGGCTGGTCCACCCACTGAGACAGTGTCCTTGATCTAATGGGAGCTCACCAGTTCCAGCTGGACTGGGACTGAACGAGCATATGATCAAACCCGACTCTCTGAATGTGGGTGCCAATGGGGGCAGACTGAGAAGCCATCAATAATTGCACTAGGACCGATCTCTTCTGCATGTATTATCTTTTTGGGAACCTAGTCTATTTGGATGCACACTTTCCTAGGCTGGGATTGAGTGGGGAAGGCCTTGAACTTCCCATAGGCCAGGGTACCATGCCCTCTCTTAAGGAAGCAGGGGGATGGAGGAGGCGTAAGAGGGGAGCGGGAGGGGACTGGGAGAAGAGGAGGAAATGTAAATTTTTGAATGAAAAAAATAAAAGAATATGAAAAAAAAGAAAAAAAAGAAGCTAAGTCAATGAGACCTAGAAACTAATGTGTGTTACAGACTCAAACAGAAAAAAATCAACATTTCAGAAATTAGTAACTAAAAACTGGTAGCAATATAGTAGATGTATATAACAGAAAAAATAGAAACATTTTTACAAATGGCAGAATATCAAATATAATCAAAAATATATGTTGACACACACATATAGATATGAACACACACACATATATATATGTGTGTGTATGTATATACATATACATATATATAGTTTAAGAAATTGCATTTTATAAGAAAGTTTGAAATTAAATTAATATTTTATTTCACTTTTTCTCTCTACCTGTGTGTGGCATAGTCCACCATACTCCTTCTTTTAGGTGTTTCTGGAGACTCAATTCTTGATATTAAATTCCCTGTGTACTGCTCCCCAACCCAGACATTTATAAATATTCTTAGCTCTCAAACGCAAACTCTACAACAGCAATTACTTCCATATGTTCTGAAGCCTAGGGAAATGGAAACATCAGTGATTAGGTGAATTAATCCACCATCACACCATAAGCTCAGAGAACAACAGCTTAAATCACAGCTATACACAACAACAGGAAGCCTTCTAGTTTTGTTTTGTTTTTTTCAGAGACCCTTTTCTTTGGAGACTTCTGAAACAAATTTCTACCTGAGGTCCTTGTCTCTAGGTAATCTATCAAATCTACTCTCCATACTACGACCTAAGGGTACTTAACACACTTATAGGATCCAATCCCATTCTGTTCTTGGGAAAATTTACCTTGGCCTATTTATTGAAATAAAATGAGCTCTGGTCTCAAAATTGAAACCCTTTTGTTGTAGCCTCCTGAGAAGTTGTACTTATAAGTAAGTAGCTGGACACCTCTTTTATGCTGTTGTTTTTAATGATTGCTACATAAGGATTTTTTTGCATGAATGCACAATGACTCTCAAATTTGTTGCCAGACCACTGGTTTCTGTATCCTAATCCTATTGGTAATTTCTGCTAGGTTACCCAATGCCCAAGTTATAAAACAAAACAAAATCAAAATCAATAAAAAATGAAGACCTATTGCATTTCAAAATTTCATGTTTGAAAAGCTTTAAATATGCCCTAACTCTGATTTATTTATTGAATTCAAACTGATATAAGCTATCAGTCCCAACTCTTATATTTCATATCATTACCCCTGCTTTCTTGAGGTCCATCCTTCATTCAACTCTTCAGAATTTTTTGTGTATGTCATGTGTTACTGGTTCATGTTCATGACAACTTTTGCCAAAACAAAGTATCTTTGGCATACATAATTTTCTAAGGTAGAAAGTAGAACATTCCCTATTTACAACAATTTTGCAAATGGAAGTGAAGTAGGTAAAAGACAGGGAGACGGCTTGTTCTCATGCACAGGTTGAAGTGAATAAAACTGATCTTAGAGAAGAAAGACGTGAGGTTGTGATTACCAGAGCCTGTGGCAGAGGAATGCCGGGCAGCATGAGAACAGCAGCAAGACAGAACAGCATCTACATAGGAGGACCAACTCCTCGTGTTTCATAGAGCAGTAGAGTAACTGTGATGCAGTGTGAATGTTTTTCTGAAAACATGTCTGTGAACCATGTTCATGCAATATCTATGGATTCCAAGAGAGGGTTTCACATCCCATAAGAGCGAAGATACAGATGGCTGTGAGCTGCCATGCAGGCTGTTGAATCTGGCTAGTTGGGAAGAGCAGCCAGTGCTTTTAACCACTGACCCATGTCTTCAGTCTAAAGTACAGATTTTATATCAATAAATATGAAGTATAAAACCCATATAAAGTTCCATATCTTCTGTCCTAAAGGACTCCTCTAACTATAGAGAGGTTCACTAGGTCTGATTAATTTGAGGATATGTTTTTTGTTTTATATATATGTGTGTGTGTGTGCATGTGTGTATACACACACATATATAACAAAGTTAGAAATAATTTAAAGGAAAGATTTCCAAGTTATATATTAAATTTAAATAACCCTAGAACATTTTGACTCCCTAGCAGTCAGAGATTTCTGGACATATTAATATCATATGCATGGCCCTCTAAAAAGCAATTGGAAGTATATTTTTCAATGATAGCAATAAATACTTTGCCAAAACAAACAAAGGAAACCCTTAAGACCTTCTTATTCAGCATGCTGTTTTACATCTTCAGGCCTTTAGAGATCATATATTCTTGTCTGAATTATTTTAAAGGTTGTACACTAGTAGTTCCTTACTGGAAGAACAGCTGCTTATTTTTTTAAAAAAATGTTTTAAATGGCACCCTCACTAGGAACTTGTTTTTCAGACTTAAATTTAAATCCAACTTTCCAAATAGGAAAACCTCTAGTTTGTAATCAAATGCTTCTCATTCTTACACATTCGTATTTTTGACAACCATTTAAATTGCAATTGTAATAAGAGAAAATTACCTATAGACACTCTTCCTCCCCATGCTCTGTCTCTTGGTAAATGTGAATCTCTACATTCATTAGGTTTTTGGTGGGTGTTTTCTTTTGTTTCGCTGATGATACTAAATCAAAACCCACAGCATTGCGTGTAATGCATGTTTTTATTCCATAACACATTTCTCAGAGCTAATTTGTATCCAATCCTGAGCCATTAAATAAAGGAGCATTTCTTCACTGGTAAGAAAACTATGAAACTGTTATCAAGAAATTGATCCCAAGGGGGATGAAGAAGAACAGACTATAATGATGCATTTGTGCAAAAAATGCCATAATGAAACCCATTATTCTGTATGTTAACTTATGAAATAAAAAAGAAAATCAGCAAAAGAAACAAACCATTTTTCATAACTTTTAACTTTATTTTGTCTTGCTAAGGAAATAAAAACACAAAGTTTGTGTTAGGTGAGTGAGACTCCTCTTTACCCTTTTCTCTAACCTGCAGGCTGCATGGTTCATATTTAAAAACAAACATAAAAAGAAGAGACAAACCACTCAAAGGCAAAGCCACTCTATGGATGACAGTCCATCCCATAATGCCAACAGAACCACAATGCTTTAAATTTTGGTTGAGTACTCAGAAAGGAACAGTATGACACAGAGGGGAACCGAAATGAACCCCATCATGCTAAACATTGCAATTGTAAAACCAGAGTAGCTGAGAAGAAATGAAACGCTATTCCTTGAAGCTGCCTCCACATGGGACAAATGATTCTTATGGCTGGAGTGGATTTAACTGTCCCCAAACAGCAATCTCTCTCTCATACAGGAAATGAAAATAAAAGCAAGCCACCAGTCAGTCAGAGGCAGTCACCACCTTCTGGGGACAGCCACCAGAGACCTGGGGAAATGCACAGCACCGCAGGATCTGCGCAATTATAAAAACATCTGAATGGGAATGCTTGAAAATAATCTTCAACTCTAGTGGGATGCTGAAATGACTTTTTTGAACTTTCCTCATTTTTCTGAGGTTTCTTTTTTCCTGACTCTCTAAGGTAAATTATGACATAAATGTTTCATGTCCTGCCCTCTGTGCTGGATTTGGGGGCTTATCATAATTTTATTTTGTGTATGTTGAGAGGTTTTAATAAATTATGTCAGCCCAAAATACAGTGGGAATCATTGTTGCCTATATGAAGTGACAGCCTTCAGGCCCACGTGTTGTTGTTTGAAATTGCATTGAATTCGGAATTTCAGCAGCACGTTTCCCTCCCAGAATCAGATATTTATGTTTCATATGTGTTCAGTAATTACAGATATAATTCTTTGTATTCAGGAACTGTAACAGTTCAGAAAATAAATATAAAGCCAGTGGTCCTGGATTACTTGGCTGGGCCTGCTTATTAATTTTTTCTCTTACATATTTAGCACACGCCAGTTATCAAGAATGCTAACATAATACCACGTGGGAGTCCTGAAGTGTTTTCTTTATGAACTTATATGTGTTAACAAAAGTTCTAGATTACTAATTTTCTAGCTACTTTTACAGAAGTGCTAAGTGACAACATATTAGAAGAGTGTGTAAGTTCTTTATTGTGAAGCCTGTATTACCAGCAATGACTCAGTGTCATGTGACTGTAGTTATAGTGCCTGCACCTTAATTACCATAGGTTGATTAGCAAACTATTTTGAACAAATTTCTGAGTTCATAGTTTCAATGAATCATATTTATTTTATTTTCCATTTAAAAACCTTATGAATTATTTCAAATAATTAGACTTTCGGGAGATATTAAAAGTAGATTTTTTAAAGGTTACATTATCAAGGAGTTATGGTTATAAGTAACAAAGTTCAAATATTATACAGGAGTTAATCACATACTAATTTCAAGTATCTGGTAAAATGTAGAGCTCACAATCCTGACTTTTGTTCGCAGTTTTTTATATCATAAGTTATTTATACATATTAACAATGATTTCCTTAAGACTGCACACAGCCAAACAGTTGAAAGTCATCACAAACTTCAGAATTGCAGTTGGAAGGACTCACAGCATAATATTCACAACCATTAAAAATCAAGAGAAGACACACTACATTCCAAGTATCCTCCTAAATGACTCACATGGGCACCTGTTTGAATCTTCACAGTTCCCTTGGGAGATGAACCTTACTACTATTTTATATTTTGCAGATGAAGAATGTCGAAGACTGAATGATTTAGTTGACAATTAGTGACATAACAAAAACATGAAGTAAATTGAATGTTAGTTGAATCACTGTTTCCTGTCAACTAAGAACCATGGAATAGCTAGTTAAGCCAAGCAAAAAAATATCTATTAGTCCTATTAGTCCATATTAAAAATGATAGCCTTGATAATATCTTTGCCTTATTCTTTTATAGGTAGATTTTCAAGTATTCCAAGGATACATGGATGGAAGCTTTCAAGTTGACTATAAATGCATTTTTCCATTCGAGTTTTATATTTTAAAAATATATTAAAATACATAATATTTATAAATCCATAACTGTTTACTCATAATTAGAATTACGACCAAACCAAAGTATTTATGCCATATATTCATTTTAGATCAGTGTTGTTTATAAAGTTCAGGTAGGTGATTTCTCTCTAGCATAACTCATCTCCAGCTCTCTTTAACCTACGCTTTGCTTAAACCCATCACCCTCCTGCCACAGCTACCAAAGTACAGGCATGTGCTACCATGCCTGTTTGTAAGCATGATAACTTATGGAGAAATCATGTTCTTTACATCCAATTTCAATAACTTTCCTCCATCTATAGGTAATTTTCAGCGAAGGAAGATGAGTTTTACAATTAAAACCGTGTTTCTGTTTTTACGATAGGCTTCACTTTGTAATCCCTAGTTCAGCAGACACATGAATCTGGTCCACTGATTTAATGAAAGTGCTTGAGAATCTCAAAAACATTCCAATACAATTTTGTACTTTATATCCACTCAACAGCTTTTTATAAAACAATCATTTATTAACATTTTGCCCAAAAAATTTTTTGTGACTTTTCCAAACATTCACTTTTTCCAAGTACTTGACTTTAGTAGATGTGTTTATCTCTTTCTCCATTGGGAAAATTAAAGTTACCTGACATATAAGACTACTAATTTTTTACAAGTCAAAGTTTGTAAGTGGCTTACTTTCCCCTGTATCCTTTCTCTGCATGCCAAGACCACCCACTCTATACTTTACTAAAAATTTTATTTAACAATCTTACTGCTAGGAAAGTTTGAGTTGTTACCAAAACCCATGAGGGAAGGTGATTATTTCCAGATTTTATTTACAAAGGAACTGAGATTGAAAAGTGGCTAAAAAACCTGCTCAATTGATGCAGTGAACCAGGCCTAGGGCTTAGGTTAAGAACCAGGGGCCTTTTTAATCCAAATAGTTGTCCCTTTATCATGATCTCTTCTTCAAATCCCACCAATTTAGCAAAGCCCAGACATAGATCACAAGTAACTGTTGAAGAATGATATTTAGTTCTTAAAAGTATAACTAGCTCTTCTCTTTATTTCTGGTAATCATAAGCATTTAAAAAGTAGTCATTATGGAAAACACTATACTTATAAGTATTCATTATTTATAATATTGGAATGACTTTGAATACTCAACCTTTATAGTAAATAATCCCAAGTTTCTAAGCATTTCAATTACAGTTAAAAGAATTGTTTCTTTGTGTGTGGGGGGTGATCATTTCACTTACAATTCCAGGTTACAATCTATATATGTATATTTAGAACTAAAGGCAGGAACTCAATCAGCTAGTCACATTACATCCACAGTCAAAGGCAAAGAGAGTAAATGCGGCACAGCTTGCTTTCTGCAAGCTTTCTCCACTTTGCTTTTCTTTTTTGCTGTGATTTTTTTCTTTTATTTTAGAGAGGATGGAGGTAAACTGTGGTTGGTATATAAAATTAAAGAAAAGAATTATTTTTTGCAAAAATTTTCCTATTTTATGATACTTGCTTTTCCATTCCTGACTAGCATTCAGTATGGTTTGTACCCATCTGAAAGGTGATTTTCAAATGTAATGGCATTGAGAGTGTTGAAGTGTGTGAAAATGTCATTCATCTCTTGGTGCATAGAGATGAGGCTTTGGGAGGAGGGCAGTACCTCATATTATCACCAGTGTAAATTGTGCAGAATTAGTCCCGATGATCGAATCTTAGTTTTTCTAAAGAAAGAAACCAGAATACAGTAGCTCTCTGTCTTCTATGAAGTGATACCTTTATGCTGTTATGGGACCATACCACTGAGACTATCTCCAGCTAAAGCCTCAGAACCCTTGTCCAGAACAGGGATCTAAAATAAAATATCAATTCAGGGGTACATTTTAAATTTTTATTTACAAAAAGAAAACAAACTGTCTCTTTTCATTATGCATACCAATCTAAGTTCCCACTTTCTTCCCTCCTCCCATTCCCTTCATTTACCCATCCAACCCCTCCCCGCATCCACTCCTCAGAGAGTGTAAGGCACATTGTTTGGGGAAGGTCCAAGGCCCTCCCTACTATATCTAGGCTGAACAAGGTATCCATCCAAAGAGAATAGGTTCCCAAAAAGCCAGTACATGCAGTAGGGATAAATCCTGGTGCCACTGCCAGTGGCCCCTCAATCTGACCCAGCCATGCAACTGTCACCCACATTCAGAGGGACTAGTTTGGTCTTACGTTTGTTTTTTCCAGTCTGGCTGGTATTGGTGAGCTCACATTAGCTCAGGCAAACTGTTTCAGTGGGTGAACCCATCATGGTCTTAACCTCTTTGCCCATATTTTCATTCCACCCACCCTTCAGCTGGACTTTGCGAGGTCAGTCTAGTGGTCTGATGTGGGTCTCTGTCTCTGTTTCCATCAGTTCCTGGATGAAGGTTTTATGGTAATATTTAAGCTATTCATCAGTCTGAATTCAGAGCAAGGCAAGTTAAGGCCCCCTCTCCTCTATCATTTAGGGTCTTAGCTGGGGTCAACCTTGTGGATTCCTGGGAATTTCTCTAGAGCCAGGTTTTAATTTATTTTATTTTTTATTTTTATTTTTGGTTTTCTAGACAGGGTTTCTCTGTGGCTTTGGAGGCTGTCCTGGAACTAGCTCTTGTAGACCAGGCTGGTCTCGAACCTTTGCCTCCCGAGTGCTGGGATTAAAGGCGTGAGCCACCACTGCCCGGCTGAGCCAGGTTTTTTTTTAAGCCCATAATGGCTCACTCAATCAAGATATCTCTTGCTCTCATGTCTGTCCTTCCTCCATCTCAACTATCCCATTCCCTCAAGTTCTCCTAGTCCCTCCCCTTCTTTCCTCCTCTTCCCCTTCCACCTACCTTTCTCCTCCCACCCCCATGCTCCCAATTTTGTCAGGCGATCTTACCTATTTTGACTTTCCAGGTGGATCTATAAATGTTGTTCTTAGGGTTCACCTTGTTACTTAACTTCTCTAGGATCATGAATTATAGGCTCAATATCCTTTGTTTATAGCTAGTATCACTTATGAATGAGTACATCTTCATTAGAACCTAAATATTTAGTGACTAATATTTATATATTTTAAATAAATAAATAACTTGTCTCATCAATAGAGTATCCTTTAAAACATTTTGGTCATTCTTTACCAAAAATCTTAGGAGAATTTTGATGGAAGTAACTGGAATGGTTGATGAAAAATTCCAAAATTGCTTTCATGCCTTATTTTCATAAATACTGGTTTTTACTAGAACCACACCATAGCCAAAAATTAATTCACTGACTCAAACTGAGACAGATTTAAGGTTTGTCATGATAGTTATATTCTACCTTTTCATATTGCTGAATGGATGGCTAGGTTGAAATAAAAAACACACATTAAAATGGAGAATGTTTTCAAAGATAGTTTAGCTTTCTACCAACTTCACAGATAGTAGATTCTCAGAATTATCTTTGTTAGTTAAGGATAATTCACCCCTTCTTAGTATACTCACTTAGTCTAGAAATATACGTCACTAAATCCAGTGCCTTAAGGATCATGATTGGGTCTGTGTATGCCCATCAGGTAAATATGACTCCTGCCTAGCCTGACTTCCTGAGTTTCACCCATAGGACCTAATTAATGGTGGAGGGACAGAACCAACTCTCATATATTGTCCTGTGATCTTTGCATGTGTACTACAGCAAGCACATATCCACAAAATCAATAAACATACATATTTAAAATTAATTAATTAAAGAAGGATTAATGAAATGGCTTGCCATGAGTTTTAGGAGTCATATTTAAATTTACTGTCCTATTGAATTCTGTGCCAAGGGAGGTTTCACTGCTTTGGAGAGGCTGGGTTTCCATGCTTGTGTTGGTCTGCTTCCTCTGCTCTATTCACTAAGTAGATGTGAGCCACTTTCAAAAGAGGTATCTCAGCCTTCAGAGAGTGATGCTTACTTACTATATAATAAGTCTTCATTGTCCCTGTTGGTGAGCATTTATGTATCTGTTTGTTTCTAGAGATGGAGGTCAATGTTAATACGTCTTCCTCAATACTTCCCTACCTTATTTTTGAGAAAATGTCTCTCATTGAACCTGCACCTCACTGATTCAACTAGACTGTCTGACAGTAACCCCCTCAAACCTGCCTATTTTCCTCCTTTAACTATGGGATTATATCAAGTGTCTGACTCTATTGGCTTTCTTGGGGATTTGAACTCAGACCTTACTCCCTGAATATCTCCTCAACTCTCTCTCTTTCTCCCAATTTTAATTTTAAGTAAACATTCCTCTAGTATGATACTAAATATTCTAAGTAAAACCTCCAGCCTAAATTGAAAATCCTCAAATTGAGGCTCATTTGCCTTTCAACATTATTAAATACTAGTGACAATGTTTTAGAACAAGTGGACTGGAATATTCCATCTCCAAGCAATAAGTTCCAAATATATAAACTATGACTCCTTAGCAATGACCAAGAGGTGTTGTTCTCTGGGGCCGAAAATTATGGTATGAAGGACACTTATTTTCCTTTTTAAGTAAACCTTCATTTAAGTGAAAAAATAAAGGAAAAATAATCAAACCTCATCCTGAAGCAACAGAAAAACAAAGGATAAAATGTGTAGGTAGAATTCCACAGTGACTTAGTATGTATATAAAGGTTTAAAAGTAATATATATCATTTTATTTGACAATATAAGATAAAGAAAATTTTAATTTTTCTAAATATACCATTTAATCTTAACATCAACATAATAAATATTTAAACCTATACCTATATGTATGTATATACATGAATGTGTTTTCGTGTGTGTGTGCGTGTAGATAATGAAGTACATGAAAAGAGCCAAGATAATTCCTTGAAAATAAAGATAAAATTGGGAGGGTTAAAGAAAAAGATCCCTTTGAGATAGTTTATAATATATTGCAGGGATGGTAAGATGCCTCAGTAGTAAAGCACATGATGTTCTTTCAAACAATCTGAACTCATTTCCTAGCAAACAGAATGTGTTGTATACAGCTGTCCATAATTTACTTCCAGAGTATCTGACATCCTCTTCTGACATCTACTGGTACCTGTGCTATGTTACACCTTCTTCTGACATCATCCACTAGTACCTGCACTATGTTCTCATCCTCTTCTGACATCAACTGGTACCTGCACTATGTTACATCTTCCTCTGATAGCATCTACTGGTACCTGAGCCATGTTCTCATCATCATCTGACATCTACTGGTGCCTGGACTATGTTCTCATCCTTTTCTGAAATAATCTACTCATGCCTTCACTATGTTACATCCTCTTCTGACATCATCTACTAGTACCAGAGCTATGTTATCATCATCTGTGATATCTACTGGTACCTGAACTATGTTCACATGCATTGACATAGATGCGCAAACATAAACACAGTTAAAAATAAGATAAAAGTTCAAAACATATCATTAAAAACTTCTCTCTGTAGTTCTAACTTGTTATTAAAAATTCAAACAAAACTAGAAGTTTTTAGATGAAAAGTTCATCCCGATTTCTTCCCATGGGCAAATGTGTTTTATTTTCTGACATAAAGCTATGCTTTTTATAAATATTTTATATGTGTAAAATATTATGATTAAATTAAATAAAGAGGAGTTGTTAAAAATGTTAAGTATCAATTGGTATTTATTTACTATGAACTGCAAGGAAATATTAGAAGGAGGTAGTACTGGTGAGTTTTGTCAGCTTGACACAAGCTTGATTCATTTGGGAAGAAACAACTTCAAATAAGAAATTGCCTTTATAAGACTGGCCTGAAGGCAGGTCTGTGGGCACATTTTTTAATTTAATGATTAATGTGCACAGTGCCTCCCCTAAGCAGGTGTGTTTGGGGATCTGTAAGCAGGCAGATTGAACAATCCATGGGGAATAAGTCTATAGGTAGCACTCCTCCAATGGCTTAGCTTCACTTTCTGTGTTAAGTTCTTAAATTGACTTCTCTCAATGGAGGATGTGACTTGTACGATAAACAGGTGAATCCTTTCCCCAAAGTTGCTTTTGATTGTAATATTTATTGTTGCACCAGAAAAGAGGAAAGGAGTGTGATCTCTTCATTCCTTTATTCATGTATAAAAGAAACCACTTTATGAATGAATTTTGGCAAAGAAATGAAGAGAACAGACTCTTTCTGTAACTGTATAAGAATTCGGTGCTGTTTGTATCCTGTCAATTATATTTTAAATAAACATTGATTGGCTAGAAGCCAGGCAGAAAGTATAAGCTGGGCGACCAGGCAGGAAGGAGGTGGGGCAATGAGAACAGGAGAATTCTGGAAAGAAGGAAGTCCTAGTCTGCAGTCATGAGCCAGCCACAGAAGAAGCAAGATGTGACTGCCTTGCCAAATAAGGTACCGAGCCACGTGGCTAAAATAGACATGAATAATGGGCTAATATAAGTTATAAGAGTTAATAAGAAGTCTGAGCTACTAGGCCAATTAGTTTATAACTAATGTAGAGCTCTGTGTGATTTCTTTGGGACTTAACGACTGCCAGAACCAGGCAGGACAGAAACCTCAGACAACATTTCTGGCAACTGTTCTTGAATTTTTATTCAAGAAATAATAAAACTACAATAATTATAGAATTTAACAAGCTAATTGCAAAGCCTGTATAAAAAAGCACAACAGAAGACAGTCAAAATATTTTGAAAGAGAACAAATAATTTCTGTTATTGCTTAACTTTAATGTTTCCTACCATAATGAAGGTATGGTAATGAAGGAGTGTGGCACAGTCATTGAAAACAGTGGAAATGCATGTGATGTCCAGAGTTTACTCACATTTACAGAAACAACTAATTCTTAGAAACACTGCAAAATTATTTAATAAAAAATCACTACATTTAACAAATTGGATGCTGTGTGTTAAAAACAATTGCCCTATATATATATATCATTATATATGTATAGATATCTTTTCTATAGAAAATATTGTTTTCATCTAATATATTCTGATCACAGTTGGTGTAGGAGGTCCTTCTGTTTATGTGTTGCATCCATTAATGAATAAAAACACTGTCTTGGCCTGTTGATAGGGCAGAATTTAGGTAGGCAGGGAAGATGGAACTTAATTCTGGGAGGAATAAAGCAGAGTAGGAGAGACACCATGAAGCCACCTGAGACAGAAGCTGGGAATTTTACCAGGTAAGCCACTGCCATGTGGTGATACACAGATTAATAGAAATGTGTTAAATTAAGATGTAAGAGTTAGTCAAAAGAAGCTAGAGCTAATGGGCCAATCAGTGATTTAAATAGTACAGTTTCTGTGTGATTATTTCAGTTCTGGGCAGCAGGGACTAACAAGAAGCCCCCTCCTCCTCCACACAATTTGCCATCCCAAACTCTATACCCTTTCTTTCATTCTTTCAATGAAATAAATAGTTCTAAGTGGAGCCTAGATATAAGACCAAAAATAGAAAGGCAAATAGGATACCAGAAAATACTTCCAACTAAATATTACTGAAACACAGCATACTAAATAGAAGCTATAACAGTGGTTAGAAGAAAATGTAGAAATTTAAACAATTCTGTCAATAGAAGTGTAAAAATGTCAGTGAAACAGATCCATGTTATAAATTTACCCAACTTGAAAGCATCAGTAATCACCAGGTGATAGATTAAATTAATCTCTGGACATTTATGGTGAATTATCGAGATTAGGTTAGTTAAGGTGAAAGGACTTATTTTAATTTTAGGGCAGCATCATTCCATTGGGTGGGATCCTGGAATGAATAGAAATGACAAAGGGTGTTGATCAATAGCATTCATTTCTATCTGCTCCTTTACTGTGTGTAATATTATAAACTGTCTCAAATATGCTGCCATAACTTGACCACTGTAATAATCTATACACTCAAATTGTGAGTTAAAATAAATCTACTATCCCGTATGTTGTTTTGATCAGAAATTTCATCACAATAATAGAAAAAGTAACTAACATAGACTATTTGTACCAGAAGTGAGATATCCACTGCCATAATATGTCCATTTGTTTCTCAGGCCATTCACTCAGGAATTGGACTAGTGACTAAAATTCATACTACAGTGTAGCATATCATCTTGGTGCCTCCCTCCCATTTCCTGAGAATTTCCATGCCACTGAATTAGATAGTAACAAATTAATTTCTTTTGTGGATAAAATTTCAAGATAGCATAGTGCTTAGGCTATGGCTTGGCTAATGCTTATTGCTTTTATCCAGATCAATAATGAGATATCAAAAGTATATTAAAGGGTTTAACATTTACATTCATTGCTTCCTACTTCCTGACTGCAGTCACAATGTGACAAGCTGCCTCAAGCACTCACCACCATGATTTCAATGCCGGAATGGGCAATATCCAAAAAGTATGGTCCAAAATAAACTCACTCTCCCTTGAGTTTGCATGTATTTCAATCACAAAAATTAGAAGAATAATTTCTAAACTAAGCAAAGAAAATTAACTTAACCAAAGATATTTAGAACTAAAAGAAAGCAATAAATGTAAGAATGGGCAAAAAAAATTATAGAAAATATAAGTAGCATCAACAAAGCCAACATCAGTTCTTTGAAAGTTTATACCAAATTAAAAACTATATAAAGATGAATACAGTGGAAGATAAGTCAAGTAACAATTTTGCTTCTTGCTTAATCAAGATATGAACAAAGGATTATAAAATATTGTATTTTACATAATTATTCATAGTTTTCAAATCTTGAAAACATTTAAATATTCACCAGATAAAAAATGAATTCAGAAATGCAGTGTTACTATTTGGCATAATGTTATTCAACAAAAAAAATAAAAGGAAAGTAGACACTGGACTGGGCAGCACACATCTGTGATCCCAGTACTAGGCAAGCTGTTGAGAGGATCATGAGTATGAAAGCAGCCTATGTCACAGACAAAGACACTCTACAAAAAATAAACAATTATGATACTATAATCGACAAGAATCCTTCAAAAATGCATTGAATAAAAAAGAAACAGTATGTGTTTGTAATTTGCTTTTTATCAAATTTTGAAATAAACAAAATTAAAATATAGCATTAGAAAGCATATGGTGGGTGACTTCAATTTTGAAGAAATTGTTAATAATATAGGAAGCTTCTAAGAGGAGGGAAATATGCTCTCTCTGGTTCCAAGGTCATATGTAATTGTCTAAACCTGTCTATCAAAATAACTCAGATCTGTTTATTTAATATATGTATATACTGTACACTTTTATGTATGAAACTATAATATATTTAATGAATGTTAAGAATCAGTAAGTGGGATCCTAAGAGAGACATAGATATATCTAATCTACATGGGAAGTAGAAAAAGACAAGATCTCCTGAGTAAATTGGGAGCATGGGGACTTTGGGAGAAGGTTGAAGGGAATGGGAGAGGCAGGGAGAGCAGAGAAAAATATAGAGCTCAATAAAAATCAATAAATTAAAAATAAATCAGTAAGTGACGCAGACCAAAACATGTAAGCTCTTAGTTATATATGCTTTATAAATAGATGTTAATATTTAAATCTGAACAACTAAACTCTATCATTAAATAGATAGCAGTGCAACTTACTAGAACATAGATATAGAAACCAAAGAGAAATGTTATTTAAGTGTAAAAAAACCCTAGTACTTAAACTAAGAAAAAGATATTTATTGAGTTAAATCACGTAATTAATTTTACATAATTTGCTGTATTTCCCACCATTTCTCTCTATTTTTTTAAAATTTTCTAGGTATAGTTCTTTTAATGGCTCACTTTGATTTTCACAACATTTCCATAGGATGGGGCTATGCTATTATACTGTGAAAGCACAGTGTGACCAGCCTTGAAAATGCTGACTTTAATTTGTCAAGTTCCCATAAATAATCAGAGTGATAATATTCTTGAGAGAAGAATTTCAAGAAATTTTAAGCATGAAAAAGTCATTAGTGGGGAAACCCCAGAAACTTTTGTAAGGAATTTTTAACACAAATCAGATTTAGGAGACACCAAATTTTCCAGCATTGTCTTTTTTTTTTAAAACAAATTTACTACCTGTTCTCATTACTTAAGCTGAATTGCATGTATATTTTAATTTCATTCTGAAAAAGATCTTTGCTCATTTCTGACAGCAGAAGGTCTAGGCTGTCAGAAAAACACAACAGAAACACCTCTGAGTATGCAGCAAGCTGTCTCAGTTGTTCAGGAGAACTAAGAATTTTCTTTGAGAATGGCCTTCCAAGTACATCCCGCTTACAGTAATTAGTATCCTGACGACTCAGGAGATGGGTGTAGACAAAGCTCTTGTTTCAGGTTTTAGACACATCAATGCAAAGACCTAGGTATTGATTTGTGCACTGACATCCTTCTAACTATGCCATCTTAGTGAAGAAAGCCCCAAATTAACCAATAATAAAGTGTTAGAAGTTGTAGTAGCTGCCCTCCTGGGACTTGTTCTTGGACAGTGCAGGGCTCCACATACAGACCATCAATCCTGCTCAAGGACTCCCAGCAGCACTGTATTGACTGTTAGTACAATATAAAGATCACAGCAATACCACTTCCTGTTTGCTTGTGTGAATTACCTTTAAGTTAATTTTCTACATGTGCATACTTAATATTGTATTACTTAAAATTGTATACATGTCTATACAAAGTGTGTGTTATGTGTTTTCGTGATGGGAAGAGTCCTTGTTTCTGGAGAATAATATGCAAAAGTATTAGCTGGTTCCCAGCATCTTTGGCTGAGCAAAATCAAATAAGATTAATTTTCACAACAAATATAGAACAATTATTTTGTATTGTTAGTAGATATGAATAAATTTTTGTCAATATTTATTTTAACTGTATTTTATTTTCTGTTTCTTTTACTAAGGAAAAATTTTTAAATTATTTCATATTATATTAGATATGGGTAAATTTTTGTCATTATTTATTTTTACTATTATTTTATCTTCTGTTTAACTTGCTAAGGAAATTTAAAACTTTTAAATTTAAATTTTTTAAATTTGTCTTTAGTTATATGTGTTATAGAGATAAAATTCAGCATTCACTTAATTATATTAATTTCATTGAATCCAGATGTCATGCATTAAAAAGATTATGTAAGATTATGTATATTTCTCTCCAAATTATTTCTTGATATTATTAATATTCAAATAAATTTCCAACTTTTTATTTTTGTATCATTATTTGATAGGAACAATCACAATTTTCCTTATCTTAAATTTGGACTTTTTGGGGTCCCTTGAAGGGATCTATGCTTTTAGCTTGTACATAGCCTCGGTAACTTCCCAACTGACCCTTTAGCCTATTGCCACATCTCAGAGATATAAGGTTTCTCTAATGGGACAAACAAAAGTAAATGTGACTTTCAAAAATGAATACCAGGTTTTAAACTGTCAGTGATGACGTTGATGGCAATTACATGGACACAGCAAACAGAGTTCCAGCTTTCAATGCCTCTTATTTCTTACATCAGAAATTCAATAAAAGCATTTACTTTCCATGACCTTATATGATCCAGATTGTTAGGAAGTAAAGGAAATCCCCTTTGGAATATTGTGTGAGCAGTGTGAACAGTTTATTTGTAATTTTGGGGGGACACATGTAGTTGTTAGTAAAGCACGCTGGCAATTGGTCAATATGGACATAATTTGTTCTCTAGTTGTTCAGAGACAAGGGAATTATGAGGAAAACAAAAGTTAGATGGATTTAGGCCACAGGAATTATCTTGCCATTGACTGTTATGTTTCTAAATTTAATTACTTGGACAGAAATCCTGGGAGTTGTGATTAAAGGTTGATTTAGAAAAATTTCTCTGTTGGAGTTGATTACCCTCCAACCTGATTCTGGATATTGGCCCTTCGTCTCCTTCTTCTGTCTCCAAAAGGTTGGAGTCTACAAATTCCTCATTTATTCTCTGGATTATTATTGAGTATGGCCAAGGGGATGTAGGAACAGAAGAGAAAAATTTGGAAGGGAGAGGGGAGTTGTTTTCCCTTTCTTGTTCTCTGCTTTTTCAGGCGGAGGTCTTCTCCTCCTCTGCTGTAGATCTTGTCTCCTCCACTGGCTTCACTCTGTTGGTTTGACCTGGGTCTTCAACAGTGATGTGATGTTTGCTGCTTTTGTTTCTCCTCAGGAAAAGGCTCCCAAAGTGATATCCTCAGTTCTACCCACACCACCACAAATAACTATGTTGCTAAAGTGTTTGGTTAAACTCTTTATCATCCTGACTGGTCTATCCATACCAACTGATTCTGGTGAGTTATGTGTTCTTGCCACTTTGAATTAAGGATAGAAACATTTGAATAATTTACAAAGGCTTGATAATTATGCTACCACTTGAATTCCAAGGTTCAAATTCTTGAGTATACTTTCACATATATACTAAGATTTTCATAAAAGGCCTACAGAATATTTATAATTTTATGAGCATCATAAGGCTTCACATTTGAACCTTCCATACATTCTCAAGGTCTGTTAGCAAAAGCCATATACAAAGATGTTCAACAGAATTAAAAAGTGTGGCTTCTTAGGCGACTTTTCTCAAATATTTAAAATCTAGCATTTTGCCCCACATTGAGTAAAGCTATTAAATTTCAAATCAGTTCTAAAGGATGGGCCCTAGAATAAGCTCCTCATCCTCCCTCTCTACTTACTCCTTATGATTTCTGTCTTTAAACAAATATTTGGAGATATTTCTGTGTGCTCTAAGTCATATTTTGTGGCTAAATAACTAATAATTTAACTTTTGAATAATTTTCATTTTTTCATGAAGAAAGTTTCATAAATATTCAATGTGTGGATCCCAATACAAATAATGGAAAAGTTACTTTAAAACACATGAAATACACTAAATAATTTCTAATTAATAGAATGTTACCTTTTAATAATTTTAATAAATTTTATTCCCAACATCTTTATCACATCTACAATAAACTTAATATCTACTGATAATCCAGCAAACTAAATATTATAGGGTTAAAACCAACTAAAAATGCAATGAACAAAGCAAACAAAATACTAAGATCGTTGAAAACTGTAGACGAGGTTTTCAGTTTAGAATTATCCCTGAAGAGTGTTCGATCACAGATGGAACATACATATTACAACCTCTCGTCCAAAGGCTCAGGGATCACCGAGCAAATGGAAAATAGTAAGAGTCTCGTGTGGCAAATGAGCACAAGATAATAGTGTCTTTTAGACACAGAAGGGCAGCTGCATTCATGAACTCCCAACAGGTATGATAGCATGCACAAGATCTATAATCCCAATCCAAATCATAGCATGGAGAGCACACTTGGCTACAAAATGCTCCCTGCAAGAACTATCAGAAATTGTTAACTTCTGAGACAAGAACGGTCCATTTTCTTTAAGAATGTAGGCTCTGGTGAGGGTGCCCCAGTGGACAGTGCATAAGACATCTCAAAGGGCTGCTCTACTACTCTCTTCTGATCTCCGGGAGCAGCTGAGCTCAGAGCAGGCAAAGCTAAAGGCCATTCAGACACCAGAGATAGAGGTGGGGGTGTTGGTGTCTGAGGGCCACACTGACTGCTGCTGGGGCCTGTAAGGATCTGCGTGGCCTGCACGGCCACCTGGGGCAATGGTGGCATCCAGACCCAGCTGCTCTTAAGGACCATGTCTGGGTCCATAGTCCTAATGAAGGTGGGGTATGTGCTGAAGTTCAAGTCATATAGTGCCACCAAAGCACACATGGAAGCCAAGAGTTGGGACCACAACTTGAGGCCTTGGCAGTGTCCAGGAGCCAGCCGCCAGAACCATCCCCATCTGAGTGGTCATTGTTTCTACCCAGAACTAGGATGTCATCTGGGCCCAAGCTGCTGCAGAGGGACATGTCTTGGTCAGTGCTCTTCTGTGGGACAGTGGTCTTATACCCTGTAAAGTTTTGTCAGTTGTACTGGTTTAATAAAATGCTGACCTGGCCAGTAGCCAGGTAGGAAGTATTGGCGGGGTAACCAGAACAGGAGAATTCTGGGAAGAGGAATGCTTCAGTCTGCAGTTGTCACCCAGACAAAGAAGAAGAAAGATGAAAATGCCTTGCTGATAAAAGGTACCACGCCACATGGCTAACACAGACAAAAATTTATGGGTTAATATGTTATAAGAGTTAATAAGAAGCCTGAGCTAATAGGGCAACCAGTTTATAATTAATGTAAGCCTTTGTGTATTTCTTTGGGACCGAACAGCTGTGGGACCAGGCAGGCCAGAAACTTCAGTCAACAGTGTCCTAACTGAAGTTGGAATCTGTGTTGATATCTGTGGCCCCTGTCACCTCAGGAGGCCTTATGAATCATGCTAGATGAAAACCAAAAGGCCTTACTGAGCCCGCCAGCCCTTCATGGGCCATGGGAATGCCAACATTGCCTCTAACTGGACACTAGAGCAAAAGAGCTGGCCTGACCATCACTGAAGACCAAGCCCCACCCCTCAACACAAGCAAGGATTAATGGATCCTGAGGGCATGGACTGACCAGCTCAGCTACCACCCATGCCCACAGCCAGACCTTGGGTTGGCCCACCCTAATCTCTATCCCATCTAGCACCTGCTGAAGTTTGTGAAGGGACTGTGGAACAGCAACTGCAGGATCTCCAAGACTAAGGGTAGCCACAGGATAACCCAGAGGTGTTCTGGTGAGGATCCAGTGATGATCATGTACCAGAAACCAGGGGCCTTGAACCAGATCAGTGACTCATTGAAATGAACATATGCTAGTAAAGCTGATAGATAAAAGGGTATATTGTGTGACACACCAAGGTCCCCAGTGTTACCAGGATGAATGAAGAGGTATTAGAGAGATGGGAAAGAAGGAGAAGCCAAGAAGTTTCTTTTGTTGTTTTGTTCTTGTTTTGGTTTGGTTGTTTGCTTCCTTGCTTTGGTTTCTTTTTGTGGGGCAGTGCTGCAGGGGTGAGGTGAGGATATAGGGTGTCTGGGAGCTGAGCAGAATTGGGGTGTATGAAGTGAAACTAACAAAGAATCAATAAAGAAATTAAATTTAAATAAATAAATTGAAGAATGCAGGCACTGATGATTTGACCATACTCTGGGAGACAACCACACATTCGAGAATATTTGGACAGTACTGATACATCTTTATCAAGGAAAAATTAGGACACAAATTTCAGTGTGAATAGAAGGGCGATCTGAGAAGAATTGGAAGGGGAGGACGAATATGATAAAAATGTTATACAAAGTTACCAAAGAACTAATAAAAAGCATAAATGTGAACAAAACAATGCAACTTCCAATGATTAAATGTCAATGGGTATCACATGTACTATAACCATAAAAATGTTACTATGCATTTTTACCAGTATTTGGAACTATTTACAGAAAATGTTTTCCAACAAATATAGCTTATACAATTTTGACCAGTGCACTATATAAAGCTGGAGAGTGAGAATGTGAGCAAATAAGGATTTTGGTTGTGTGTATCTTATTATCCTAAAGAAATCTGGTTAAGAGGTTTCTGCATTGAGATATATGTAACAGAATATTAGAATGGTAATGTGGAGGCATGACTAGACCTGAAAATCCTAGAGGCATAGAAAATGTCTTGAATGTCACTGCCATCATGCAACAGGTATAAGGTAGCCTTATTTTGGTGGAGCTAAGAAAGGTTGCATAAAAGATGGTGGTTGGAAAACTGAGAACATACAAGAATTCTGCTGCCATGCAGATGTTGATAAATGCAAATTAAACCAAAACCATCACTTTATAGAAGTCTTTGTCTCCCACTCACCTTTCATTGTCTTTACTACTACCTCTCTAAATACATACCTCCTCATACTGCAGTTTTGAACTAATTTATTCTAAAGTTGAGTAGTTTATTTAGAATGACTCTATGTAGAGAATCAATTTCCATACTCTTTGGGAAAATTTTCATATTGAAGAATGCAACAGCTACTGTAGAAAATCAAAAGTAGAAAAAAAGATAATTCTAAGTTCTAAGTTTGACTTACAGCAGAAATCATGATTTGAAATTAGTAGTGTGTCATTTTTGTTAAACTTCTGAGGGTCAAATCATTATAACCCAATACTCTTGCCATCTATCTTGTAGCAGAAGTAGAGGTTTAAATTTCATGAATTGGCATGCATAAAAGATATTACACAGAGAACATGGTAGGACACACCTGTAATCCTGAGACACGATGCTTACACATTCCAAGTCGTAACATAGTTCCAATAAAATTTTAACTCTCGCTTTACCACATATTCATTTTTCTTATAAATGTGATCTCTAAATAGTATGTTCCAAATATTCAAATAATAGAAAAGCAATTTCATTTAAAGTAAAAATTATTTATTTATGTTAGATTTTAGTTGTGTATGGAAAAACACTGTCATGAAATTTGTAGCTGAAGGTTTCTTTAAAAAGTCTCCCAAACCGATATTTGTGTATGTATATGTGTCATTGTGTACAGGTGCCCATGGAGGCCATAAGTAGACATCAGACACCTTGGAGCTGGAGTAGAAGACAGTTGTGTGCTGCCCAACTTGACAAAAGGTATCTAAACACTGAAGCACTAGAATACACTCAATCACTGAGGCATGACTCCAGAACCCATATTTCTAAGTCTAGCAATTCTCATTTGCTTCTTTAGATACAGATAATACAATTCATAATTCTTTGAAACTTCTGAGATGGTGGTTAGTTTTACAGAAAAGTGTTCAGGTATAATTTGACCTTCACATAAGCACCACAAAAATTAAAATGAGTAAATGAGTAAGTTTTCTGTCATTTTTTAAATCAATAACTCAAGTAAAATTTTATCCTTCTCAAGAACTCTGATTCAGCTTAATGGTGGAGAGGTTTTGCCAGTTTAAAAGAGTCAGCATCACAAAGTAGATTTCAGTATAACTTCTTACCATGTTTAAATCAAAGGTGTTTTAAGGTTTACAAATGCAAGTGACTTAGGGTATGTAAATGCAATTTATAAAGGACTGAGGATAAGAATGTTTCAGGGTACAAGAATGTGGCTTAAGGTGTGTAAATATAAGTTATAAACATCTGAGGATAAAAACATTGCAGAGTATAAGAAAATGTTTTAAGGTGTACAATCGCAAGTTATCAGATTTCTCTCTCATTATGTTGGCATTCGTAGTCTTAACATTTATCAATAAAATTCTGATAATCTATTAATTTAGCTCTGGTAGAGTGCCACCACTACTATACTGCAATACCAAGATTTTAAATTCTCTTGGTCATTTTCTAAAATGATCTAAAGATACTTTGAGGTCTAAAGACCTAAAAAATACTTTCATTATGCAAAAATATCTTTCACAGTCATTTTTGGCATAAATATAGTGTCGTTTATACAATATATGCATCTAAAACTCATGCTTTCATAAACTAAAAGAATTCTTGTGAGTTCCAGGGAGCTGACTTGGTATATTTACCTTAAACAGGTCAGAAGCATCCCTCCCTCAATTACCAGACCCTAAAACCAAAATCTTCCCACCTGTTCCCAGTCCTGACACCCTCCTTTCAGTCACCAGAAACTAAAGAAATTTTTTTTTTCTTTCTAAATTTCACCTTGTTCTCTGCTCTACCATCCCTTCACCAGGTTCAAGAGACACTGAAGAATTCTAGAGCGCCTGGAGAGCAGTGAACAACCAGTTATTCCAGGACATGGCTGGCATCCCAGCTTTCTCGGGTCCCCCAAGATTTTGACACCCTCAAGTCAGCAGGAACCTGTCTCCAGATCGCAACACCATTATCCCTTTAACTTGACACGCCTAACTCCTTCCCTTTTTATGATAAAAGAGAAATCGGAATGTTATGATTATGCTGGCCTTTCCTGTCAGTACCTTGTCCCTTTAAGAGACAAACCCACACTCACTCTGCCCACTTAGGCAAGTTTGCCTCAGTCTGCTTCCTTTCTTCCTCCCCAACATTCTTCTGAAGGGGCAGTTTTCTGTTTCTTTCCTCCTTCCCTCCTTCTATCTCCTCTTCCCTCTCTCTCTATTCCTCTACCTCTCTCTCCCCCTTTCCCTTCTAACCTCCTCTAAATAAACTTTCAACACTCCCGCAAAAATCTTAAAATGAGACCTTGTTTCTTAGTTATTTTAGGGGTATTATTTACTTTTAACTAATTATAAAATCCATACATGTTTCTCCTTATCTAAAATTTTTATATTTTAATGGTTATAAAATATGCTATTTATCATTTTTGTTTGAATAAATTAGTGTATACTAATAGTTTTTGAAAAAAATAGAAAGCTTCCACACCCACAATATGTTTTACCCCTTTTGATATTCACTTTACGATAACCTCAATAATAAAATTAAAATGTTGTGAGATGGTTACATGTCTGCTGCATTTTTGCTGTAGAATGTCACTGAGTTTCCATTTCTTCCAGAAACCACCTAACACATTCTTAAAAGCATATGTCATTTTCTTGCAAAACTTACCGTACTTAGTATGCATGTTGGAAGACTTTGGAGTGGGTAGGAGAATGAAAAATATAGGTCAACCCAGGGAAATCTGGAAGACTCTGGAGCAGTCAGAGTTTTCAGTAGCCTGAAGCAGAACACATTGCAAGGCTTGTAAATGTGCTTTGCACAAGAACCACAGAGTCCCTATACAAACTCCAGGAATAGTGCTCTGTGGGTTCTAGCCCTACAATATAGATGAGAGGCCAGTTGGGCTACCATGACTGGTATACAAAGCATATGATGTTTCTGTGCATGTAAAGCCCATCTATTCACTTTTATTTTCTCATAAAAAGATGTTAAGTGAAAACTCTTTCTTGAGTGTATTCTCATCCATCACTTTAAAATTCCTTAATAGCTTTAGGGTACCACTTTTCTAGAAAGATGGTCTTTACAATATTCGACCCCCATAAGTCTAGACTCCGGAGATAAAGTCCGAAGATGTACTTAAGTAGCACTTTGAGCTCAGAGAAATTCGCCACATTAAACTAATAAAACATGACTACAGAACCATCTGTAAACATGAAGTGCCATATAAATGCTTATTAATAAGCATTTTTCTCCAATTTATATTTCTTTTTGTTCTAAGATGCCTCTTAAAAATACATTATGGGTTAGTTTGTATAATGCCTTTCAAACAAATTATATTCAGGACATTTTAGAGAGTTAAACACATGTCAGTGTGTGGCATAAATTACAGAAAGACACTTTGAATAGTAAATGAATTAGTACATTCAGTCAAAAAGCCAGAGAAAAATGGGTTGTGTAAGCGTCTGGGTTGAAATATCTAGACTCTCTGGAACCAAGACATTAAATCCCAGCAGAGCAGACCTGTCCTTCTTACTTTTGAGATAAAAGTCCATTCAGTTTAGAGTCTGCTGGTTTTTTGAAAGATCTTGAACAGTAGGCATGTCTACTGTGTGTGAACATTTTACCAAGTCGGGACAAGGGTGATAGCATTCAAGAGAATTTAATCAGCACCAAGGTGTGTCTTTTGATGTGAACAACATTTTCGTGGCAATAAGACTGACAGGACACAGTAGAAATAGAGGACTAGAGTGTATATTTATGGTGTAAAAAGAGGAAATCTCAGTTTGTGTCTGAGCAGATTTTACTAATGACTGTACGAAAGCAGATTCAAATATAACTGTAGAATTTGCATGGAATTAGACTATAGCATAGGTGATGGTTGGGAATATGTTATGATTTTTGGATGCATTAATCTGAACCCACAATGAAATATATTTATAACCTCAATAATACTTTAACAACTTTGAGCAAGAAGCATAATACGAACCCAAAATTAAATAACAAATGATGATAGTATTTGGATGTGAGCTTGAGAAATATTTAAGTATCATGTCTATAAGTGATGATTTTCAAATTTCCCAGATTTCAGAAATACCATTAAGTGTCAAATATGTTTTGCAAGAAAGAAGAATTCAAATCAGCTAATACCAAAAGCCCCAGTCTTTCTCAGACACTGGCTTATATTGGATTTTTCCAGATTCATATCAGGATTGTGAGGATGGTAAGGATGTAAATCACATCTGGGAGGGCAGATAGAACACAGGACTCCCATTCAGTAAGAAGGCATGCTACAAGCCAGGCAGTAACAAAGAGCTAGGAAAATCTAGGTGTAACTTTGAACTTCCATAGTACTTTAGACAACAGGAGCATGACTGTGATGACTTTGGAAGAAATACTTAAGACAATGTAAAAGCCTAGTAGCTGATACTTCTCAGAGATGGCTTCCATCTGAACTTTAAGCATCCATTGTTTGGGTAGCTCCCTCTTTTCAAATAATCACAGGCAATCCTAAATTCTGACAGATCATCCTGCAGATAAGCTGGAAGGCTTCCACACTCATTTTAGAAGTAGGGATGAACATGAACAAAGTAGAAGCAGGCAACCAACCTCAGGGCCTACAAAAAGTGTCCTGTACCACTGTGGATGTGTACATTGACAACTTGGAACAGGGGACTGTTGTCTCTGAATAGGGGAGACTCATTATCTAGTCAAGAGATAATACACTTTTATTTTTCCACCCATTGAATGAATATATTTGTTTTCAAAATTTAGTTTTCTCTTGTAGAAAGATTTGCTTAATCCCCATTCTTTACTTAGATCACTTCCCATAGCCCTAAGAGCACTCATGTGTCCTTCTCCTCATACCACATCTTATGTGTAAAACAGCAGCTATCTGTGTATCTATCTATGTATCTATCTATGTATCTATCTATGTATCTATCTATGTATCTATCTATGTATCTATGTATCTATCTATCTATCTATCTATCTATCTATCTATCTATCTATCTATCTATCTATCTATGTATCTATGTATCTATCTATCTATCTATGTATCTACGTATCTATCTATGTATCTACGTATCTATGTATCTACGTATCTATCTATGTATCTATCTATGTATCTACGTATCTATCTATGTATCTACGTATCTATGTATCTATCTATCTATCTATGTATCTACGTATCTATCTATGTATCTACATATCTATCTATGTATCTACGTATCTATCTATGTATCTACGTATCTATCTATGTATCTATCTATCTATGTATCTACGTATCTATCTATGTATCTACGTATCTATCTATGTATCTATCTATCTATGTATCTACGTATCTATGTATCTATCTATGTATCTATCTATGTATCTATCTATGTATCTATGTATCTATGTATCTATGTATCTATGTATCTATCTATCTATCTATCTATCTATCTATCTATCTATCTATCTATCTACCTATCTATCTCATCTGCTTTGCATCACCACTGTGATGTGCATGAATTACACACATGGACTATAAGTAAAGGAAACACAATTAAAGGAATAGTTATTTATTTTTGGAATAATATTATTTTTCTTCTTGAATTCCTGTATATCAAAGTGGACACATTTAAAGAGAACTTCTAATAAAAAGAATGACAACATGCCTTCAGATTTACATCCTAAGGAGAATAAACAGATCGTGAATATTTATGTGGTTTGGGAAAAGACTTGCATTACACACTCTGTATTGTTGAACCGAGTACTTATGCAAATATGGTTTTACTTAAAATAACAAATGCCACATTTTAGTTTGCGTTCAACAGTTTTATAATGCATATTGATAATGGAAGGAAATAGCTTCTATTTAAAAAACAATACATTTAAGTTGGAAAAATGCCATTACAGCATATTTTAAAATGTTAAAATGGCTGGAATTGTGTTAGGATAAGAGCTAACAAAGGTCCAAATGCTGACTGAGGTTTAAGAATGAGACATAATTGTCTCCATACAAGGTAATGTAGCTGTCTCAGTCTGATAATTCTTCATGTTCCAGTTGATGCATGCCTTCTGTTTGTCCAGTTTGAACTCTATGTACAACAAAGTGCAAAAGGAAACTTAGAGGTCACCATGGGTTAGGAGCAGAGTAGCATATCTCTATTACAAAGTCATGTGAATGCCAATTTTATTATAGCTCATGTAATTAGTGTTATAAGAAAATATTTGTGGTTTAATATCTACATAATAGGCATTTGGGAATGCAAAAGCATATTACTAGATGCACAAAAAGATTAAGATCATGTCTATGAGATTGATCCCAATCCAAAGCATATCAATGAATATACTAAAGTACATGTACAATTAATAGTGTTCTCAAAGTCTATCAAGTAGGAATTCTATAAGTTTGGGAAACAGACAGATACAGCTTTAAATTCAGTTCTGTATTCCTGTTCAATTTTGTTTTTAATGTCATTGAGCCCCTGTTTTTCTCTCTGTCTCTCTCTGTCTCTTTCTCTGTCTGTCTCTCTCTCTCTCTCTTTCTCTCTCTGTATGTATGTTTTACGTTGAAGAGTAGCTAATCCCAACAATTTCTGTTTTCTTCTTGAGTCTCAGTGAAATGCCATTCTCACCAAGGCCATTGTCTCACTATTTGCTTGGCACCCAAAGTGTACATTTCCTTGTCATGTTTAATACTAACACAGTCTATTCAAATGTGGTCGCAAATATTTTTCTCTTTTCACAGAACTCTAGTCAATGTTATAAAATACTATTTTTATGATAAATGCATATTTCTGGTAACTTTCTAGTAAGATCTGAAACATTTTCACCTTTTTAGTAGAATATAAAAATTCTTTAATAATTGAGACCAGTGTTACTAAACAAAAAGAAATAAGGATAATTTTCTTCCAGTATGGAAATATATGGAGGCATTTTCTTTTATCTTTAAGATTTAATCTTTATTCCAATTAAGGGTACATTTAACATGCTGTAAAATGTGCAGATTGAGTGGGACAGCCCTGTTTTGTGACTGGCAATTTCTTTAGGATGACAATTTGCTGCTGAGCCACCTGAGGGTACCTTGTGCGGGAAGACAGGGAAGACCCTTATTAAAGCATGTTAATATTAATGGAATTCATCAAGCTGCAACATGAACGTGCAATAGAATGCTTCTGTTTGGCTCACATTCTTGCATTTCCTGTCTTCTCCACACATTAATCCCATCCTGTTCTGAACTTCAGAGAACTTCAATTCTTCCATTCTGAGGTTATTTCTAGCCTGCCATCATGGCTATAGGTTCTATATATAGAGAGTTAATCATTAGGGTATCTGTGGCAGAAAGCAATGATTTCTTGTCTTCCTGGGTCTGCAATCACATTCCATTTCTTGCTTTGTCTTGTTGTCAGTTGTCCAGGTGGCTGCATCCTAATCAGCAGCCTGAGAGCAGAGTGCAGCCTTTAAGCTTTATCAGAACGATCCCTCGGAGTGGATTTTCTTTTCTTTCCTAGTAACATGGAAGGGAATAAATAATTAATATAGATGAACATAAAAACAATGTTAAAAATGCATGTGTTGCTTTATTATTTGCTGTCTTATATACATGTTACATACAACACATATACATACATACACATATATATAATGCATATAATTTGTATGTGTGCAACAATTTCTCTGTGTAATACATTTTGCACTGTAGGAATCTAAAGAAAAATCTCAGACTACTGGATTATATGTGGCATCAATAGAAAACATTCCAAACACAAGCCCTGACCACACCATTGAGATGAGTGTGGGCATGAACATTACCTGGCAAAATAGATGCATTGGAGAATTGTAGGAAGAAGAACACCTTAAACATTGCAGTACCACAAAAGGTCATCCGTGGTAGAGCATAAAGTAATAAGCCATTAAAAGGCTTTTCTAAAACTCTGTAAGACTAGAAAATAAGGGCATTTCCATTATGAAGCATGAAATAGAACATTGAGTGGGGGCAGGATGGGGTTTGTAAACACAAGTAACAGTGGCAGTGTGGACTAATATACATAGAAAATAGAATTAAGAACCAAAAAAATAATGAGAAGAAAAAGCCCAAAGGTCTAGAATAAAGACAATGGACAAGAAGATAAAGGATTTAAAATACAACATTAAAAGCATAAGCCACAGGTCAAGGTTTCATTAGAAATCCATCCTGCATGCTGTTAAGCTCTTCAGAAATAGTTTGTTTATGAAAAAGATAATGACTTTGAAAATATTATCTGTCCTTGTTAGTGCAATATAAATGACTCTAGTCTCTGGGATACCTTGACCTCAGTGTTCATATTTTAAAATAACTGCTTTTTTTCTTGAGTAACACAAGAATATCTAGCTCTTTTCAGCACTTTTATTACAGATGGATATTTTAGTTTTGTAACTTCAAATTAATAGAGGCTTTCAAATAAAAAGACAGAAATATTTCAACCAGTAAAATTCAAAATCATAAAATAAGACTGAAAGACAATGAAAGATAGTAATTGGCATCATTTTCCTTGGACCTAACTACTTGTAGAGTCATTCAACATAAAACAGCCATCAGTTCTTGACTGACATGGTGCTTTGCTTTGTCGACTCTAAGGCTTCTTCTCCTTAAAATGTAGATAATTATCCATGTTGTAGTACAAAAAGCTGAAGTAATATTTACAAAATACAACTTTATGGTCCCAAATTTGGATTAAGGTCTGAGAAAAATCACATAAGTCCTAATACATTGAAATTTCATTAATTTTTTTATGGAAAACTGAAAAATCAGTCAATATTTTTACATAAATAAATGTCTGTACATCAGTTTAATCATTTTAGTTGATATATAAAAGTTTACATGTACAACTTTTAATACATGTATGTAAACATCATACAATGTATGTGTGAACACATTATGTGTCCATATACATGCTTATGCAAAGAAAGAAATCACTCAGGAAGTGAATGCTGCTAAACTGTAAATTGGAGTTTATCTGATCTCAAATAAAATGGGTAGAGCTGAGCCATGGTCAGAAGATGTTTCTAACAGCAGTATGATTATTGAAATTTTTGTTTCTAATGCTCAAAATTAAGATATTTAAGTTCCAGATAATTTAAGGCCTCAGAATCCATAGTAAGCTGAGTTGCTCAGGAAAAGACATAGTGATCAATTTGATCAGATATTGAGTTTAATATACAGATCTATTAAAATACATTAAAAACTAATAAAACATTAGACAAATTTCCCAAACCTAGAATTACAGTCAGATATGTATCATTTCCTTTAGTGGGGCAGCATTTCTTTTCACGTTCCCCTCCGTGGGTGTAAAGAACATATGTTTGTAAAATGCATATAAATGTGTGATGAATCTGTTGTCTTCATTATTAAATGAATTACTCCTTGAAGAGAAAATGAAGACTTCTAGGCTATCAAAGAACACGTGACCCAGTCTTCACTATTGTGAAAGTAAAACATCAAGAACACTGATTCTGGAAACTTGTGCAGAGGTAACATGTTTGTCAAGTATCAATGCATGTTTGCCAAGTGTCAATGCATGTTTGCCAAGTGTCAATGCATGTTTGCCAAGTGTCAATGCATGGTCACAAATGAAAGGCGGTTATCTCAAAGGAAGAATGGATACAAATGGTTAATCAATACTACTTCAAAACTTCAAAAAAATATTGGAGAAATTGAAAGGTTCTAAGTATAACCATAAAAATAATGCTTGGGAGCTAAGAATGTGGCACGAAGAAGGAATAAAGCTGAGTTGGCTTCGTCTATACAACAGAAGAAAGTAGCTCACTTTTACTTCAACAGATAAGGAATTTCTACCATATGTAGTATCATTTCATGTCTTGTTTAAGAACGGCTTAACACAACAAAACTGAATGTTTAAATAAATATTAGAATATTTATACAGAGTAGGTCAATACAAAGGAAAGAATTTGGAGAAAACAACCCAGTTTTATTTTAAAGTTTCCCCCTCAGTTTCTTCCTTGTCTCCACACTTGCTTTTTTCTCTTCCTTCTCCACTCCTCCTTTCTTCCTTGTTCTCTGAATCTATATGTCTATATTTCCTTTCTCCTTACATGTGCTTGAATTTTAAGTTTGAGTATCAAGGCAGAAGACTACATTGACAGAGTCTCCACTACTTTTATTATTTTAGGAACATGAACAATTTGCTACTTTCTACTCATAACATGTTATAATTATTTAAAAAGGCAAGGAATAATTTGCTATAAGAGTCTATAACTCTTATCATTATTTACACCAATTATGGGTGTATAATTATTTGATGGCTTTTTTCATTTTATTTGTGGATTTTTACGGTTATAAGATATATAGAAAATGCTTCAAAATATAGAGGTCTGTCTATTAGAAAGATTTTAGATGAAAAGAAAACAGTTACAATTATCAAAAAATGCAGAATCCTTTTTCATACTAATTTACATAGTTTCTTTGAAACTAAATGTGGAAATAAACATAATCTAAAATACATAATAGGATAATAAACTTTGAAGGAAGATACTCTGATCTGAAGGCAGGATTCTTTTTAAACTATATTTTATATTTTCCATATTTAAAATATAAAATGACTATTATTCTTTTTGGCAGAAAATTCAATAATCAACAGAAATAACAAAGACAAATAATTGATTCAAAGTAATTGCATTTTAGTAATGACTTTGAGTCTTTATATTCTGGCATGCCCTCAGATCCTCTTATGGGGTTCTAGGAAAGATATATGTTCAAATCAATTACAAAACAATGGACTATCTTGCACTTTTCTTGAAGGTTTGAATGTGGTTCACCACACCTTCAGTTGACACCAGCAACTATTATGTTCTCAATGGCCTAAAGTAGAAAACACACTAATAATTTATGTCAGGAGATATTTAAATAACGAAGGCTTTCTGGAATTGTTGTCTTTGGGTTTTGTCCTGCCTGGTTCCCATAGTCATTAAGTCCCAAAGAAATCACACAGATGTCTACATTAGTTATGAACTGATAGGCCTAGCAGCTCAGACTTCTTATTAACTCTTATAACTTATATTAGCCCATTATTATTGTCTATGTTAGCCTTATGGCTCTCTACCTTATTTGGTGAGGCAGTCACATCTTGCTTCTTCTGTGGCTAGGTCACAACTGAGGTCTGTGTTCTTTTCCCAGAATTCTCCTGTTTTCATTGTCCCACCTCTACTTCCTGCCTGGTTGCCCGCCTATACTTCCTACTTGGCTACTGGCCAATTAATGTTTATTTAAAATATAATTGACAGGATACAGGCCATTATCCCACAGCATGGGAAGAAGTACATGGCAATGTTTATGAAACTAAAATCATATAAATTAATAAATGAATGAATAAACACATATATTTAACAGGTAAAAGATTGGAAGAAACCAGATTGTAGTTTACCAGTTGAACATAAAACTCTGATTATGGCAGATATTTTTCAGTGTCATTGATATTACTATGTGGAGTAATAATCCAGTTATATGTCAGTTAGTAAGATTAGATTTCCACATCATAAGTTTAATAAAGTTTCAAAGTTAGAGTCTAATGAAATTAGGAAACATTAGCTTATGGAGTCAAAATTAATATTATTTGGGTCCTGGTTCTATTCTCATTGTAAAATTAAAACAAATAAATAGTATGTCCAAATGCTTACATACAAAACCGAATCCTCAATATTTCATGATTGACAGTTCAAACATTTATTTTTCTTATGGGGCCCTAGAGGGTTTTTCTTTTAAATTGGTGTTCTAGTAGTTAGTGTTATTTATAATTGTGAATTTTAGTTTGGAGATTTTAGTTTTACTTATCTTTTGTAAAAAAACATAAATTATACATGTTCTTATTATAGTCAAAAGTCAGTAAAATAATATAAAATTGTATATAAATGTGGTTTAGTTTGGTTTTCATAAAACATAAATACTTAAATGGTATTTATAAAAGTAAATATTTTCAACACAAATGGTGGTTAAACTAATGCACTTACAAGTTTAGACCTTAGATTCTATAATTTTGAATTATCTGCTCTTGGCTATATCACTACTTTGTGCCAAACCTCAGATTTATTATATATAAAATGGGTTTATTGATTTCCACTTCCTTTGATATTTGAGATCTTCTTAAAAATGTATACTTGCTACTTATTCAAAATCAGCCAAATAGTTAAGAAACACTAGGTATGATGAGTTAATTAATTAGCATTCTTGTAACTTTTTAAGAATTCTGAAACATTGCTGCTAAATTTTTATGAAAACATCAAGGTCAGATGCAGTGTATCCTGTTTGGGATTGCATGGATTTTAGTTTTCTTTGTGAATTTTTAAGAAACTGTAAAGATGTCTATCATAGTACTTAATAAAGTGTTAGTGGAGCACTTTGTATGTTGTACCAACTTGGTTCATTAGAAGATGGCAGAGTCAATAAAGCCAACTTTATTGTGCGACTATATGCACTGACTTGTGCGAGACTATAAATTACTATATTATCAATGCAAAGGACAACCTGTGTTCAGAAGACACTTTTCCAATATTATCAACTTGCACATTTTTATCTCCTATGGTATTTTTGTATCTTCCCATTAATTGGCATTGATTCTTTAATAACAAACTGCATAAGTTAGGTATTGAAATGAAATCTTGAAGTCCTTAGAAGTTTGTCATATATTCTTGTAAGCAACTTTTGTCTTCTTTGGTTTGGAGTTCCTTGAACTTTTTTTTTTTTTTTTGTAATAGCATTCTTGGGGTGGGACAGGCACTATTAATGAGAGTAGATCCTTTCTTCTCTTCTCTTTCAAAGAAACCCAGGGTGCCAAGGAGCTCCCAATTTAGTCTTGCATTGCAGGAAATAGTGTTCTTGCTGATAATGGCTATAGATGCGGAAAGACACCACCATCCTGGATAATGTTAATCTCTCCAAAGAGCTTAAAGAGAAATTTAGGTGATAAATTCATAGCCTTGCTGGGTCAGAGATTAGAACTGGGTTGTGGGATTGTCTTAGACTCTCATAACAAGAAATACAGAGGAAGAAATGTATGTGGTGGGAGAGTTTTCCACACAAACAAAAATTTGACACGGACATTATAGATTTGGAATTAAGCCACCTGTTTTCTGCTTAACAGGTATTACTAATTATAGTAGGAGGGTTGTAAGTGAAGACTCAGTCATTTATAAGAGAAAAGTGTGTGTGTGTGTGTGTTCACTCTGTAGCCTAGACTGGCTTGAAAGTAATTGCAATCCTCCTGCCTCAGCCTTTGGAATCCTAAATGACAGATTTATCCTTCTTATAAAGTGGTAAATTAAGGAATATTATTGATCTCACTTAGTATCTGGAGCAGTCTGAACTGCACAGATACAAGCTTTCAGAGTAGTATGGAGAACGTAAGAGTGGCCCGTCAGTGCTTAGGCACACCTGCTCTTCATTTGGTCATTTCTGTGAAAGGAGGCCTGACGAAACAACCTAATGTGCATGCAAGATTGCTAGCTAAGCAAATAAGGCAAGACCAAAATGTGGTTTTACAACAGTGATTACCATAGCTTTTAACAAATTAATTACTTGGTACAACATTCAGGTATTATCTGTTTTTGTTGCTATTTGTTTGTTTTTTCTTTTGTGTGTTAGTCAGAGACCAGAGGAGCCTTTGGATCTTCCCCACTCTAGGTCCAATTAAACTGAGCGAATGGTGTCATCCACAGCTGGAGTCATAATTTGGTGCATGAAATCGTCTTTGATGTTCACTAGGGGGTAATAGAATTCAGCTTTTAGGACCATAAGGATGATGGCCCTTTTGCCTGGAGGGACAGCCCATAGTTTCCTCATGTGATCCTCCCCAAAACAACATAACTCTAATGTGAAGATCTGTTTTGCTTAGACTATTTCACATAGCCAAGGCTTACTTAACCTGTGTGACACAGGGTCACATGAAAAGGTCATGTCGATCAGGACCATTTTACCTTTGTTGTGTTTAAAGGGAAACGGCTGGACATCCTCAAGTCTGCCAGTGAGATGTTCCTACATTTGAAGTGATAGTATGACCTGGTCATCAGAGAGACATCTACAAAATTCTTGGCCATTCTTCAGGACGGAATCTGGCAGACATCTTAGAATTATGCCTACATGTAACAGTAGTTTGCAATGTTTATTTACAACCTAATATTTGTGCATCAGAAATATCAGGTAATCTCACATGACTATTTCCTCGTTTTTCCAGAAGAGAAATAATAGTCTAGTTTCATGTGACTATAAGGATTGGATAAGGTGATGACCATAAAGTACTTACAACTGTGATTATTTAGTGTGCCCCAAACCTTTAGGAATAAAGTAGAACACTTACATTTTAAGCACTCAAAAATGTTAACTGTTATCATTATTATAAAATTTTATTTTTTTCTGAAATACAATGTTAATTAAAAAAATTACTTGGTTTATTTCTCCTTCATAGTTATAGTATAAGATATATTGTATTTATTCATTGAATCCATCTTAAAACTCTGAATTATACAAACTTGGTATTTAAAATTAATACTATATATGTTTAAAGTTTTATATTTTCTCATTAGCCACATGATAATTAGGAATGGTGTGCTAGAAGAACTGATTAACTTCAGATAATGATTTTCCAGTACACAAGAGACATGGGGCAGTTTTTAGTATAATTAGACCTTGAATGCCAAGGTCATGATCGATAGGAGTTAAGAGACCATTGAAAAGCTTTATTTATAGAATTTATACAGACAGTCAGACTTTTCAAAATCTCATACCTCATTGTTATAATATATGTGGTAGTGTTACTTATATTTCCATGACTTTATGTCCAATCAGTATATTACACAATAAGAGCAATATATAGTATAATATTATACTATTATAATATATATTACATATATATATATACATAATTTTAAAAACAAAGACAAGTTTTGCTTTAATTTGATGATTTGTGATTTAATTAATAATCAACAAAATAGTATTCTTTCTTAATTTGCCTGAGATGGCAGCTCAATGACATCTACTGATTTTTGAATCAGTGGTCTGGATATTGTCATCATTATTTTGTCGAGCATGCCGCAGGCAAATGTGAAATACAACGTAACACACAGAGTTCTTTTCTCTTACTTTGTGAAATGCATGTGGAATGTCACAAGTGATATAAAATTTCATACTCTTATAGCAAGACTTCCTGAATAAATTAAAAAATATTAAATTCAGACTTAATTCATTCAAAATGTTTATCTGTGTGCAGCTTTTAAATTAGTGTTTTATTTAGCTTTTACTGATCACCTTCTGTTAAGTTCTTTGCTGAAGACAGTGTAACTGTTACTGATGAACAGGATTAGAAGGAAGGACTGAGTTCTTAAATAGAATATTGAGAAATATAAATACTATACTTCAGGATTAAGCATGTGGCTTATGTAATTAGTTTTTATTTACTTTTTGTCATACTGTCACCATGTTGAAGATATTTTATGATTGCCACTATAAGCCAATCAAGGTCACCTTTATCTTCTCCATTGCATCAAATGGTCTCTTAATTGCTTTTGTAATTCTGCCCCTGAAAACTTCCAGTTTGTCCTACACAAAGATGAGAGAAGATTGCAAGAAAATATAAATTATAAATATAAATTCTTTTTCTCAACACCTTTCCTATGACTCATGTCTTGCACTGGAATTAAAGCTGAACCTCTTATCATCTCTAGAAGGCTTTATTAAAGGGGTAGCTCCCCATCTCTTAGATCTTATCTTCAGCATACAGTTTTCCATCAATCTCCCTGATTTGGTTATAACCCATTTTATCCTTAGATACAAGAAGTGTACTCCTACCTTAAGGCAATTTTATTTGTTCCTCTCCCTTCAAGTCTAACAAATGTCATCTTATTAGAGAAGACTTCTCTGGAAATATTCCATGATTTTGGACATTTTTGGAAGTCTATGTTTCTTTCTACAAACTGAAAAAAATTAATTTATGTGTCATTTCTATTCTTCCCTTCTTTAACCACACAGCAGGTCATTTTATTTTTTATCTTATTATAATTTTTGATTACATGACTTTAGTTTTGAATTTTATATTGTTATTAATCATTTTTACCTTTACTTCAGATAAAGTCTCTGTACATGAAAGGGAGAAGTGATATGTACTTATCCATCTATCTATCTACCTGTGACTCTCTCTCTCTCTCTCTGTGGATATACATATATCTATATGTATACACAGAGAATCAATTTCTCCAACAACATAAAAATCTATACCTTGGAGAAAGAAAAGAATCAACTGTAAATAAATTGCATTATTTTTGTTTGTTCTTTCTATTCTCATATTTTTCATCCTACCTCATTCTTTTTTCTCTATAATGGATCTTTTTCTATATTTATAAATTCGGTGAATATTTACAAGTTCCTGTTCAAAGTTTAGAAACTACAAATATTTTACCTTCTTTTTTTTATCTAAAAATTGTGTAACGAAATCAAACACTAAATACTAGCACAAAATAATTTTATTGCAATGGTCCAGTGAAAGTCTTAAGGCTATACTTTGCAGATTAAGACAGACCCTATTATGTTTATTCCTGGGAATGAGCAGGGATGATGGCAAAGTATATCCCTTTACGTTTGAAAGGGTTTCCTCAAGGCTCACTTTAGAGAAGGTGATATTAGCAAGTTTGGGTGTTTTGGTCAAAGTGGCAAACAACATCCATTAGAATCACCTGAGCTCTGAACAAAACAGCTGGATTTTGGAGTAAGCAGTCTAATAAGATAATATATGTCAGTACAACCTGACTTTCTGACTAAAAATAAGAACCTCTGGAGGTAGAGGTGCGTGGCAAGGTAGAGAGACTATGTCTCATGTACAAAATTCAATATACAGTGGGTCAAACATTTAAGTACCAACCAAAACTCTGAAACTGAAAGACAAAGACATAGGAAAGACTACATGATATTGGGACAGGCAATGGCTCTCTCAAAGGATTCCAGTAGTCAGGAAATAAAGGCAAGATATAAAAGGGCAAAAGAATAATAGTTCATGCCCGTGGACACCTGGGATCCCCATGGCCAAGTATCTTGCCAACCCTAAAATGATTCTCTTAATGTAGATATCTTATTCCCTTCTCCAATGTCCACCTTTCTTCCATCTTCACCCTCCCACTCCCCCAAGCTCTCCCCAGTCCTTCTCCCTTCTCCTTCCCCCTCTCCCCTTCCCCTGCTCCCCTACATCCCACCTCTATCCCTGCCCCCTGGCTTCCAACTTTTGCTTGATGATCTTGTTTGCTTCCAACTTCCAGGAGGTTCTGTGTATTCTTTCTTTGGGTTCACCTAGTTATTCGGCTTCTCTGGGCTTGTGAGCTAAGTGCTTAGTGTCCC
>PVIU01000466.1:170416-283218 GCA_004026605.1 Ondatra zibethicus
TTTTTTACCGCTGAGTAGTATTCTAATGAGTATATAATCCACACTTTCTTGATCCATTCTTCCATTGAGGGGCACCTAGGTTGTTTCCAGGTTCTGGCTATTACAAACAATGCTGCTATGAACATAGTTGCACAAATGCTTTTGTAGTATGATTGGATTTCTCTTGGGTATATTCCCAAGAGTGGTATTGCTGGATCCTAAGGTAGGTTGATTCCCAATTTCCTGAGAAACAGCCACGCTGATTTCCAAAGTGGTTGCACAAGTTTGCATTCCCACCAGCAATGGATGAGAGTTCCCCTTACTCCACATCCTTCCCAGCATAGGGAATCGTTGGTGTTTTTGATTTTGGCCATTCTGACAGGTGTAAGATGGTGTCTCAAAGTTGTTTTGATCTGCATTTCCCTGATTGCTAAGGAAGTTGAACATGACCTTAAGTATCTTTTGGCCATTCGAACATCCTCTGTTGAGAATTCTCTATTCAGATCCTTACCCCATTTTTTAATTGGGGTATTTAACCAACCACCTGGATGGGTGGGAAGGGGAAGATTTCAATTCACACACTGTAGAATGTAGCCCTGTCAGCTCTTTGCTTACAACCAAGATGACTCAGACAAGTTCACCATGGTCCAGCCTAACAAGTTATTATTTTGTGTTGTTTTTCACACTAAAATTTCTTCCTTTTCTTTATGTTCCTGATTATAGTTTTCTTTGAGTCCATGTGATGTGGGATTTCCCTCTGCATGCTGTGATTACCATTGATTAATAAAGAAACTGCTTTGGACCTATAGTAGGGTAGAACTTAGCTAGGCAGGGAAAACTAAACTGAATGCTGGGAGAAAGAAGAGCAGACTCAGGGAGAAGCCATGTAGCCCTGTCGAAGACAGATGCCAGAACTTTACCCGGTAAGCCACAGCCTCATGGCAATGCATATATTAATTATGGGTTAAGTTAATATGTAAGAGTTAGACAATAAGAAGCTAGAGCTAATGGGTCATGCAGTGATTTAATTAATACAGTTTCTGTGTGGTTATTTCAAGGCTGAGCAGTTAGGAACAAACTAACAGTTCTACTACAACAAATTGGCACTCCAACGTGGTTGACTATATCTATGTAAAACCTGAGAAAGCTGTTTAGGGAGCAGGGCTGGAAGAACTGTCCTGGTAGCCTTGACTATTATAGAAGGGCCCACCCTGATTGTGGATGGCACTTTCCAACAGAAGTCCAGATAAAAAGGAGCCCAGAGAAATGTAGGTGATGACACTTAAGCAGGTGGTTATGGGTGCTATAAGAAAGCTGGATGAGGGGATCCTGAGGGACAAGTCAATAAGCAACATCCTTAAGAGTTCTCTGCTCCAGGTCCTGTTCCAGGTTCCTGCCCTGACTTCCCTCAGTGATGGAGTGTTGTCAGAGAGTTATAAGATGAAACAAGCCCTAGTTGCTTTTAGTTATGATATTTTATGACAGCAATGGAAACACTAACAAAGACACCTTTTTGTTTTAAATAATTTATAGACAAACTCAAGGAATCCTCATTTCAGTGGGAATTAAATATGCTCAGAAAGCAGAGAAAATTGGTTCAGATGGGGGATTAGGATAGAGGGGTGGCTACTTGACTTGTTAAATAATTGTGCTAACTTTACAACCTCACACTTAATAATAGTAATAAGTAACATTATGATTGAAAAATGATGTTTTTGAAAAAGTTACATTAAATTTAATAATAATTATTAAAATATATCTCTATCTATTTATATATTGTACATTCTGACTGCATTCTTCTGCTCACTCCTCTCCTCCCTGACCTTCCCCGCTCTGCCCCCCCATCCACTCTTCCTTCCTTTCTGTTTAGGAAAGGGCAGATCTCTGATGGATATTAACAAGATACAGCATATCAATTTGCAGGAAGACGAAGCACCTCCTCATATATTAAGATTGGGTATAGCAACTCAGTATGAAGTTAAGGGTCCCAAAAGCCAGTAAAGAGTCAGAGACAGACCCTCTTCTTACTGATAGGGGTTCCACAAGAAAAACAAGCTACACAACTGTCACATACATGCAGAGTCCCTAAGTAGGTCCCCTGCAGGCTCTCTGGTTGTCAGTTTAGTCTCTGTGAGACCCTATGAGCCCATGTAGTTGGTTCTGTGAGTTTTCTTGTGGTGTTCTTGACCCTCTGATTCCTACAGTACTTTCTCCTCCTCTTCTGCAGGATTCTTAAAACTCTTTCTATTGTTTGGCTGTGGGTCTGCATGTTTCCATCAGTTGCTGGATAAAACCTCTCTGATGACATTTGGGCTAGTCAACAATCTGGTCACAGGAAGTGGCCAGTTGAGGCTATTGCTAGAAGTCTTAGCTGGGGTCATCCTTGTACATTTCTGGGAGGTTCACTTGCCCCAGGTTTTTTGTGACCCTGAAATACCCCCCCTTTCCAATAACCTCTTCAGTAATCTCCCCCTATGTTCCCAGTTCCCCGACCTGATCACTCATGTTCTTATTCCTACCTGTCCTCAGTCCACCCATGAAATCTCTTCTATTTCTCCTTTGTAAGGATATGCAGGCATCCCTCCATGAGTCCTCTCTTCAATTTCTCCTTTCCAAGGATATGCAGGCATCCCTCCATGAGTCCTTTCTTTTATTTCTCCTTCCTAGGGATACGTGGGCATCCCTCCATGAGTCCTCTCTTCTATTTCTCCTTCCCAGGGATATACATACATCCCTCCATGAGTCCTCCTTATAAATAGTCTGTCTGGGTCTGTGGATAAGAGCATGGCTATTCTGTATTTTATAACGATTATCCACTTCTGAGTGAGTACCTATTAGGTTTGTCTTTCTGGGTTTGGGTTACATCTTTCAGGATGATTTTTTCTAATTCCATCCATTTTCTTTAAATTTCTTGGTGTCCTATTTTGTAACAGCTGAGTAATACACCTTTGTGTAAATGTACCAGATTTTTTTCCTGTTCTTGGTTGAGGTACATGTGGGATGATTCCAGGTTCTGTCTATTATAATTAAAGGTACAATGAACATAGTTTAACAAGTATTTTTCTGGTATTATTGAGAATCATTTGGGTTTATGCCCAAGAGTGGTATAGCTGGATTTTGAGGTAGATCAAATCCAAATTTTCAAAGAAACTGCCATATTGATTTTTAAAGTGGCTGTACAAGTTTGCACTCCCACCAACAATGGAGGAAGTGTTCCCCTTGCTTCACATCCTCTCAAGCATGAACTGTCAGTTGCAATTTCTGTCTTAGTTATTCTGACAGGTGTAAGGTAGAATTTCAGAGTCATTGTGATTTGCGTTTCCCTGATGGTTAAGGATATTGAACATTTCTTAAGTGTTTCTAGGACATTTGAGATTCCTCTAAGATAATTCTTTTTCAGATCTATGCCACATTTTCTAATTGGATTGTCTGGTTTGTTGATGTCTCAGTCCTCTCTCTGATGTGGGATTGCTGAAGCGCTTTTCCCATTCTTGGGCTGCTATTTTCTTGTATTAATGGTTTGCTTTGCTTTGCAGAAGCTTTTCACTTTCATAAGGCCCCATTTATTAATTGTTGATCTTAGTGCATGTCTATTTGTGTTCAGTTCAGGAAACTGTCTCCTGAATATCCATTCAAGGATATTCCCATTTTCTCTTCTATCAGGTTCAGTGTATCTAGATCTAGTTCGAGGTCTTTAATCTACTTGAAGTTAAGTTTTGTATAGGTTGATAGATATGAACCTATTTGCATTCTTCTACATGCAGATATCCAGTTAGACAAGCACCATTTATTGAAGATGCTTTCTTTTTTCATTGTATAATTTTGACTCCTTGTCTAAAATCAGTTGTCCATAGAAGTGTGGATTTACATCTGGATGTTTGATTCAATTCCATTGATTCATCTGTCTATTTTTATGGAAATACCATGTCCATGTGGTTTTTATTACAATACCCTGTAGTATAGTTTGAAATCAGGGATGATGATGCCTCTGGAAATGATTTTATTTTACAGGAATGTTTTTTAAATATCCTCGGTTTTTATTTTTCCATATAAAGTTCAGTATTATTTTTTTCAAGATCTGTAAAAAATTGTGTTGGGATCTTTTTAAAAGATTTATTTATTTATCATGTATACAGTTCTGGGCTCTCAAGAACAACTCACCAGCCAATGCTGATTCGATCCATTCTACATTTTGTACTACTCTATCTCCTTTGGAGATATTACAGGTTTTGCCATTTATACTAGAGACAACAAAAGTTGGAAACTTACTCTTAATAGTTGCCACTGTTTATTTCTTGTTCTTATGCCTATCTCCCTTAACTTTCTGTGTTGTTGTCATATTTATTAGAAATGAATTGTGGGATTTTATGACTCTGCTACATTCACTATTCCTAGACTGTTCCCATTAACTCCAACAACATCTATTTTATAGCATTTCTATAAAACCCTTGAGGTTATAATCGGTCCTTGGATCCAGCAACACAGCTTGCTTCAGGGCTGAGGGGTCTGGAGAGCCAGCGGGGAGTGTTCCTGTTGCTGAGATTTCTTTCTACCATACCACCCTGCCCCCAAGACCACCTTTTAGTCTGCAATGTCCTTAGAACCCTGCAAGAGAGAGACCCTGCTCCCATGTTGAGAGGATCCAGAGAGGTGAGTAAGTGGCCACACAGCCAGACAGCCTGAAGTGCCACTCTCTGGGACAGTCCCGGGGGACTGAATCCAGGCCCTCTCCAATTCCCTAAGCTTTTCGGACCATCCAGTGGGTTCTCTTCTCTGCTGATGGCTTTCTTTACCCCATTCCATCCTGCCACCAAGCCCGCCATTTCATCTGCAAGGTCCTTGGATCCCCAACACAGCCTGGTTCATGGCAGAGGGGATATGAGAGCCTGCTCCAGTGCTGAGGGGACCTAAGAGAGGGCAGACCAAGAAAAACTCCCAAGTACACAGTCAGCCACAGCAAAAATTGGACCAAGATGCCAAGAATCTGCTGGCCTCATTTGAAGGAAGAGATGGGCAAGTACCAATGTAAAATTTCCTCTAACATCCTGAAAAGCAACATGGTAACACCAGAATCCAGCAAATATGCAATAGGAAGACTTGAACATCATAACCTAGAAGAAGTAGAAGAAATCGACTTTAAATGTAACCTTATGAATATGATGGAGACCCTTAAACAGGAAGTGAAAAACTCCATTAAAGAAATGGAAGAGAAGACACACAAAAAGTTAGAAGAAATTAATAAATCCCTCAAAGATACCCAAGAAATCCAAGAAAAAGCAATCAAACAGGTAAAGGAAACAGTTCAAGACTTGAAGACCGAAATGGAGGTAATAAAGAAAACACAAACAAAGGGATAGCTGGATATGGAAAATCTGGGCAAAGAAACACAAACTACAAAGACAAATATAACCAACAGAATACAAAAGATAGAAAAAGGAGTCTCAGGAACTGAAGATACTATAGAGGAAATAGACTCATTGATCAAAGAAAACAGAAAATCCAACAAATTCTTATCACAAAACATCCAGGAAATCTGGGACACCATGAAAAGACCAAACCTAAGAACAATAGGGGTAGAAGAAGGAGAAGAACTCCAGCTCAAAGGCCCAGAAAACGTATTCAACAAAATTATAGAAGAAAACTTTCCCAACTAAAAGAAGGATATTCCTATGAAGGTACAAAAAGCTTACAGAGCACCAAATAGACTGGATCAGAAGAACATTCCCTCGCCATATAATAATTGAAACACAAAACATACAGAATAAAGAAAGAATATTAAGAGCTGCAGAAGAAAGAGGTCAAGTAACATATAAAGTTAAACCTATCAGAATTACACCTGACTTCTCAATGGAAACCATGAAAGCCAGAAGGTGCTGAATAGATGTGCTGAAGACAATAAGAGACCATGGATGCAAGCCTAGATTACTATACCCAGCAAAGCTTTCTTTCACCATCAATGGAGAAAACAACATATTTTATGACAAAAGCAGATTTAAACAATATGTATCCACAAACCTAGCCTTACAGAAAGTATTAGAAGAAAAACCTCAACCCAAGGAAGCTAACAACAAACACGATAGCACAGACATCTAATAACCCTCTACCAACACAACTAAAAGAAGGGAAACACACAAACATTACCACCAAAAAATAACCGAAGTTAACAACCACTGGTCATTAATACCACTTAATATCAATGGACTCAATTCACCTTTGAAAAGGCACAGTTTAAGAGAATGGATTCAAAAACAGGATCCAGCATTCTGCTGTTTACAAGAAACACACCTCAACCTCAAAGACAGACACTACCTCAGAGTAAAGGGTTGGGAAAAGGTTTTCCAATCAAAGGGACATAAGAAACAAGTGGTTGTGGATATCCTAATATCTAACAAAATTGATATCAAAGTAAAATCAATCAGAAGAGATGGAGAAGGACACTTTATACCCATAACAGGAACAAATCATCAAGATGAAGTCTCAATCCTGAATAGTTATGCCCCTAATATAAAAGCACCCACATATATAAAAGAAACATTACTAGAATTCAAATCACACAACAAACCCTACACACTAATAGTAGGAGATTTCAATACTCCTTGCTCACCAATGGACAGGTCAACCAGACAGAAAATTAACAGAGAAATATGAGAACTAACAGATGTAATGAATCAAATGTACTTAGCAGACATCTATAGAACATTCCACCCAAACAGGAAAGAGTGTACCTTCTTTTCAGCACCTCATGGAACCTTCTTGAAAATTGATCAAATAATCAGTAACAAAGCAAACATCCACAGATAACAAAAAATTGGACTGAGGAAATTCAGAGAATCATTAGGTTTTTCTACAAAAGCCTGTACTCCACAAAATGGAAAATGTAAAGGAAATGGACATTTTTTAGATAAATACCATATACCAAAATTAAATCAAGATCAGGTGAACAATTTAAATAGACCTATGAGTCTTGAGGAAATAGAAGCTGTCATTAAAAACCTCACAATCAAAAAAAGCCCAGGACCAGATGGTTTTAGTGCAGACTTCTACCAGAACTTCCAAGAAGAGCTAATATCTATAGTCTTTAATGTGTTCCACATAATAGAAACAGAAGAGTCATTGCCAAACTCTTTTTATGAAGCTACAGTTTCACTGATACTAAAACAAAACTAACCAAGAAAGAGAATTACAGACCAATCTCACTCATAAGCATCGATGCAAAAATTCTCAATAAAATACTGGCAAACTGAATCCAAGAACACTCAAATAAATCATCCATTATGATCTAGTAGGCTTCATCCCAGAGATGCAGGGCTGATTCAACATATGAAAATCTATCAATGTAATTCATCATATAAATAAACTGAAAGAAAAAAATGATCATTTAATTAGATGCTGAAAAAGAATTTGACAAAATTCAACATCCCTTTATGATAAAGGCCTTGGAGAGACTAGGGATACAAGGATCATATCTAAATATAATAAAAGCAATATACAGCAAGCTGACAGCTAACATCAAATTTAAATAGAGAGGAACTCATATCAGGAACAAGACAAGGCTGTCCACTCTCTCCATATCTCTTTAATATAGTGCTTAAAGTTCTAGCAATAGCTATAAGACAACATAAGGAGATCAAGAGGATTCAAATTGGAAGGAAGGAGTCAAACTTTCATTATTTGCAGATGATATGACAGTGTATATAAGTGACCCCAAAAGCTCTACCAGAGAACCCTACAGTTGATAAATATCTTCAGTGATGTGGCAGGATACAAGATCAACTCAAAAAAAAAAAATCAGTAGCCCTCCTATACAAAAAGGATAAAGAAACCGAGAAGGAAATCAGAGAAACATTGTCTTTCATGATAGCCACAAATAGCATAAAGTATCTTGGGGTAACAATAACCAAGGAAGTGAAAGATCTATTTGACAATAACTTTAAGTCTTTGAAAAAAGAAATTGAAGAGAATACCAGAAAATGGAAAGGTCTCCCATGCTCTTGGATTGGTAGGATAATCATAGTAAAAATGGTAATCCTACCAAAAGCAATCTATAGAGTCAACGCAATCCCCATCAAAATCCCAACAAAATTCTTCATAGACCTTGAGAGAACAATAATCAACTTTATATGGAAAAACAAAAAGCCCAGGATAGGCAAAACAATCCTATACACTAACTAAACTTCTGGAAGCATTACCATCCCTGACATCAAACTCTATTACAGAGCTACAGTAATGAAAACAGTTTGGTATTGGCATAAAAACAGAGATGTTGACCAATGGAATTGAACTGAAGACCCGGATATTAACCTACAAATCAATGAACACATGATTTTTACAAAGAAGCTAAAATTATACAATGGAAGAAAGAAAGCATCTTTAACAAATGGTGCTTGCATAACTGGATGTCAACCTGTAGAAGAATGAAAATAGATCCATATCTATCACCATGCACAAAACTCAAGTCCAAATGAATTAAAGACCTCAATTTAAATCCAACCACACTTAACCTGATAGAAGAGAAAGTGGGAAGTAGCCTACAATACATGCGCACAGGAAACCACTCCCTGTGTATAACCCCAGTAGCACAGAGAATAAGAGCAACAATGAATAAATGTGACCTCCTGAAACTGAGAAGCTTCTGTAAAGCAAAGGACACAGTCATTAAGACAAAAAGACAACCTACTGAATGGGCAAAGTTCTTCACCAACCCCACATCAGACAAAGGTCTGATCTTCAAAATATATAAAGAACTCAAGAAACTAGACATTAAAATTCTAAATAACTCAATTAAAAAATGGGTACTGACTGAACAGAGAATTCTCAACAGAAGAACTTCAAATGGTAAAAAATATACTTAAGTACATGTTCAACTTCCTTACCTATCAGGGAAATGCAAATCAAAACAACTTTGACATACCATCTTTCACCTGTCAGAATGGCTAAAATAAAAATCACCAGTGATAGCTTATGGTGAAGAGGATGTGGAGTAAGGGGAACATTCATCCATTGCTAATGGGAATGCAAACTTGGGAAACCCATTTGGAAATAAGTGTGGCAGTTTCTCAGGAAATTGGGAGTCAGCTTACCTCAGGATCCAGCAATACTACTCTTCGGAATATATCCAAGAGATGCCCAATCATACTACAAAAATATTTGTTCAACTATGTTCATAGCAGCATTATTTGTAATAGCCAGAACCTGGAAACAACCTAGATGCCCCTCAATGGAAGAATGGATAAAGAAAGGGTGGCACATCTACACATTAGAGTACTACTCAGCTGTAAAAAACAATGACATCTTGAATTTTGCATGCAAATGGATGGAAGCAGAAAACACTATCCTGCATGAGATAACCCCGACCCAAAAATATGAATATGGTATGTACTCACTCATTAGTGGATTCTACCATAAACAGTGGACTTTGAGCCTATAGTTCGTGATCCTAGAGAACCTAAGTAATAAAGTGAACCCAAAGAAAAACATATAGATCCTCCTGGAAATTGGAAGCAGACAAGATGCCAGGCAAAAGTTGGGAGCATGGGGGTGGGAGGTGGGGAGAGGGGAGAGGGGAACAGAGAGGGGAGAAGGGGAGGGTTGGGGAGAGCTTGGGAGAGTGGGTTGTTTGAGATGGAGGAAGGATGGATATCGGGACAGGGAAGGAGATATCTTAATTGAGGGAGCCATTTTGGGGTTGGCAAGAAGCTTGGCTCTGGAGGAGGTCTCAGGAGTCCGTGAGGATGACCCCAGCTAGGACCTTGGGCAGTGGAGAAGAGGGTGCCTGAACTGGCCTTGTTCTGTAGACAGACTGATGACTATCTTGAATATCACCATAGAACCTTCGTCTGGCGACAGAAGGAGATAGAGACAGAGACCCATATCGGAGCACTAGACTGAGCTCCGAAGGTCCAGTTGAAGAGCGGAAGGAGGGAGAATATGAGCAAGGAAGTCAGGACCATGAAAGGTTGGCCTGAACTGGCCTTGCCCTGTAGTCAGACTGATGATTATCTTAAATATCACCATAGAACCTTCATATAACAACAGATGGAAAGAGAGGCAGAGAGCCACATCAGAGCACTGGACTGAGCTCCCAAGGACCAGTTGAAGAGTGAAAGGTGTGAGATTATGAGCAAGGAGATCAAGACCATGAGGGGTTCACCCACTGAGACATGTGCCTGAGCTAATGGGAGTTCACCAACTCCAATTGGACTGGGAATGAACAATTGTGGGATCAAACTTGTCCTTCTGAATGTGGTTGACAGTTGGGGAAGACTGTGTAGCCAATCACAAAGGCACTGGGATTTGTCTCTACTGCATGTACTGGCTTTTTGGGATCCTATTCTGTTTGGATATATACCTTGCTCAACCTAGATGTAGTGGGGAGAGCCTTGGACTTTCCACAGGGCAGGGTGCCTTGCCCTCTCCTAAGATTGGAGGAGGAGTATGTGGAGGGAGTGGGAGGGGAGGAGGAAGATGGGAGGAAGTGGGAATTTTGATTGGTAATTTTTAAAAAATATACATACAAAACTTAGTTTTGGCAAAATACACATTTTAAGAATTTTTTCTGCTGTTTATACAATTAGGTGTTTTTTCTGTCCTTTCATCCAATACAGAATTTAAGTATTTTCTTCAATAATGTTTTCATTGTGTAGGCCATCAATATCTTTACTTACATCCATGATAGGTGTTTTATTAGATGTTGAAGCTGTAGTAAATGAGATTATTTTCATTACTTGGAATAGCAGTATGAGAAATAGGAGTGAAAGAAAATAAAATTAAAAAATAAATTCTTTATTTTCTAAGGCTTTACTTTTTATAGTTGCTTGGTTTGTATGTGTGTGTATGTCTGTGCATCTGTCTGTATGTGTGTGTGTCTGTCTGTTTATGTGTATGTGTGTGTGTGTGTTTGCACACACACATATGGGGGCAGCAATATGATGTGTCATTTTTATCTCTGAGGCCCAAAAAGCATAGACTAGAAAGGACAGTATTTGGACTGACCTGTGAACTGTCTTTCATACCTAGTCCTGTGAGGTACTAGGACCATTGCTGATCTAAACTCTTGTACCTGTTCTCCACTTACATCCCATACAGAAATGCTGTTTATAGCCACTCTGTGTAGCAAGTTACCTCACACTAGAGGCGCTATGTCTATTCATGGTTGGCCATGGGAAACTCTTGAGTCCACAATACCTGTGTCTTCACATGTGCTGAAGCCAGCCAGACTCCTGGGTCTACATAGATTTTCAGGGTGATCCTTTCTTTATTCTGTGGAAAGTGGAGTTTTTTGATGTTTGGAGCTATAAAAATGTTCATAGCTCAAAAAAGCATTGACAGCAAGACATCTCTTATTTTGTTCCTGCATCACGGCTTTAGTGAGCAGCTGACAGAGTCAAGAGTCTATCCTCCTGTGTTTCCTGGAGTATTACAGATCTTAAGCTTTAGCTTTGTAGAGTACAGTGTCGGTTCTCCTAAGGGACTATTTTTCCTTTACTTAAAGCCTTAATGAGAGAGAGTCTCTTGTACCATGAATAATGAAAAGCCAGAGGCAGAAATTGGGGTTCCACCTGAAAATCAGAAAGATAAAGCATCCCAGTCACTAGAGCACTTTTGCTTCTACCAAGGCTGGGCAACCACAAACTAAGCAGACCAAGCCTCCCTCTTCTCCCATTTTATATTCCTTCTCGTGCTGAGATTAAAGGCGTTATTAACTAGTACTGAGATTAAAGGTGTAACAACCATCACATTGATTTGGTTCTGCATTGACCTTGTGTAGGCCACGGTAGCCTTGAACTCCCAGAGACCCACCTGCCTCTGATTCCCAAATACTGGGATTGAAGGTATGTGTTACTATTACCTGACCTCTAGTGGCTTTAGCTTTGCCTCTGGACTTCAGGCAAGATTTATTTATTAAAATGTAAACAACATACCACTATAGTCCCCCTTGGTTTACCATTTTGTAGCATCTGATGTTGGAATTCTGTGGGTTTTTTTCCCACAACTCTGAAGTTCAGAATTTTTTGACTGCATCTTGCCCAAACTGCCTGTTGTTTATTCCCATGTTCCTATAACTTTCTATGGTGTCTCCACTCCTTGTGACTAAGCACCTGCATTCTTGTTTGTTTTGCTTCATTTACTCCTAATGAGTTTTAAGCAGGATCTTTCTTTTGTAAAGTTTCAATAATCAAATCCCCGTGTTGCTGAATCTAAACATATTGTTGAATAATTTTATTCTCAGGAATAAAATGAGGAGTAGTTAATATATAACTTAGTGTTCATTGAGAATGCATACACACTGCCACTCTCTACTGGAGTCTGACTTGATCATTAAACACAGCTGACTGAAAGAAATTTAATCTATGAAATTTACCAAATAAAGAGATACTGTAGCATCAAATATGGATGATACTTAGTCGCATGAAGTATGCATGAAATGTATACACACATACAAACACATATAAAGTTTTACATAGTTTTGTGCATGACATATTGAGTGTCATGTAACAACAATATGTTTTATAATGAAGTGTTTCATATTAAAGCAAATGGTACATAAAAAAGAATAAAACCTGAACATAAGATTTCATTAATTTAAGTTTATAATCATTAATTCAAACAGCTTGTCATATTTCTATATACTTAACTGGTATTTTGATAGCAGTTTTATAATTAACTCTAAGTTAGTTGATTAAAAACTTTAACATATACAGTGAAAAGACTTCTCAAACATATTTCTCCAAAAGAAAAATGTTTTATAGCCAAGTATCAGTGAATGTTTTATTCTCTGATCATTCACGATGACACGTGAAATAAAATCATTCCAAGTGAACAGGCTGAACGAGGAACATCTATAATGACAGTCATTAAAATGAAGCATAGAGATCTGAATTATTGTTGGATGCCTGCCCCTTACAAATCATGCCACCCTTCTCTCACCTTCCTCATCTCTAGGAGGGAGGACTGAATCACACGTGCACTCCAGTCCTGAAAACTGTAATTTTCCATGTGATTCATGTTTTCAACAAAGAAAACTTCAATTCATTTTATGGCACAGTTGCTAAATATTTTAGGCAGAGACTAAAGAAAAGGTTGTATAAGGGGGAACCATGATGAGAAATATAGTTTTCTGTTTGTGATTAAAAAAAAATTGAGGCCTTGAGTAATCCATTCAGGTTTCTTATCTCAATTCTAGATTTGTAAAATGAAACTTTTATGTTGACTCTAACTCCCACTAAATCTGTGGCCTGAATTTATTATTATTTCCATGGTTGGTTCATAATTGTCCTCAGGAGAACATATGCATCCTGCCTCACTCTTCAGCACCCAGGACCTTACTCCTTTATATGGTATCCAGACACCTGCAGTGTTCTGGGAGAAAAACCACTGGATATTTTCACGTTCTTGGATATAGATTTTCTTCCAAGTATTTTGGGAGTAGAATGTTGTTGTGGTTACAAAAATGCTTAGGGACACATGGAACACTTGTAAGGTTTGAGATAGTCAAGGAAAGAAAAAAGATGTACAGTGTAGTAAATGATTTTGCTAATGTTTTACAATTGACACTTTATTAGTATAACTTCCAAGGTGTTTTTTCTTCTGTCATTATGAAGTCACTTCTTTACATGGGTTTGGTGAAGGTCGTGGTGCAGCACCAGCAGGTTTAAACTGTAGTCAAGATTTTCAGTTTTTCCCGGCTTCGTGTGATTAATTCCTGACTTCCATGCTATGAATGACACAGCTTACACAGTATTCTTAGAATTTTTGGACACTCTTTCAAATGATCTGTGCTGTATACAGTTTTAAAACTACAAGATATACTATTCTTGCTTTCCCATTTTCACATCTGGTGCATTCCATCATAGTTGTAGAATATGATCATTGCTCTCTAGTGAATGTTATTTATACTACTTTCTACTCTCTATGTAAGTAGGCTAGTTGGTTCATTTTTTAAATTTAGGTATCTGAAATTTAGTCAGTGTCTTAGAATTAAGGCCTCAAAATGTGTTTTGCCCAAGCATTGTGTCCAAGTAATAGGGAGCAAAGGGAGGCTTACTTCCGGACACTTGATTTTTTTTAATTGACTCTTGATACCGTTAGGGTTTATTCCATACATCATGAACTGTTGTATCCTCATCTTACTGTGTATTCTACCCAGTCAGAGTTGAAATAATTTGTAAAACAATTGATATCATATACATATTTTTAAAGAAAATGTTGAGGCACTTCAAATTTTATTGGCTCTTAAATGTTGAAGCTATCAGGGTTTGAGCTCATACTGTGGAAGATAATTTAAAATTATTGAAACACTTCACATATTTTAAACACACTTCAGTGGGGGAAATGACTGTGCTCGGAAAATGGCAGCGAGGGTGTGAAATTAGAAGGCTGAAGTGCTCCGCGAGGCGGTGACGGAGCTGCTCTGCTGGCACAGCACAGAGCCACTGAAGATTACTGAAGTACCTCAAGTGCTTTGTTTCCCTGTTCCCTCGGCAGAGTGATTTAAATGTTTGAATAATCTTACAAGGTTGCATGCATGCTTCTGGCCCTGATGATCACTTTAAGGGTCTGGGCAAATACTGAAAATCGAGTCTTGGAAACTATGAAATGTTTGAAGAGCCTTGATTTCAGGTAAACAAAATGAACCCGCCATGCCAGGCTTCTATTTGAAAACAAGGTGCAGGGGACCTTTAGAGGAATAGTAGGTAATACTTTGTTTGTTCTATTTTGATTCAGGTTAATATGGATACTACTTTTATTTTGAAACATTTGGCAAACTTGAATTTTCTTATAAATGTCTATGAAAATGCATATATTTGATAACATAATTACATACCCTAAAGCCAAGAAGATCCACATCTGACTTTTAAAATGACCAATGATAATATAACTTTAATTTTCTTAGGGCAATATATTAGAATGATCAATTCCTTTTGACTTCAATTCTGTGGATCATTTAATATGCAAGTTAGAGAATTTCACTGACATGTATCTCATGCTTTAAAAATACATGATCTCATAGGTGCTTGTAGACACATTTTTACTGGGCTCCTACTGTGTTGAGCACCCCAGTTATCATGAAATACTGATGGAACATTTGCTCCCATATGCCTAGAAACAAAACAGGAATCCCTAAACTAATTCTTATTGTCTTGTGATCTGTCCTGAAGAGATGTGAACAAATGCCTACTCTCCCTAAATAGGATACCAACAGTAGCCCAAAGACATACTTCCACTGAAGTCTAGCACAGTGAACCAGTGAACTTCCTTGAGTTTCTTAGACAGCATGGGTGGCTCAAAGACAGTTACATCATTGAAAGTCCACCTCAGTATGAGTGATCATGAGCCAAAGCAAATTACTGTAGCTCCCTTCAGAGCTTGCAAGCAGCACCACCGGGGAGCCTTCTTGTCTGCCTAAATTGCTCCTGTAACTTTGAGGAGGGGCCTAATGAATCTTGAAACTTTCTGAATCTTATAAGCTTTCTGAATCTATGAATATCTCTCTTTCCTACAGAAGGGAATGTTCCAACTATGATGAACTAGATCCTCAACATCCACTGATAATCAAACCAAACCATGAAAAGTAGTGTGAGCTAATCAAGGTCAGCTCTATGTGAGAAGTGGGTAAAACCTTCCTTTCTCTGAAGCTGCCCTTGCATTGAAAAGCAGTTTTCTACTTCTGATACCCTTTTAATATTATTTTCTTTGTACCAGTATTTTATTATTTAGTTGTCCATGAGATAAACCAATGACTGAAATATAATACCGATAATCTGATAATGTGGCATCAGTTCCATGCCAAAAGCTCAATAAATCGTACAAATGAACACAATGCATAGTGTGTCATACAGAACAATTTTGCTCATAATCTCTATATACAAATAATATTAAGAATTGTTAAATGCTAGAATCTGATTGAAAACATTCCCAGATAAAGTTGAAAATTCAAGTCATGTTATTAAATATTTGCTAAATCCAGGTCAATAAACTTTCTTGATAATGTAACTTCATTAAAGTGTAATTGAAAGTAAGTGTAAGCCATAGGTTCTATCACAGTCAGGTGGTAAACACAGGCATTTTGATCACCTAATCACCCCACACCATGTTGGTCCAATGAGATTACAATGAAACCAAATATCTTAAAGATGTCACGGACATCATCTCATTGCTAATAGGTTATTCATGCGTGTGTTATAAAGCTGCTATTTAAAACATACCAAAATTATAAAAAGAAAACTTTTCCACCAGATCAGCAAAGGCACATCATGTTGCAATATAGATATAGATCATGGATATATATATAATATAATATAATATATATTATATATAATCTTTATGAAATGTGCAATGGCATAAACTAAAGACTATGTACACATGGGTTAGGACCTGAACACAGCAGACCTGCTCACAGAAAAAAACACCTCTCCTACGTTTCTAACCTATGACTAGAGAGTTGTGAATTCATTGACAGGTGACAGGCGGCAGTGACTTTCTACGAGCTTCAATCTGGTCTACTATACAGTAGAATTCCATCTCCATTATAGACTAGAAAAATAAATTTAGAAAGTACCACTTTACATTAAAATAATAAGTACAGGTACTACTTCATGTTGAAGCAGACACATATCATCAAATGAAAATGGACACCATGGCAAGTATTTCCCACATATAAACAAAACCCACAATGTCATAACAAATTATTTGCTCTTCAGCACATAATAATAGCTATTATGGTGTGATAGTGGCACAGTTAGCTTTTTGGCAACCAGTGGCACTCTAACTGGACTGAAGCCCTGGTCATCATTAGGAATGTTACGCCTGATACTGGGAAACTGGCCGCCTGATCCTGTGCAGTGGGGATATGGATCTTAGAAGAGAGCCCACTGCTTTCACTTTACTAAACCTATTTAATTGCAACTTAAATATTTATCTTTATACTAATAGATGACTGTAACATTCACCCTCATCAAAGAAACATCCTTTTCTTTTTTAGAAATAGCAATTTTTTATTTTACATACCAATCCTAGTTCCCCTTCCCTCCATCCTCCCACTCCCCCCTCCACCTTCCCCCCTCCATCTATTTCTCAGTGAGGGTAAGGCTGCTTCCCATGCAGAGTCAACAAAATCTGGTTGGTCCATCACATACAGGATCTCTGCCCTGTATCTAGGCTGAGCAAGGTGTCCCTCCACAGGGAATGGGCTCCAAAAAGTTAGGTCAAACACTAGGGATGAATCCGAATCCCGCTGTTAGTGACCCCACAAGCTGCCTAAGCCGCACAACTGTCACCCATATTCAGAGGGCATAGTTCAGTCCTATGCAGTTTCCTCAGCTGTCAGTCTCAAGTCAATGAGCTCGCACTAGCTGGGGTCAGCCGTTTCTGTGGGTTTTCACATCATGGTCTTGACCCCTTTGCTCATATTATCTCTCTTCCCTCTCTTCAACTGGACTCCAGGAGCTTGGCCCAATGTTTAACATAGATCTCTGCATATGCTTCCATCAGTTATTGGATGAGCTTCTATGATGATGATTAAGCAAGTCATCAATCTGATTACATAAGAAAGCCAGTTCTGCTACCCTATCCAGTATTGCATAGGTTCTTAGCTGGTGACATCCTTGTGGATTCCTGGGACTTTCTCTGGTGTTAGGTTTCTTGCTAACCCCAAAATATCTCTCTCTTAGAGTCTTCGTTGTTACCTAGCTTCCCTGGTGTTGAGGACTGTAGGCTGATTATCCATTGCCTTATGTCTAATATCCACTTATGAGTGAGTACATATCATGTTTGTCTTTCTTGGTCTGGGTTACCTCACTCAGGATGTTTCTTTTTCTAGTTCTATCCATTTGCCTGAAAATTTTAAGATGTCATTGTTTTTTACCACTGAGTAGTACTTCATTGTGTAAATGTACCACATTTCTTTTTTTATCCATTCTTCGGTTGAGGGGCATCTAGGTTGTTTCCAGGTCCTGGATATCATGAATAATGCTGCTAAGAACATAGTTGAGCAAATGTCCTTGTGGTATGAATATGCATCCTTTGTACATATGCCCAAGAGTGGTATTGCTTGGAATTAATCTACCTTGAAACTTCTCTTTTCAACAGACATACTATTAAAAAAAACCACAATTGGTCAAAATGCAGAGGAAAAATGATCATGAGGTACAAACCCTAAAGGATACAACTAGAGTTACTCTTAAATTTTATAGATACAAGCAACAGTAAACAGACAGAGCAGGTAGTATTTACATATTTAGGTATGTGTGTATGTGGGTGTACAATTATGTCTGTAACAATAACAAAAAAAGAGGCTATAACTTCAAAGGGGAGACTTTATTACAGGTTAGAGGTATTACAGGTAGTAAAAGTGAGGAGAAAATGATATTTTAATATTTTAATTGAAAACTAAGTTCAAAATAATGTGGTCTTTCCAAGACTAAGTTAATCACTTAGAAATTGGAAGACCTAAATACTACTTTTAGCACTGATAAAATTTTAAAAATTTTTACTGATAATTTTTTATACAAATAATGCAAATAAATTTGATCTTAAAAATATGCTAAACCAAAAAGCCAGATGGCAAGCTAGAGTAATATTGATTTATGTTAGCAGAGAGTCATTAACTGAAGCTTTCGCTTTACTTGGATGTTCAACTAGCTTAAATTCTACTCAATAATATAAAGACACTGCTCACTACTTAATCCAAAATAAAATGTCATGTGGAGTTTGTCAATAGCTTGGCTGAATTCAAGGTGTTCTGTATATCATGTCCTGTGTGGATCAACCTTAACCACAGAAACATTTAAACATTAGACAATTTTAGTAGTTCATTTGGAAACCATAAAGAGTTAATTTCAATTAATTTTCTTTACCATTTAACTCAACTTACACACAATTAAAAATCATGTGTGTGCATGATGTGGAGACGTCAGCCAATTTTCATGAAGGGGATCTGAAGTCTGTCCTTCCTCCCAAGAGCTGCTGTGTCCATGTAGTGTAAGTAGTTTTCCTCTAAAGTGAAATCTATACACATGCATTTGATAGATGTGTTTTACCATGCTTTTGTGTATTTTTGCATATGCATTCTACATGTATTTTATTTTCTATTTAAGGAAAAGTACAAGAAAATAAGGATATTTTCGAGATCTGATTTCAAACTTCCAATACATAGCACATTTTCAGCATGGAGCCTTGTTAGTATTGTGAACATAGTGGATACCGTGAATGGAAGCTGACATTGGGATATGTTCAACATATGTAACATGCCCACCTACTTGTGCACTTCTTTCTCTTTCTATGATGAGGAGCGATGCCCCACAATTGTGTATCCCTAATAAAGAAACTTAGTGGTTTTGAGTCACCACACTGACCTATATGTGTCTTGTATGTAAACACTTCACTTCTCTTGATTGAAGATTATTTCTATGTCTGTACAGCAATGATTTATAGCAAGGAAAAATCAGATAAGTAAATGAGATTACAGAAGTTAATTGACTACAATAAAGTCTAATCCATGTTATATGCTAAATTATAAAAATGTGGAATATATTATAAGTGATTTATTAATTTTCAAATCTATTAAAAATGTAATTGTTTAAAGATGGTAAAATAGCTCATGGTCACATGATTGAGCAATAATGGATGTCCTGCCTCAGTTTAATGTGCCAAGCTTTGTTGACTTCCAATCAGGGGCCATACCCCTTCAGAGGAGTGGATAGAGGGTAGGGTAGAGGGTAGGTGTGGGGAGTGGGAGGAAGGGAGGTAGGGGCAATTGTGGTTGGTATGTAAAAATGAATAAAAATTTTAAATAAAAAATGAAAAGAATAAAGAAAAATAATGGATGTTTGAATTGAAAGATAATTCCATTTCCACAGCATTTCAAAAGCCTTAAAATTTCAAAACCAAAATCATTATTACACTACCTTGACTACAAGGATATAAATGGTGTATCTTCCCTACTATTTCAGAAATTGCTCTTAACATTTTATACAGAAATTATTAACTGTGCGATTGATATTTGAAATGTTTGATAGTACACCCTACATTTTATTTAGTATTTTCCCCTTTTATTGAACATAAATAGTTTTTGATCAAACACTAGATGGAAAGAGAGCACAAATTGGAAATCTCAGGGGAGTCCCTCCCTTTGTACCTTAGGAAACCCCACAAAAAGCTGGGGAAGAAAAATTATAGGAGCCAGAGGGGTCAAGGACCTCATGAGAACATGGTCCATACAATCAACTAATCAGAGCTCATAGAGACTCACAGAGCATGAAAAGGCAATCAGGGAAGCTTCATGGGTCTGTGCAATGTCCTCTGCATGTTATACTTGTAATTGTGTTGGTTTTTTGTGGGACTCCTAATAGTGGAATTTGGGGTGTCTCTGACTCTTTTGCCTGCTCTTGGGACCCTTTTCTGCCTACTAGATTGCCTTGCCCAGCACTGATATGAGGGCCTGTCTCTAATCATATTTTATCTTGTTACAACATATTTGGTTGATATTCCCGGGAGACCACTTCTTTCCTGAAGGGAAAGGGAGCAGGAGGTGGGAGAAAGAACAGGATGCACTGTATGAGAGAAGAATGAAAACAAAAAGAAAAAAATAGATTTTTCTAACATGATATATCCTGATTGCTTTCCCCTTCTTATACTTCTCTCAGTTCCTCTCCCCCTCCCCTCCCATCGAGATCAATCTTCTTTATATCTCTCATTAGAAAACAAACAGGTTTCTAAGGAATAATAATAATAAAATGCAAAGCAAAAACTAACACATCAAAGTTGGACAAGACAAATAAGCAGAAGGAAATGAGCCCACAAAAAAGCACAAGAATAGAGACCCACTCTTTCACACATGCAGGAATCCCAAAGAAACACTAAACTGGAGTCCATAACATATGTGTAGAGGACCAGGTATGTACCCATGCAGGCTTTGTGTATACTACCTCAGTCTCTGTGAAATCATATGAAGTTTAAAGTTGGAAAATTAATCAATGTAACCTATTATGTAATATATCATATAATAATAAATGTAAGGTACATGATTGCCTCAGTAGATGAAGTAAAACTTTTTTTTAAAATCCAATATTCTTCAGCAAATTCTACTGACCTACACCACCAGAACTCAGGATGAAAAAGAAATCAGGGAGTCAACACCCTTAACAGTAGGCTCAAATAGTATAAAATGTCTTGGTGTAACTCTAACCAAGCAATTGAAAGACTTATATGACAAGAACTTCAAGTCTTTGAAGAGAGAAATTGGAGATGATATTAGAACATAGAAAAGTTGTCCTTTTTCATGGATCTGTAGGATTATAATAGTAGAAATGGTCATCTTACCAAAAGATATTTTCAGATTTAATACAATCACAGTAAAATACCAAAACTATTCTTTACAAAATTGTGAAGAATAGTACTTAACTTTAAATGGTAAAACAAAAAAACCAAGGACAGATAAAAAAATCTCTACTACAGATATATAGCAATAAAAACTGCATGGTACGTGCATTAAAAAGATGAGTGGATCAACAGAATCGAATCAAAGACATAGAAGTAAATCTATACATCTATGGACATCTGAATTTTGACAAAGAAGCCAAAATTATACATTGGAAAAAAAGATTATTCATCAAATTTTGCTGGTATAAGTGGATGTCACCATGTATAAGAATGCAAGTAGATCCATATCTATCGTCCTGCACAAAATCCAAGTCCAAGTGGACGAAAGACCTCAACATAAATCCAGATACACTGAACCTGATAGAAGCAAGATCAGAAATCACTTTGAATGCATTGGCAAAGGAGCCTGAACAGAATACCAATAGCACAAGTACTAAAAACAACACTTAACAAATGGGGCCTTACAAAACTGAAAAGTCTCTGTAAGACAAAGAAAACCATCAATATGACAAAAATACAGCCTACAGAATAAGAAAAGATTGTTACCAACCCATTTGACAAAGGGCTGATTTTCAAAATATATAAATAACTCAAAAAATTAGATATCAACAAACCAAATAATACAATTAAAAGCAGGGTACAGTTTAAAGAGAAAATTCTCAACAGGAATTTCAAACACCTGAGAAACACTACAATAAATGCTCACCATCCATAGATATCAGGAAAATACATATCAAAATGACTCCAAGATTCTATCTTTCACCAGCCAGAATGTCTAAGATCAAAATCACAAGTTTATGCTGCAGAGAACATCAACCAAGCATAACACTTCCCTATTGCTGGTGGGAGTGTTAACTTGTGCAGCTACTTTGGAAATCAACATGGTGGTTTCTACAAAAATTGGGAACAATCTACCTAGGTATACTACTCTTGGGCATATACCCAAAGGATGTCCAACCATACCACACGGACATTTGCTGAACGATGGTCAATAGCAGCTTTATTTGTAATAGACAAAACCTGGAAAAAATCTAGATGTACCCCTAGGGAATGGATAAAGAAAATGTGCTATATTTATACAATAGAGTATTAAAAATAATAGAATTATTAAATTTGAAGGCAAATGGATGAAACTAGAAAACATCACCCTGATAAGATATGTAACCCAGACCCAGAAAGACCATCATGGTATGTACTCATTTATAAGTATATATTAGCTATTAATTAAAAAATAACTATGCCTCAATCCACAGACACATAGAGCCTAGGTAACAAGGAGGGTTGAAGTCAGAATACCCAGGTCTCCACAAGAAGGGGAAATAGAAGAGATTTCATGAGTGGATGATGGAAAGGTGGGGATGGAAACATGAGTAGTCATGTTTCTGGCATGGCAGAAGGAATAGTACTGAAAGGCACTACTGCAAAGGTGGTGGCATTTCATGGTCAAGCAAAAAATCTGGTGCAAGGGAATCTCCCAAGAATCTAAAAGGATGACCCCAGCTAAGACTCCAGAAATAGCAGATATGTCACCTGAACTGGCCATATCTTGGAAGCAGAGAAGACTTAAAGTACAGAGAGTGGGAAATTGAGCCAGGCACATAACTTTCAACCTACAGTATGTCCTATCTGTAGGATATGCTGGGGTAAGAGTGGCCTTGAGATTGAGAAAGTGGCCAACTTTCAAAGACTGGTCTAGCCTAGAATCCATGCCAAGAAAGTAAACCCACTCCTGACATTGCTTAGAGCACTAGGACACACAGGCTGAAAGATCCAGAAACCTAGAACAGAACCAGGAACTAGGAACAGGGATGATAGTAGGGAGAGAAAACTGTGGCTTGGTGTGGGATGTCCTTCTGTTTATGTGATGCTTTTATTGGCTAATGAATAAAGCTGCTTTGGCCTATTGCAGGGCAGAGTATAGCCAGGCTGGAAGAGAAAGAGTGTGTGCAATCAGAGTCTGGGAGATGTCATGTAGCTGCCAAAGGAGAGAGATGTGGAATCCTTACCAGTAAGCCACAGCTTCTTGCCGATACACAGATTAATAGAAATGGGTTAATTTAAGATGTAAGAATCAGTTAATAAGAAGCATGAGCTAATAGGACAAGCAGTTTTGTATGTAATATAGTTTCTGTGTGATTATTCAGGTTTAGGTGGTCAGGAATGAATTAGTAGTCACAACCTTAAAAAATGGCACCAGTGTGGGACAACTGCATACACATAAAAACTGAGAGAGTTTGGGAAGGAATTCTAGACACTAAAGGACATAGTTAAGCACATTTTCTTGGTAGCCCCATTTTTTTGAGACAAACTCTGTTTGCTAGCAGAGGCACAGCTTCTTTAAGAGAAGTCTTCCTGACTCAGTGTTAGCAGCAACTATTGCAAGGTTTCTTTAAGATCCAGCTTTCTGGTTCATGCTGGCAGCAAGAACTGGTCTGGTTCTTTCAGGAGGTCTTGTTACAGAGAATATAAATGGGGTTTGTTAGCAGCTTGTTGCAAATAACTTAGTGACAGCATAGACCCACTGCATCCCTGGAGCTTGGGCAGTGCGTATGGCTTGCAGAGGCAGTGAACAAACATCCTCCATGTTGGACTGGGCTCAGCAAACAGGCAGGGCTATGGAGTTGATCCTAGCTGTGCCAATTAGCATTTTAAAAAAGGTGCTCCTGATCAGAAAAGGATTTTAGATACACAATAGGACAGATTCAGACATAAAAGACCTCTAAATGAGACAGTGTGTTTAGAAAATTTATGTGGGCTTGGAAGAGAGAAGAAAAAGAGTATAGATAGTTATAAAAATAAATAAATAGTATTTGAAAAACAAAATCTTTAAAGAGATAATAACCTGCCAAATGTAAATGGACTAAATATTGTAACTATAATTCTTGCTTGATACCTATTTTGTATATGTGATTTTACTGTGTTAAAATTAAAGGACTTTTATTTAGAGAGTAAAGGGGAGATGATGTGGGATGTCCTTCTATATATGTGTTGCTTTTATTGGCAAATGAATAAAGCTACTTTGGCTTATGGCAGGCAGAATATAGCCAGGATGGAAGATATATAAATATATAGAAAGAGTAAGTGAAGTTAGGGAGACTCCATGTAGTTGCTGAAGGAGACAGATGCTGGATCCTTACCAGTAAATCATAGCCTCATGCTGATACACAGATTAATAGAAATGAGTTAATTTAAGATGTAAGAGTTACTTAATAAGAAGCCTGAACTAATAGGCCAAGCAGTGTTGCAATTAATATAGTTTCTGTGTGATTATTCGGGTCTGCACTCTTGGGAAAAAACGAGCAATCTCCAGCTACAATGATTGGGGTATGAAAATCAATCAATCAATCAATCAACCAATATACTTTCATAGTAAATTAGGAATAGAAGGAATTTTTCTAAATGTAATAAAGGGCATTTAGAAAAATCAGAACTAATTCAAGACTGAATGATTTCCCCAAAGATCCGGAGCAAGACATCAATGACTGTTCCATTCTTGCCATATAATATTGTTCTCAAAGTTCTAACCAGGGTAACTAGTCAAAAAAGGAAATACATCCAGGTTGGAAAAGAAATAAAGCTGTGTTTAGATCTTGTATATAGAAAAATTCAATTAATTAACATGCATTCAAAATTGTTAGAGTAAGTTCAACATAGTTATATATGCAAAGTCATTTTAAGATTTGAATGAAGTGTCCCACACAAAGACTTGTGTGCTAAAAGCCTCTTCCCCAATAGTTCTTTTTTTAAATTTTTTATTGATTTTTATTGAGCTCTACATTTTTCTCTGTTTTCCTCCTTCCCCAGTAGTTCTATTGTGATGAATTAACCCACTGATTAGCTTACCAATGAATGACCTATTTGGAGAGATAGGCGAGTTGGAGGAAGTGACTTTAAAAAATCCAACCTATCCCTGCTCTTTTGATCCCTTTCTCCCTGCTCCCTCTCTGCTATGACGGGACCTGCTTTGTGCCCCTACACGCTGTCTGCTGCGATGCTGTGCCTTTGTATGTACCCATACACTCTATCTTTCCTTCTTCTCCAGGGTCCCTGAGCCTCAAGGGAAAGGATTTGATAGAGATAGGGCAATGTGTTCCAAAGTCTCCCTTTCTCTTCATAACATCTGACTGTGGGTCTCTGTATTTATTCCCATTAGCTGCAGGAGGAAGCTCTTTTGATGATGGGTGAGCAAGGCACTGACCTATGAGTATAGCAGAATGCTATTAGGAGTCATTTTATTGATATAGTTATTTGTTCTTTCTTTTTTCTTTTCCTCTTTCTGTTATTGTTGTTGAAGAGTTATATTTGGTTTTACCCTAGATCCTTAAGTTATGATGATGCCTTTAACAGTTCTTATATTGTTCAGGATTGTTTTAGTTATCTGGATTCTTTTTTATGTTTTCATATGAAGTAGAGAACTACTGTGAAGAATTATGTCGGAATTTTTGTTTTTTGTTGTTGTTTTGTTTTTTTGAGACACGGTTTCTCTGTAGCTTTGGAGCCTGTCCTGGAACTAGCTCTTGTAGACCAGGCTGGCTTCAAACTCACAGAGATCTGCATGCCTCTGCCTCACGAGTGCTGGGATTAAAGGCTTGTGCCACCACCACCTGGCCTATGTTGGAATTTTGATGAGGATTGTGTTAAATCTGTAGATTGATTTTAAGGATTGCCATTTTTATTATATTCACCTTGGTGATCCATGAGCATGGAAAATTTTTCTGATTTCTTCAATTTCTTTCTTCAAAGACTTGAAGTTTTTATCATATTAGCTCTTCACTTGACTAGAGGTACCCCAATATTTTTAGGTGACTGTGAAATGTGTTGTTTCCTTTATTTATTTCCCAGTTTTTTTATCATTTGTACATAGGAGAGCTACTGATTTTTGTGATTTAATTTTGCATCTACCTTCATTGCTAAATGTGTTTCAGCTCTAGGAGTTTCTTGGTGAGATATTTAGTGCCACTATATATGCTATCACATCATCTACAAGTAAAGATTCTTTGACTTTTTATTTTCCAGTTTTATATTTTTGATATTTTTTTAGTTGTAGTTTTCTTTAGCAAAGACTTCAAGAATATATTGAATATATTTAGAGAGAGTTGACAACCTTGTGTTATTCCTGATTTAGGTGGAATTTTTTAGAGTTTCTCTACATTTAAGTTGATGCTGCCTATAAGCTTGGTGTAGTGTCTTTACTATGTTGAGGCATTTCCCTAGTAACTCTAATCTCTCCAAGACTTTTATTATGAAGGGTGTTGGATTTTGTCTAACGTTTTGTCTGCATGTAATGAGATAATCATGTGTTTTCTGTCCCTCAGTTTTGATTATATGGTAGATTAGATTTATTGATTTATATATGTTGAGCCATCCCTTTCTCATTTTATATTTGACCATAACTTCAATTCTGTACCCTATGCTTTGTTTAGCATTGCTTTTACAATTAAAATTTTATAATAAATACAGCAAGATTTCTAGATAGATTATAAAATAAAATTGTTCAGGAATGTCTTAATGTTCACTCAATAAGCATGTGTGCTATTCCCCAGATACAAAGTAGCACTTTATCAAATATGATAAATTTATTTTAAATTAAATTGAATTACTCACGGAAAAATCCTAGACATCCCATATTACTAAGTGAAAAAAAGTTTTATTTTATAGTTTTCAGATAAATATCTCTCAGAATACTCAATTAGCCCCTATATGGCAGCTCAGCCTCATTTCTTTTGCATCATCTACCTCTTAATTAAAATATTGTATATTTAATGTCTTCCTTTGCATCCTAGCCTCTGGAAAAAAGTGTCAATTTTCTATCATCTGCTTGTCAGTATCATTTAACACATACTAGATTCCCAATCAAGTACCCATGGCCTATTTGAATAAACGTCCCCTCCACCTTTTAATTTATATTTTAATGATGAGACTTAGAGGCCATATGATTTTCAGAAATTGTCCTTTATCTCTATTCAGAATAGAGTTCCTTGTGGTTGAGTGAGCTTTTTGCTTTGTCTAAACTCACAGAACAGTATGCTCTTTAGATAAGAGAAGTAACACACTATAGTGGTTTCTTTAACATGGAAGACTGTGCTATTGAAATGGCACCAATGCCAGCACACGTTTCTCATTAACAATTAAACACCCATCAAATGGCAATGATGACTGCTAGTAACTTGTGAGACAGACCAGACAGTAAGGTTGTGGTCTAGATGGGAAAGGCGTGTCATTTCAGTGTTCATTCTTGGAGCCATTTTCTTCCTGGCAATTTCACTGACTGGAGCCTCTGATGGATATAAAGCTCCAAAAATTTACATATTGTGTTTGTAAGGATGTAAATATTTTTTCTCTATGATTCATGTGAGTATGCTTTAGGAAAGCACTCAACATTTTCTTTTTTATTACAACCTACTTTTCAAACAGCAAAATTGTTGCATAATACATGCACAGGAAATAGTCATCCAAAATAAAAAGTTCTTCCACACAGTATTCCCACCTCAGAAGCTAAATTTAAAATGTCAAGCCTAACTTTTTATAATATTTATAAAATAAGTATAACAATGAAAAATTTTTCTTTGAAAATATTTTGATTGCAAAATGCATACAGAAGTTCAAATTTGCTTCCCCCAGCATCTTTGAGATAAAACACGACTGATGTCCATGTTAACTTACACATTGTGAAAACATGTGGAAAGACTTACACTGTTTTAATCCACACAAAAATCCCAACACTGAGAAGGAGAAGGATGCACAAAGTCTCATTCCTAACCAAGAATCTATTTGCAATTGATAACTGATGGAAAAGAAAAATCAGTTTTCTCCAATGGGGTGTCACTGGATGTATCAAGCACACTCCAAGGCAAAGCCCATGCCCAGAAATGGTTGCCCAACAGCAACAGCAAAAATGACTCCATTTTGTTTTTATGTTTCATGCTTTTTCTTTTGTTTCGTTATTCTCTGTATTACTGATTTTTTTGGTTGGAATTTTGCTTGTGGGATATTTTTGAAAGAGACAAGGAACACAAAGTTGGGTGGGTAGGTAAGTTGGAATATTGGGGGAGGGAAAAGAATATGACCAAACTATATTGCATGCAAAAGAATTTTAAAGAAAAAAATAGCTTTCTTCAGCAAGTGAGATACATTCAGCACTCCTTCAGCATGGCTAATAGTATTGAGATACCTGATTATTTCTATCCTAGAAACTGTGCTTATTTGCAGCATCTCTAACTCTTTAGGATTTTAATTTACTTATGAAAGGAAATTAGCTAACTACTCAGCTGTAAAAAAAATCTGACCATCAATAAGATTGGATTTGTTCCAAATATGCCATATATCACTGCCAAGAAAACAGTGTCAATGTTTCAGTTCATTCTCTAGAGAGGATGCTTTACTTAGTTTCTAACTAATGATTATTAAGTTAATCATTGGTTGTGGATTCCTGAAAACCTCTTGTACATCAATTTTCTTTACGCATGGTATACATAATTTCATAAAATGGCATTAACCAATGTATGTGCTATCTCTTAGAAGTTTTTAATTATAGGAACTGGAGCTTTAAAAATATAGGTCATTAAACCATTAAAACTGAATTTTAATCCTCAATATCAAAATAACAACTTTTAAAATAAACTGTCCAGTTGCATTAATTTTATTTGAGTAATCAGATGTGCTTTGTTTTCTATTGTAAATAAATTATTTTGTTGCCAAATGAATGAACCAAAAATAATCATATACATTTCATATGTAACTGATGCAAGGAAGAGAGAGATAAAAAGGAAATTTGTATCCGAATCTCTAGCACTATGTATTAGAACACTTTTTAAAATTTTTTTAAGGATTGTTATAAAAAGCTAAAAATATTCTGCAACACATAATCTGATACATATTTGTCAAGTGCTGATTTTCAGTGCACTGAATATTTTTATATCATTATCCTTTGAATGCTGTGAGTCTAACAACAAAATTTGCGTTGTGTATTCAACAAAGCAAGGAACCACGAACTCACAAATTAATAGAGTACAGATGAACTTTGTGAAGTGGAAAAATGTATGAAATAGAAAAATGGCAGTTTCTGTGGAGGAACCTACTCCTTTTCTAAGATAAGCCTGACACAAACCTCTTGACAAGGTTCATTTTAATAGTGTAATCTAAAATTTAAAACTGGAATCTCAAATGCAAACCCTTGAAATGGTCCTGAGCTGTGTTCGTAGACATTACCTCATCTTTTTCCTATGAGCCCAAGATTGGAGCTGAGCTATTGCATCAGGATTTAAACACTCATCACAGTGCATCTTGGTTCTAAATGTTGAGCAACATGGCCCAGATTCAGTTTTTCTTTACCCTTAAAATAACTGAGAATCCTTGGCATCACATGTGTACATTCTGTTCCTTGCCTTTATTTGTTAATAGAAATGATTGTCACTTCCAGGTAGATACTAATTGTCACATATTACTAATCCTTAACATCTCATTTAAAAATTATTGGAGCATTATGATTAAGGGTTTAGTCTTTTCCAGAGAGCTTAATTACAAAAATACATAAATTTAATTATCGTAAACCTAATAATTATTCTGTATACCAGCCTTCAAAGGATATTACATATTTGTTTTTTGAATACGCCTATTTTGTTAATTCCTTCCCTACAAAAACAATGTTTACCCCATAAGGGCCACTGAAGAACTAATGTAACATTCTACCAAAATTCTTTATGTGAGGATTATAAATTTATTAAAATTACATACATATCAAGGGTAAGGGATTACTGGCGGAGTCTTGTATCGGCTTCACTAGAAAGTCATGCAGCATGGATAATGGCTTCTCCATTACACCATAGATACAGTTTCTCTTAAATTAACCTCCACTAGTGTTGACTGCCTGTCACCTTCTATGACCCTTTAGAACTAGCTTGGGAAGGAGAGGAATGGCTGGAATCTCAAATGGCCCCGTTGTCAACTTCCAACCCTTTTTCTAAGGATAATGTCAACAGTCTATCTTCTAGTTACATGTGGTCTCTTCCAAGCAGGCAAAACTGATCTATAATAGTTGCTGAATATTTTACTGGAGGGTAGAGCTCTATGACAGTGTTGTTTAGAATTGTAAAGGTAATTTAATACACAAAAATAATTTGTTAAATAAGTTTAGCTGGTTAAAAAGAGTAAATGAATCCTCAGAGTCCTGATTGTATGTCAGTATTGTTTAATGTCATGGAGCAAACCAACTAATGATACAGAGTTTCATTAAAAAAAAAAAAGTCTTCCTATTTAGGTACTCACATGTAAATTCTAAATAGTCACTCAAAGTATAATTTATATGAGCTATGGTCATTTGTGTTATGATTTCTATAACATAATTTATAAGAAATAGTCTCTATAATATGAAATTGTTTTTCTATTTTGTGTTTTGAAGGATTCCAAGGTGCGTAGGTTGTAAACAGGCATAAATTGAGATCATATTCTGACTTGAGAATGTACTTAATTTGCCTTTGTAATCCCCTGCTGATATGGGAAAACCTCAGTTTATGAAATACTTTGGAAGATTGCAAACTACAGTATTGAACAGTTCTCATCTCTAAGCATGAAGCATGTCACGATCTCTGATCACTAGGGTTCTCAGAACTTGTCCAAAGCAGTGTGGAGATCCAAAAGTAGATAGACCTCTGTAAGTCAGTACTTTTGATCACTGCTGTCTTGTGGAACTGTCACTACAGTAATGGAAATGATTATCTTACCCTTTCTTTATATTCTTAGCAAACTTGAAGCAAGTTTATATGCCAGGATGAGAACAATCTTAGAATTTCTATTTGAGTTCATCTGGCTCAAAAGAAGTCAAGACTGTCTTGTTCTCTCTCCTCATAGAAAGATAGAATATGCTTTATTCTCCCTATGACAATGTAACTTTTAAAACATATTGTATGGTTTCACTAATGAGCTAAAACTGAGAAAATTTCAAGGAAGGGTGTATGCATACACTTTCTGGAAAATTCTTATTCATTAAATTTCTACAATAGTCGTGAGATGGTGGCACGTGCCTTTAATCTCAGTACTTGGGAGAAAGATACAGGTGGATCTCTGTGAGCTCGAGCCCAGTCTGGTCTACAAGAGCAAGTTTCATGACAGGCCCCAAAGCTACAGAGAAACCCTGTTTCGAAAAACAAAACAAACAAACAAAAAATTCTGCAATAGATAATGCATCAAAGGATAGCATTTTGTATGCTAACCTGAAAAATTGACAATAATAATAAATTCTGTAGTTGCTTACTTATAAAACATTTGAAGCCCATAAAGCAGTGTTAATATAGAAGTTGTACTATTGTACAACTGTATGTTACTATAGCATTTTCCTTCATTAGTCTTTTGTTTGTTCTGCCAATATTTTTCAATTTAATCTTTAATACATAATCATAATATATCTGAAACATTACCATTTGTTTTATTTCTAGAACATAATCTGTCATTAATAATTATAAGTAAGGATTTCTGCTTTCTGACCAAGGTTTACCATTAGTATCGATGGTGGTAAAAAGGGTATTTTTTAGTTTGTATTGTGTCCTCATTTTCTTCCAACTGGTTGCTCTTATGTTTTGAATAGATTCCCAAAAGTTCAAATTCAGGAAATATAATCTCTGTAATGTAGCACTGTTGGCCGGTGTAACCAATACAAGCTCCAATGAACAGGTTAACACTAGTATTGTGGGGCTGCTTGTTATGAAGGGAATGGTGTTTTTATCAAGCATGAGTTTGGTGTCCTCTGTCATGTGATGATTTCTGCCACACAATGATGTAATGCACAAAGATAGTTGGTTTTTCCACATGAGAAGAAGAAGCCTTGATATATGTGTTGCATTCTACTTAACTGTGACTAACAGCTTACCATCTTCTCATCTGCTTAAACTCTAAGTGTATCAACAACTTGTTGTGAACATTTGCACCCATGATGTTTAAATGGAATTTCTGTAACACTTACTATGTCTTAGAATGTAGGCATTTCTTATCCAAAAAGGATGAAGGAATATGGAGACTTAGCGAGGATGTGTGGCTCCTTTGTAGTCACCAAATTACGATGCCACAGGTTCTAAGTGTTGTGTACATAGATTTTTACTTTTATTTTCAGAGTCAACTGAATTAAGCATAAAACCATACAGTTTTGTGAAATAGAACAAAGTGAACTTTATTTCTTTGGACTTGTATTTCCTTCCTATATTAACTCTATCATCACTTCTGGCCCAGTATGCAGACATGACACAGGAATGTGTATGGAGTAGCTGTAGCACAACAGCTATTTAAACATGAAGCTCTGCAATTTCTTTCCAGGAATTATGACTCTTCTACCAGGATTGGATCACCCTTGGCCCTACCAATTAGCCATCTTCCTTTTTGAAGAACACCTATAGGCATGTCTCCGTCAAGGAAGAGGCTTCCTCCACCAGGATACAGAAGCTCACCTCCCTCAGAATGTGCCCACCTAGACCCTAAATGTGGATGATAAATACCCACCTTTATTGTCCTGCAACAGCACATTTTGTGAAATTGTGTACCCTATGAGCTTTTGTCCCATATTACTGCATTGAATATAGCTAATAAATACATAGAACAATTGAGAAAATTAATAGGCAGCTTTGTTGTTATTATATTCTTCTAGAGAATAAAGCATTTCTATCTAAATTCCCATCATTTCTAGTTTCACCTCTTATTTACAACTTGTAAATTAAAGAGAAATATGTGTGTGTGAGAGTGTGTGTGTGTGTGGGGGGGGGTCCAAGTTCAATATCTGTTTCTATTTTAAAGCAACCTGTATTATCCCTGGAATATTAGCATCTGAGTCAGTTTTCATTTTTCAACAACAGAACAGACCAAGACAAAATCTACATGGAACCTAATTAACAGCAGACCCTCGGCCCTCAGTTAATGTTGTCTTATACCACTCGCTCTCTCCCTTCCAGCCCCATCTTAGGCTTTCTACCTATGAACATTTAGGAAGAAATCAAATGTCATCAAATTGCATTTAATTTAACACTCATATTTCCCCAGAAAAGAGAAATTAACTTATTTTCTAAGTATTAAGAGTGGTTAGGTGACCTAAAGCCACACTTGTTTGCTGGTTTTGTAGGAAACTTTGATTATCTTCTTTGAGCACAGGAAAAAACCTAATTCCCTCTTGTAGTTGATCATTAGATGCTAATTTAACCCAAATTATGTGGATATTGTTTTTTTAAAAAAGTACTTTCTAAATGCTTGCATTTATTATTCTGGATGCTAAAACTACAGTTTCCTCTGGTTGTTGAGTCCCCTCATCTTATATACCCAGTTTGAAGGTCCAGTGGTTCTAGATGATGAGTTAGGCAGACACAGCTCTACTGACTTTTCCTGTGTCTTAACTACAACTGTTTTGTCTATTATTTTCCCTTCTCAATTCTACCTTTCCAATACCAAATCCCCCTTGGCCTTTTCCTGTTTCCTTTCACCTGCTTCCCCACTGTCTCATTCCCTAAACCACAGCACTCTCATTTTCTATGGGTATTCTCCCTCACATCAATTTTTATATTTCCCTTTTTTATTATTTTTCTTCCTCCCCATAAGCCAATCTCCCCTTCCAGTTAAAAGAAAAAGCCTAGAATTTTTACACAAAATGCAGAGAAGATAAATTAAAGAAAGTTGAGGGGGTGTAATTGTAAATAACAGAAGTGTTTAGCTGAAATACATAGCCAATGGAAGATGCTAGGCATAGGAGTTACCCATGTAGGTAGTTGTTCTTGATGACAATTTAAATAGAAACATTCAATCTCCAATAATAAAAAGTTGAGGTTTGATGTGTGTCTAGAAGAAGAATGGATATGATGGGGGTACTTTGGAGAAATTGTGATCTTCATAAGTGGTACCACAAAATTAATTCTGCCTTATTAGTGCTTTCAATTTTTCATATGTCTTTCAACTGCTGTGTTGCTCCTGTACCTTGATGCTGTGAAAGGTAGCTTACTGATATCACCCTTCTTTTCCACTGTTAGTTGCATAAGATGCATTTATCTGTTCCCGTTTTTGTCAGTTTTCTTGTTGCCTTTTTGTAAGTCTTTATTTACCCTGTACTTTATTCAAGATGAATTGGCAATATTTTTCAGCTATTTATGAAGGTAAAATGCACAGGGCTGACATCTCTTTTTGTCAAGTGTCAAAGTTTTGAGGGTTTTTTCCCTATGATATTTTTTGAAAGGAAACTATATGCTTGAATGTGCAAATAGGAAACTGATGCAAGCTACCACTTCAATACATTCCCTGATAAGCTCTCATGAGATTATTATTTGATTTTTCAATGTTCATAAACATGTACTGCTATAAAATTAATCCAGTTCCTTGTACTAATATAGAATTTTAATAACATTTCACATATATCATATTTGAGATTTACATCAACACTGTAAAGGAGGTATAGCCGATATTTTGGTCTGAGTTCCAGATGAAATAAGGGCTTAGTGGATGCTATGACATTTTCAAAGGCAGTAAGCTGGAGAGAAATTAAGGCTGGAATGCTTAGGTTCACTGTTTTTATTTAAAATTCACTGCTTTTTCTTCTTCTCTCAGATCTTTTCAGCTGCTGTAATAAAAATACCACTAGAGGGGTACTTATCAATAATAAATATTTTTCCTTACATATTTGGAGACAAAGAAACCCATAGTTTCAAGCTCAATGAGTGGAAAAGCTGGCATAACCCTGAGGTCGACTTTATAAAGATATTAATTCTAATGATGTTGGCTCAACATACAGGATATAATCCCCCTTAGGAATTCTCCTTCAAGTATTATCATTTTGTGGTGGTAGCAAGCTCATAAGCTGGAGGCCCATAAATATTTAGATCAGTGCCCTTCTCATATATAAGATTTCTAAAATATACAAATGTTTAAAGGTCTTCAAATAAAGAACATCATTTGTGTTTTTCATCATTATTGTATTTGCTACAACTTTCCAGCTACTTGACCCACATTATTTTTGATGGATAGTACAGATTTATAAATCAAGACTATCCTAATGTGAAATTGAGAAAGATAGTTTTGCCAAACTTTAAGAATGTATGTAAAGTCAAACATTTGAGCGGGACTACTCCTGTCCTCTAGCTCGCTACATGTTATTTCTACTGCCTAACAAAGGCTTTCTAATAAAGTTGTTTAGCAGATTATTTTTCTGTTCATGACCATAAGCCAAAAACAAGCAACAACCAAGAAATCCATTGGGTTGGAGTACCATTAGGGTGCAGCTGACAGCTTAGACTCTCCCTAGACCCACTTCTCTGACGCACATTTCTGCTTTAGGATCTCTTTGGTCCATCTGTGAATTGAGTGCACCTGCTGCATCTCTCCGTATCACCATGGAATCCAGCTACACAATGAGATAGACAACACGTCGTACAGTGCAGATCACCAATCAGTAGTTAACACAAACACGTGCATTTGCAAATTCACACACATACTGCATAAAATCCAATCAATCCAGTTGAAGTATATGTGCAAAACAATTGTTTACATCTAAGCATGCCAAACAATATGAGTTTGTATTCTCAGTTTCTGTGGCTCAGATATAGGAATATAAATAGAATTCCTCCCCTGCGGACTTCCATCAATAAAAATCAGTGTTATTTGTCAACTGTGTTACTCTGGTGCCTTAGATTTTCTTATAAGATCACATGTTTTTTAAAGAAATCCCATTCTTTTGGTTGTAGCAATGAGGTTCTTGTTTTCTTTTTTTCATTCATCATGGAGTTACACTGAATCCCCACGGGTCACTCACATTTGTTTGCTGAGCATGTTCTCACAGGTTTGGCAATATGTCACTTTGTGATTTTAGGCCAAGAGGAGAATTAGATGTCTGCCCAGAAGAGATGTAGTCTCATACAGTAGAACAAGCATACATTCTGGAGTTATTATTTTGTCACTTTGGCTGTATAATATTATTCATTAAACATCAAGTTTATCATAACACATTTTTATAAACACAATTCAAGCTAAACCTAAAGAAATGTTACTATGAAGGGCCTGAGTCATTGAACAACATTTTAGCCTTTGGCCCAAGTTGATATTTGACTAAATTACAAGTCTAAATTTTCTAAGGGGAGTAAAACTCCCCATGTTTGATTTCTATGTAAGCAGAAAGAAAAAGTGTCCTACTGCTCATAGGCATTCTGGCACCATGTTTCTGCTCATAAATATAACATAGAAAACTCTAATGTTTATTGTCATAGAATATTCCTTTACACTGTGTAAATATATGTCACTGTGATTGTTTAATAAATAATCTACTATTCAAAAGCTGGACAGAATAAGGTTAGGCAGGAGAGTCAGGCTAGGATAATGCTGGCAGGAAGAAGGGCAGAGTCTGGAATTGCCAGTCAGATGTAGAGGGGAGCAGGATATGAAAGTGCCATGCTAATAAAGATATCACCATGTGGCAGGTATAAATAAGGGATATAGGTTAACATAAAATGTAAGAGCTAGTTAGGAATAAGCCTGAGCTATTAGCAGAGCATTTGTAATTTATATTAAAATTCTCTCTGTGATTATTTGGAAGCAACTGCAGGACAGAAACCTCTAACTACAGTTTACCTTGCCATCCTATAAGAAATAGTTGTATTCATTTTCTTTCTCTCATGATGATAAAATGCTTGAGGAAATCTGCTAGAAGGAGGAAAATGTATTTTGACTCATAGTTTGCAAGAAATTTTCATAGTTCATAGTAATGAATTGATACTGAGTGAGCAAACTTTTTCCTAGATAATTGTAGTTTTAAAGCTGATACAAAGTATTACATTTCTTTTAAAATTTCATTTATTTTAGCTTTGTTGAGAGTTTTATTTATGTATGTAACAGGTTTTGATCAAATACCATCTCCATTCCTTCCCAACAATTCCTCTCTTGTCTTCACCATCACTTTTCCTACCCAACTTCATTTTCCATCTCTCCCATTGAGTGAACTTTATGCAAGGATAGAGGATGATGTACAGGAACATATACTGCCTTTAAGGGATTTCATATTTAAGGAACTATTACTCTTCTTCCCCTCAGAAACTACTACATGATAATCAGGGCAGCTGCACACATGGAGAAGAATTGGTTGCAACTGAACATGTACAATCTGCTCATGATTAAGCCAGCAATATTCCCATAGACAGGGGAGGTGGCATTCTTACTATCCAACAAAAAAAACTAACAGCAAATGCTCTTCTCCTTTGATGAATCTTTTTACTATGTTTTTTATTTAAGTGATTGTTTCATTTCCCGTTTTTCTGTTTTATTCTTTTTAGAATCCCAATTTCTTTGTAAAATTTTACACAATTGCTGAACTTTCAGCCATGTAACTGACTTCCATATCTAGTGCCTGAATTTCCTTATGTCTTTTATCTGTCTGAGTCCTTTATGTGGTAACTGAACACTTTTAAAACTAGCATTCTGAATTCCATTTTTTGTACTTCAGCTCTTATCTTTTATTTGTTTGAAGTTAGTAAGGATTTGTGATCTTTGGAAGTGACATGGTTTCTCTTTTCTTTTGTTTCCTTTGTCTTGGCCAGTGATGAGACAAAACACTACCTTAGGGATATAAGCAATGCTGTTCATTTTCTGAAGACCAGAGGAAGGTGGAATGCAGAAATAAGGGAAAATGGAGAATATTGAGAGAAACAGAGAATGAGAGGAAAAGGTGTTGTGGAAGACTGCTTGTTTATTTCCCAGCTGCCCAGACTCCCAAAATAATTAAAGAAACTGTATTAATTAAATATTGCTTGGCCCATTAGCTCTAGCTTCTTATTGGCTAACTCTTACATATTATTTAACCCATTTCTATTAAACTGTGTATCACCATGTGGCTGTGACTTACCGGCCAATTTCCATCTATTGTCTGTCTCTGGTGGGGCTACATGTCTTCTTATTGGTTTTGTCTTCTTTCTCAGAATTCAGTTTAGTTTTCCCCACCTAGCTAAGTTCTGCCTTACTATAGGCCAAAGCAGTTTCTTTATTCATTAACCAATAAAAGAAACACATAGACAAAGACATTCTACACCATTTCCCCTTTTCTGTTTAAATATAAAGGAAGGTTTTAAATTTAATATAGTAAAATTACATATAAAGATAGGCATCAAGTGAGAATTATGGAAACAATATCTATATCTACTTTATCTTTTATCATAACTAAGGAAAATATAACTATATATTCTTCAACTCCATCAAAGACTCCAGAAGGAGTCTACCTAAGTAAACAGAACATACATTGTAAGCAACTTCCAAAACTTTATACTTGACAGAGACATGTCATGGCCTGCATAGTCATCCAAAGTTCTTCTGTATCATTGGAGCATCCATCTTCAGCCTACAGGTCCATAGTATCCAGCAGACCAGACTTTTTCACAAAGCAGGAAATTTCAAAGAGAGTTCCACCTATATTGACAGTTTTTTTCAGTCACTTTATTCAGTGTCTTGCAGAATTTCTGGCATACTCTTTCATGAAGCAGGCAGCCTGAATGACTGTCTCACCTTTAGACAAGTTCAGCAGTCATTTTTCTGTGGGTCCTGCATGTCAAGTTCATACAGCAGAACATCAAGCACTCCAGGCAAGAGCACTGTCTTACTCACATGGCTAACAAACTCCATAAGGAGCCTCTTTGATGATCCTCTTGAAGCTGGAGCAGATTTGTCTCACTGTCATGAAATGTCCTAACTTTTTAAAACATTTTAAATGCTATATTCTGAAGGTATCTGAAAGATTTAAAGAATACCTATCTAACTGAAATATACCTCTATATGTCTAGAAAACCTAACTAACATGACTATAAGTTTGACTATGATAGATGGTTATCTATTAACTTATATTTCTTAATTATACATTACATTTTCAAATGAGCTGCACAAACACAGTGCCTTAATCCAGTCATTAAATTTAAGTGAGCTTAAATTTGTATCAGTAAACCAAGATCCATACCAATGCAAAATATCCATCTCTATAGCATAACCCCCATTAAATATAAAAAAATTTACAAACAATATTTGGAAATATGGGAATAATTATCTTCAAACTGTTTCCTGCTGTATATTGGGCAAAGTAATTTTTTGAGGGGTATTATAGGTGACTTTTCAGGGAGTCTTGGTTTACTAAACCACATTAGTCTAGAAGAATTCCACAGGTTTTTATCTTCTGTAGAAACAGAAGAAGAACCTCTGTTCAAAAGCAACATATCCTTAGACACAAATTTTGAAGTTAAGATACCTTTAGAGTATATATGCTTGTTTAGTTTAACAGTCTGTACAGTGAAATGTCTCTCTGTACTTAGCTCATTCACAGTCAAATCCAAAGAAAACACAATAGTATACATAATCTTGACTCTCTGTGTGTTTTCCATCTTTACATGCCTTAATTTTCTTACTCTGTTACATTTTTTTACAAGTTTACTCTATGTCTTTAAAGACTTTGCTCTATTTTTTAAAACAATTCATCACTTTTTATAACTCTGTATAATCTTTTTTTCTTTCTCCCAAACCTACATACATTTATATACCACTGTGACCCATCTAGAGGTCTTTTCTATCTAGATTTGTCTTTATTACATATCTGTAATCCTTTATGACCAGGACTGCTTCTTAAAATGCTAAGTGCTTCTTTAAACCTTAAGTGACAGCATTGCTAGTGCAAATACAGCCTTACCTGCTTGCTCCACCACATTCACCATGGCGGGGCAGAGCTCTGTTTAGCATGAGCCATTTTCACAGTCCCATTTTCAGGCACAGAGTGGGTCTATATTGCATTAAGCAAGTTGTAGCACTCTGCTCAGAAACCCTATTTAAATACTCAACCTCCTGAAAGAGCCAGAATTCCCACTAGCAGCATAACCCAGAAAGCCAGTATTTTAGAAGCACATGGCTTTTTTTCTGCTACCAATGAATTAGAAAACCTTCTTAAAGGATCCATGATGTTAAGCCATGCTTAACTCTGTTGTTTGTTTTTTGTTTTGTTTTTTTGCCAAGAAATTTTTTCGCAAACTCTCTCAGGTTTTAAGTGGATTTTAGTAGATCACGTTGGTGCCTATTTGTTGTGGGAGATTGCTTATTTGATTCCCGGCCACCCAGACTCCTGAAATAATGATACAGAAACTGTATTAATTAAATCATTGCTTGGCCCATTAGCTCTAGCTTCTTATTTGCTAAGTCATACATATTAATTTAATTCATTTCTATTAATCTGTGTATCTCCACATGGCTATGGTTTGCCAGTAAGGCTTCATCCAGTGTCTGTCTTTGGTGGGGCCACATGGCTTCTCACTGACTCTGCCTTTTTTTTTCCCAACATTCAGTTTAGTTTTCCCCACCTAGCTAAGCTCTGCCTTGCTGTAGGCCAAAGCAGTTTCTTTATCCATTAACCAATAAAAGCAACACAAAGACAGAAGGACCTCCCACCTTCCTTTTCATTTAGCCAGAAAAGAGGAGGTGATGTGGAATTCCCTTCTGTATGCTGTGTTTACCATTAATGAATAAAGAAAGCTGGCTTGAGCCTATAGCAGGGCAGAACAAAGGCAGGTGGGGTAAAATAAACTGAATGTTGGGGAAAAGATGATGGAGTCAGAGGGGAGAAGCCCTGTAGCCCCACCAGAGACAAACACCAGAACTTTACCTGGTAAGTCACAGTGATACATAGGTTAATGGAGATGGGTTAATTTAAGATATGAACTAGCCAGAAATACACTTAAGCTATTGGCTAAACAGTATTGCACATAATATGGTTTCTGTGTGATTATTTCAGGGCTGAACACCTGAAAACAAACAAGCAGCCTCCTACTACAAAAATGGGAAAGAGAACAAGAGGGATACTCTTGACAATCTGATTCACAATATATATGCAATATCTTAACTCCATTCTGCTCTGACCCAGATCCAAAAAGTGGAGCCAAGCTTCAAAGACAAGGCCTATTGTTGACACCTAAGATCCAAAACACAGAAGTAGCCAACAGTCTTCATTCCTTTTTTTTCTATTAGAAATTATATTTTGCCACTCTGTTTTTATTTATAATTGATTGAATTTTCTAGTAATGTGAATAGATTAAAATATGTTGCAGGATATTTGATCACACTGTGTGAAGATATGTCTGTCCTTCCTCACCTGCCTAAGGCACCTTCTTATTAATTTAATAAAAAGCTGAATGCCAGTATCTAGGCAGGAAAGATAGACAGGACTTCAGGGAGTGTGAGGAACTTGGAGAAAGGGGGAATCACCATCAAGATGTGGAGGAAGTCAGATGTATAGGACTGAGCAGAGGTACATAGCCATGCGGCAGAATATAGATTAATTTAAAGGGGTTTATTTAAGTTTTAAGAGTTGGTTGGGAATAAACCTAGTGTAAGGGTCAAGCTTTCACACTTAATAAGAAGTCTCCATGTCATTATTTGGGAGCAGACATTCAAAAGAAAAATTGACATCATGTTACTGTCAACTTAATTATGTACTCCAAAATAAAAATTTTCATCACAGTAAAGCATTTAAATCTAAATCTGCTATTTCTTTTTTCTTTCAAGCACATCAACTGGAAGTAGAGGCATTTTTAAATAAACACAAACTTATGTGTTTCCTTTTCCATAAATTGTTCTTAGCATTGGCCACCATGTGGTAAGATAGCTTCTCACGCTACACTATTTCTGAGAAAACTGCTTTCCAACTCCTGCTTATTAAATTTCAAGAATTTACATTTCTGCTAATTCAAGAGGCACAAGAAAAGCATCATGAACATTGTACACCACGAAGAAAGTGCTATTTGGAACTTAGGAGGCTCTACTGGCTGGTGGAATGAGTGACTATAATGGTGAAGACAATTTATTGCACACCACTAAGATTTTACTATTATAGTGTTCAAGTTCATCTTGTAACTGGGAGTACCTTTCTTATTCTTATTTATTCAAAAACATTTTATTGAGTTGTATCTACTTTCTCACACTAGAGGAAACAGTAGACATGATTAGAGATAGGTATCCGTGCCTCGTGATAACTAAGCAAAGTCCTTTCATATTTACCTTATAATTGTATTTGCAACTTAATGTTTGAAGTGTCAGTCTTTGTAAAATTGGCTCATCTTGCTATGATTTCAAGCTTTGATGTGAGTGAAAGGCTTCAATTGCAATGCAGAGTCACATCTGAGAGTAAACCGCCTAGACAAAGAGTTCTACAAGACGGGTAAATCAAATACTCCAAGCTGTCTATGTGGATTAGGAGATAGTATTTGCATAACTTTGAAGTATTTATACTGATGAAATTACAATAATTAAAATCATTGCTGTGTCAATTGCTGAATGCCACAAGGCATAGCAATTACTAGCATGCAAATCAGACTTTGTGTAAGCATTTTAAAGAATAATTACCTTATTTGATTCAGATGTGCCTGAAAGGCATTGAGAATCATTTGAGTTATTTTGCCTTCAACAATTTTAAGGCTTGTAGATAATGTTGTTATTATCAATTATTTACTTTTGTGTATCACTTTTCTTTATTTTGGGTGAAACTAAATGACACAGACAAAATAAAAACATACAAGTTTGCTGAAACTAGGAACAATTTACAATATCAGTTAATCTGCCTCTTGCTTCAACAAACATTTCTCTTTATAATGGGTTTCACTATGCTTTGTCATCAGTTTCATTTTAAATAACCAATGTATACCCAATGTCTATAGTTACACAGCTTAGGACCAAGGTTGTGATTTGCAATGAAATGCCACAGTAGGAAATCAAGACAGGAAATTTAAGAAAGTACTCCCAAATACCTGTGTCACAGGACACATGTAAATGAACATAGCCCACTGACAATTTTAGTCTTCAAATTGATAATATTTTAATCTTAAAAATGAATAATAAATTTTGAATAATGCTTGAAGTTAGACCTTCCATCTTGTTGGGTATAAAAACACAGAAACTGTGATGCCTGGCCTCTAGGTTTCTAAGTAAAGTGACAGTTGAATTTAATCCATTTGATTATTTACTATTGAAATATGATGGTTAAGTAATTAAAATAAGAAAAACTTTCAAAAGACATTTTACAAAATATTTGAGCTTTAGATTATGAAATAAATTTGATGATTTCTTTTGAGTAAATTCAATTTCTAAGGTTTTTTTAAATAAAGCTTCTCTATTTAGGTTAAGTATTATGTTACTCCATTGAAAGTTGTGGGTATTACTATTTTAATACTTTTGCTTTTGTTTTTCAGCTGAAGCTTTCTAAAAATGTACCAAATTGTTTTTGAATTATTTAAAAAGTTCTCCTAAAATTAAAATGTCTATGATTGCTGTATAACTCTCTTTATTTTTAAATTAGTTTGAAAAGAGTGCCTATTTCCAATTTTATAAAAAATAACAATGTATGGAATTTATAACACTTGTTCATAATGTACTGAAAGTTGGCTTTGAGTTTTTAAGCTAGTATAATAATTTTATTTAAAAACATAAACTGTATGAGGAACATCTACAGACGTACACAGGAGCTAAGGAAATAAATGTAGGTGTGTAATGTTTGTATCTGTGTTTCTGAAAGATGTTTGTATATATCAGCACAGTTGACAGGTTAGTTACAGTGAAACATAAATGCAGTCGACATACGTGTTTTCATTTGGAAAAGATTCTAAAGGAAAGTTCTTGGAGTCTTGTCATAAATAACTTAGTGTGTATTTTGGTACTTACTCAATAGGTTTTTTTGGCTGGCAATATATTTTTATATAATAAATATTCATGGTTTCTAGATATGTATTTGTTGGAAAAAAGGAAAAAGTAAGTTTCCTTATGCAGAACATACTTCTAGTTACTTAAAATACATTACAAACAAAGGAGAGTCTAGAATAAAGATTTTACCCTGGCAATACTATGTGTAATAATCGAACTTTGACATTATCATAAATCTCTTTTACAACAAAGTGTTGAAATATGGGAAAGGGCAGAGTGACACATAAATATTTATAAAAATGAAGCTTTTGACAAATTCAAGTGTCTTCACTGAAAATTAAAATGAATCCTTGTTTTTTGCATTTCAATACAATTTTTTAATATCCACCATGTTTTGGCTTTTGAGTGTGAGGTGTCTCTTTCGCTTTTATGTGTTTTAAACTTTCTTTTGATGACTCTCCATAAAGATGCCATGGCTATGCTTCTTTCACTTCTTTTGTTTCTTGCAGAGAACATAGAAAACGAAGTTCTGATGATGACTGCTAATTACACTGGTTTTCAATATTTTATATGATTTAGTCACAGGGCATAATAAAGAAAGAAAAAAGAAAACTGTTCCTTTGTTTCCTTTAGCGGAATCAACTGACCATTAACTGGGCGAACCACTCTGGACAGAAAGTTGGGCAATATGAGTGCTTTTCTCATCACAATGCATTTAAATAACACTGTCTTTCTGTCAGTCTTCTCTTTAATAAAAAAATATGTGCATTTCAACGGAACATATCTCATCCAGACTTACAATACAACCCAATTTCTTTTAACTTAATTAATTAGATTTTTCTGTGGAGGTTTTTGTTAAATCTTAGCACAAACAAAATTATGTACTATACTAAGAAAATAAATGATATGACTAGCCACTTACAATTAGAACATATTTTTAAAAAGTGAATATCATTTTCATTAAAAATGTATGCATATAAAACATGGGTTACTATGAAATGCTTACATTTATTCGTGTACTCTTAATTTGTTCTGTCTTAATATTTTATTCATCTTCTTAACAATAACATCAACCAATCAAGTTGAACTTTTGCATAGACCATCAGTGATCCAAAGCAATCATTCACCAGCATTCCAACAATACAGTCTTTGAAAGAAGTCCCACTTCCCAGAATTTCAGAAACAGCATTTTAGGAAACCACGGGGCCTCTGCATTACAAAGAATTACCCCAGAGATTTGTCTTTACATCCAGCTTTGTCCAATACTATTGCAGTCTTCCACATGATACTAAGTATTATTATCTATAATAAAAACTGAACAATACCTATGGGAGCAGATACTGTACAGAAACCATAAAACAGCAGGGAATCTATTCTGCTCTTATTTATTCTGATTTAGATAGGGACTACCAGTCATCCCCCTACCTGTAGATTCAGCTTCAAAATAATATGATTAATAATAATAGTAAATAATAATAAACAATTTACATGTAAGAAGAAAATGCATTCTCCCCAACAAAAGAAGTTTTTTGACTAATGATATTATATTTTTATTCTACTTTTAAACATATTTTTCTGCAGATTTGTGCATGTGTTTTGTTTCAGATTTTTCAAGCCTGAATCATCATTTATGATTGTTAATTTTTCTTATTCATTTATTCTACAGCACTTTCCTTGTTACTTCTCATATTTGTAATTATTTTCCCTTCATTGCTCACTTCCCGATACTGTTTTTCTTCATTTTCTCCTCTTCTTCTTTTTCAATTATAAACATTAGATTTAAAATATCTTTTATCATTTTTACTTCCACAGTATCCTAGTTCTCCTGTTTCTAAGATTTATTGTTGTTTCAAGTGAATACATGTATGAATTTTATTGCATTTTAATTAATTCTAGTGTCAATTACCTTTTTTCTTACCAGAATCTGCTTTTCTCCTCCAAATAGTGAGCAGTCTTAAGCCCAGGTGAGGAATAGAAATGAGAAAAATGAGGGAGACATTCAGAAAATAAAATGAACAAGCAGAATGATTAGTCTCAGATGGTTTGCTAAACATGAAATAGAAACACACACACACACACACACACACACACACACACGGGGGGGGGGAGGCAAGAGGGGGAAAGAGAGAACAAGCAAGAGAAACCATTACATCTCTATAAGCTCACAACTCCTCAACAACTGACAACAAATTCAAGACAAGAGCTGAAGTGCTCAAAACAAAATTCAGAATTCTAGTTAAAAAAGGGTTCAGTGATCACACAGAGGTCTCAAATGTATAAATGAAATAAGAAATCAATTTAGGAATGAAATGTAAAAGTCAGTAAAATAACTGGGAAAGTCAGCAATAGGAGGAAAATTTAACAATGGAGTAGAGATTCTTAAAAGAATCAAACAGAAACCTTGGAAAGGAAACAATCACTAAAGTAAAAAGATATTAGAAATAATCATCAAAAGAGAAAAGCAATTGCCAGTAGCTTCTCAGCTGGGGATGGAAATCAGAAGCCCCTCCCCTGTCTTAGGAAGTATTGGTAGGCTTGGTCCTGAGCATACATATCTTGTGCATGCCATCATACTCAGTTTAACTTCATGTGTACAACATCCCTGTCTATCATGCAAGCGGAAGAATACATTTTTTCAAGGATGCAATCCTCACACCATGAATTAGTAGATTAGTGCACACATGTATATACAGATATCGCTAAGTGAGAGAGACAGAGAGCAAATGAGGCTGGGAAGCATACGTGGTGTTAGGGATAAGGGAGAAATTATAAAGGCAGTAATGATGGGGGTGTATTTAACAAAAATATATTATATGTATGTATGAAATTCTTAATAAAAAGAAAATAAATACAATTTTAAAAGAAACATAAAATGTTTGTCATTTTCAAAACTATATCCCTCTAGAAGTAAGTTTGTTTATTCAGTATCAACACATCAATATGGACATTGACTTCAGAGAAATATGGCATGCCTAATTGAACAACTCTAGATTATCAATGCTAACAGAGCATGCTTCCAGGAATACTTGGAATATTTCAATGTTATAAATGCTGAGTTTTTCAAAGCACAAAATCTAGCACCATCTGAATGGCTCAGAGTGGATAGTGAGAGTGAGAGAAGACTGAGCAGAGAAAAAAAACAGTATTACTTGTGGAAAATTAGGATAAAGAAATAGTTCATATAAGCTTTAATAAGGAAAAATGAAAAATAAAGTGATCAAAATTGTCAAGAAATCTGATATCTGACTAAGACACCAAGCCTTAGAAACCATGGATGGAAGATACACAGATATATGCTAAAGGTACAGAAAAACTATTGATGAAATTGTACCATTTTGGACATCTAAACACAACAGGTGTTTATGACCACAAATATGACATATCTCATGGAAACTACATTAAAATGTACAAGACAACCTGTGGCAGAAATGGCTCACATATGTGCAGTTTCCGCAGAGGACAGAAAAGGAGGACAGATCTGCCGAAGCTGGAATTGCAGATAGCTGTGAGGCACCATGTGGGTGCAGGGAATTGAGCACATGTCTTCTAAAGTGCAGCTCGTGCTCTTAAAAACTGAGCCATTCTCCAGCCCTGACTTTTGATGTTATTATTATTCTGAGAAGGAAGATTTATAGCAGAGGCCCAGGAGACAACAGATCACTCTGCTGAAGTCTCATTATGTTCTTCCTACAGAAGTTAGGACTCTGGTTTTCTTTTGGAGGAGCAGTTGTTACTAAGTCTAAAGCTTGATCATTTACTTTCCTTATCTGACCTGAGCTCTCAGTGATGCCTCTGACCAGGCAGAGACGTCATTTTCTGCTGTATACAAAAGAGTGAGAAATATTCTCACTGTTGTTTGATATCACTGCCCCCACCTTTCCTTCATGTGTATAAATTCTTTCATGACAATCGACTGTGAAAAATGAATATGGTTATCAGTTTACTTAATATGTAAATTTGAATCTCATCTAAGACAGAAATGGATGCATAAGTGAAAAAAACCTCACAAAAGTAATAAGTCAAGCAAGTATATGATTTTAGGAAGACAGATATTAACTTAGGTCCAAGTTGTGAAGCTTCTTTCTATATTCACCTTCCTTTATATCAACAATCTAAGAAACTTACCAACAGTGAAAATGGGCATTATGTTGATGGTCCCTTTTATCTTCTTACTATTTTTACCACAACCTGAGACAAGGTTGAAAAAAGTGAATCATAACTGACAGTATCATTTTCAATTACATGGAAGACTGAAATAGAATTACATAGCATGGCGGACTTTGAAAATGCCTGGTGCAAGTTGTAAATTTGATAAGCTGTGTGCAGATTAGTTTTTCCTCTAGAAACTTCTCAGCCTGTCCTGTGGTTTCATATTTCACAGGCCGTTGTACTTCCTAAGCAGAGAGAGTGAATCTGTGGGAAGGCTGAGATTTGTTCTTGCTCATGGTGATCCCCTGGCACCAAGCCTCACAAGCTTCTCTTCATGCATGGGCAAAAAAGGGGGACAGAATCAAATACAAGCAAGAATGCAGTACCAAAATTATTGATAATACATAACTTGAAGGATAAGTGCTTTCATTTAAGAAATATCAACTGGTAAGATGGTTGTATTAAGCAAAATAAGAGTAATTAAAATAGCAAACAATATGTTTATTTTATTTGTTTATTGATTTTTATTGAGCTCTACATTTTTCTCCTCTCCCCTCCCTGCCATTCCCCTTCCCCTTTCAACCCTCCGACAAGGTCCACATGCTCCCAATTTACTCAGAAGATCTTGTCTTTTTCTACTTCCCATGTAAATTAGGTCTATGTAAGTCTCTCTTAGTGTCCTCATTGTTGTCTAAGTTCTCTGGGATTGTGGTTTGTAGGCTGGTTTTCTTTGGTTTATGTTTAAAAACCACCTATGAGTGAGTACATGTGGTAACTGTCTTTCTGTGTCTGGGTTACCTCACTCAAAATAATGTTTTCTAGCTCCATCCATTTTCCTGAAAAATTCAAGATGTCATTTTTATCTTTCTGCTATGTAGTACTCCATTGTGTAAATGTACCACATTTTCCTTATCCATTCTTCGGTAGGGGCATTTAGGTTGTCTCCAGGTTCTGGCTATGACAAACAAAGCTGCTATGAACATAGTTGAGCACATGTCCTTGTGGCACGATTGAGCATCCTTTGGATATATACCAAAAGTGGTATTACTGGGTCTTGAGGAAGGTTGTTTCCTAATTTTCTGAGACATCGCCACACTGACATACAAAGGGGTTGTACAGCTTGCATTCCCACCAGCAATGCAGAAGTGTTCCCTTTTCCCCACAACCTCTCCAGCATAAGTTGTCATCAGTGTTTTTGATCTTGGCCATTCTTACAAGTGTAAGATGGAATCTCAGAGTTGTTTTGACTTGCATTTCTCTGGTGACTAAGGATGTTGAACATTTTCTTAAGTGTCTTTCAGTCATTTTATATTCCTCTGTTGAGAGTTCTCTGTTTAGGTCTGTGCTCAATTTTTTTTTTACTGTGTTATGTGTTCTTTTGTTGACCAATTTCTTGAGTTCTTTGTATATTTTAAAAAGAAAATACAACTAAACAAATTAAGTGTCAAGAACAATATATGTTAGGCTCAACCATACAACCTAGTGAATTATTGTCATAAAGGACATATAACACAGAATGCTCAAGACCTACAAAATAAAATTAAATGAAAACTTATGTTAACAGAGGATAATGATAGGCATCGATCTTACAGCCAGTGACTCCTCTCAAAGAAGGAAATAGAACAAATAAGGTATAAGAATGAGTTCATCATTTCTTTTTAAAGTGTGAAAATAATTTATTCACAAGTTTATTACTGATTCGGTATAAAAACAATTCTAAGCATATTCATAGTTACATATCACCTGAAAGACATATGCTTAAAAACAAAACCTTTAAAATTATCCAACAAGAAATAGTGATATAGAGGAATACAAAGTTAAGATGTAAAGAAATTGAAATTTAAATGCATGAAAACCTAAAGTCAAACTTCCTTGGAGAAATCAAAAACAGGTCCAATTGATCAGAATGCTCTTTTAGCAAGATGATTAGACAGTCAAATAGCTAGGTTATGGTAGAGAATTTAAACTATAAACAGAATCAAGAGGAATGTCTCATTAAAAATTACATGGTTAGAAAATATGCATCCTATATTAACTATGATGCCTTCTCTATAACAAACCACTTCAATGCTTCACATGTAAGTCTCTTCGATACACCGTATGTAGGTGTCAGTGATCCGGACCTCCATTTTAAGAGCTAGAATACTATCATCCAATAATTCTGCAGACTGGAGCTTTCTACTGTCCACCAAAATTATAGAATACAATAGTGAAACATGAACACAATGTAAAGAACAGTGAAAAGTATTTTATACATCATTTCTCCACTACTGTGGAAGATTTTCGGCAATGACTCACCATAGACTAGTTCTTACCCAAAGGAAGGAAAAAAGGAAATGTGGTTAATGTTGGCTTGGAAACAAAAGAAAGTCATCATATTAATGAACACTAGCTCCTTTTATTATAATCACCAAACCTACTGCAACTAGGAAAAGCCCTTATTTAATTAAAGGAAAGTCAGTGCACTGCTGACATACGCCTTCAACTTTAGACATCAGTACATAGAGGCAGCAGCTTTGACAGAAATTTGAAGACACCTTGGGCTACAAATAAGGCATTTTCAATTAAAAAAAATGAAAAGTAAACTTAAAGAAAATGATGGGAAACTGAAAGTATTGTAATATTTAAAAAATGTTAAATGTTACAATTATGAATTCAGATTTTGGGTTTGGGTGAAATAGACTATGCTTCCTTATCAAATGTGCATAGGATGACAGTTACAATTATGAATTCATATTTTGGGTATGGCAGAAATAGACTATGCCTGCTTATCAAATGTGCATAGGGTGACTAAAAGCAAGATTTTCAGCAAATGTTTAAATATATGATACTATACTATTCATAAAGTGATCTAACCAATTAGTTTACTTTGTGTGAGTGCTTAGTTAGGTGAAGTGTACAAGTGTCTATCCATTCTGTATTCAGGGTTCCGCAGCTTGATTTAAGTTCTAATTTAAACTGGTAAGGCTGAATCTTCTAGCAACATTATGTTAGTCCATTATTTTGCTCTATTCCAGATTTCTTTCAAACTGTGCAAATTATTAATGATGCCAGAGTTGTCAGAGTGTGCTCTTTTACAAATTTTTTTGCCTAAAATAATCATCATAAATATATATATATAATATGCATTATTAATGATAAACCATCTTTTCTTGTGCATTTCTATGTAAATTTTGCTGTGACAGGGAAACATAAGCCAATCTAAGTCATCACATCTGCATCACATACACTCTTGGCCCAAATTTAAGATTTGATATTTTCATTCAGGAAGCTTAATATTCCTGACCCATCTAAGTATTAAATAATAATATCTGATTACCAGAAAACTCATATCCTTATAAAAATGTCTTTGAAATGTCTAGTTTTCATGCAGAGTAGGTGCCTATTGTATTTTACTGGCAAAATAACATGTTTCAAATGCTAACACGGCTGGGGAATACTGACGGAGCTATTAATAAAACACAGCAGCTTTTAGCTGCCAAAGCAGCCTTCTTTCCATCAAACATGTCTCAGGCTTTAATAAAGAAACTCAAGTGGTGTAGGTGAAAAATTACTTTTCTCACCCGGTCATCTGTCTGTCATGTATTATTCAGGTCACCAATGTTTGTCCTGAACTGTATCATTCTGTAGTTGTGTCAGCTATGAGATATGTTCAGGGTAATTCCATCAGACTTCGCGAAGTTGATTAGAACAGATCACCTTTCGGCATGGGCACACGTTATCGCAGCAGATTGAGGGAAAAAGTCTTATTTATCTTTGCCTTATAATAAAGAAAGAGATGAAGAAATTTATCTATTAACTTGAAAAGAGTCAGATATTTGGAGTAAAAACAAACTATAGCCAGTAACTCCACTGAAAATATTGTAGAACACCGTCTCTTCAGGGGGGAAAAAAGTATTTTTATTTAAGGATGACTTAAGATATTCCTTAAAGTGATAAACATCCCATGATAAAATGAAGGAATGTAATTAAGACTACATCTTTGATGTTCCCAGCACTCATTTTTTGACAATTATTTTAAAAACACACCCTTTAAAGTGTAGCAATTTTTATGGTACTATCCCTTTTGCTGTATATATTTTCTTAAAAAAAAAACATCTGGCAACCCACAATAACAGTGATGAGATCTGAATGATAAATAGACATGCAGAGTAGGTGTAGGAAAATCCCGGATTTCATGAGGTGAGGAGGGGTTCTCAAATTCCTTATATATGAGTAGTGACCTAGACTTTGGGCTTTCCAGAAGAGGTGGAAGCAAGGTGATTTGCAGCATTCATACTGCAGTGAGCCTGGGCTTATATCTGAACATAGTTCCCTAAAATTCGAATTTAGGCCTGTTTCTGACAGCATATGAATAAGCAAAAGACTATGTATTAGCATTGTCAGTACAATGGAAAATGTGTGTGTGCAGGTACATTAATGTGGACTCATGTCCACATCATCAAAGTATTTAACACAGTGCATGATTGAAATTGATGCATGTGGATTATTCTCATCTTTCCATTCTTAAGTTTAAGAACAGAGAAACACATTCTGAAATCCATGCACAATTGATACCAACATATTAATAACTCTCTATATAAGAATCAAATACATATATTGTGATGCTAAGAAATACTTTTATTATTTTTTTATATATTGTTCATACAATAGTAGCCACGGACTGTGGAAAGCCAAGTCAATCTATTTTAAGTCTTTTTTTTTTCTTGTACCTCCTGCAGTCTGGAATGTGTTCTGAAATAGAAAGCCTTAGATACTGCTTAACTCTCCTACGTCACTGCTGCAGATTGTTGCAACTTCTTCAGGTAATAGTGTCCTCTTTATCTTCCTTCTTTCCTATAAATCTCTCTCTTTCTTGTTGCTAGGTGCCACAGCTCAAAGGACCAAGAATGTAGTAAGTCTTTGGAATGCAGTAAATAATCTGCCAATTTTATTTGAGAGGTACCATTTTTGTTGTCGTGGGATTGGAATTTTTTTTTAAAGCAGAAGATCAGAAAAGCTTGTATGTGCTAAACAAGTCATGAAAAACCATTGAGCAAGTCAAAATTAACCATTCGTGCTTAGAAAAGCAAATTAGAGCTGATGGAGGAATCCAAAGACATGGTAATACAGAAGATTAATCTATGGGCTAGGAATATTAGGAATCAATAGATCACATGTCAAGAGTATGAGAGGCTTTGGTTACAATCCCTAGTTTGGAAAAGAAAAGATGTTAATAGCTGTGAAATATTAATATGAAAACAGAAGAAATAAAATGGTAGAATATATTCATACTTACTTTGCTGTGTAATGCCTTATCTTTTAAAAATGTTTTGTCTGAGATTCTTACTTTTCTGAATTGTTCTGTGGAATAAGTTTTGTGGTTTTGAAATTTAATTGGGATCTAAATAGCTGTCTAAACCAAACATCTCTCAATGTATAGGGTTGTATTTTGGTTAGCCGCTGGCGAATGCTTTAATGGATCCTTCATAATATATCCAAGATAATCTATTGAAGAGTGCACAAGAGCTAATTTTGTAGTCAGAATGAAAACTGTGCCTTTTTTAACAACAAAAAGAAAATCTGTTTCCTAGTTGTCTTAATGAGACACAGATGCATTGAATTCTGTTGCCTCATTTCTCAGAACAAGCATTAAAAAGACTGATGGGGAGAAGGAAGATGATTTGGAAGAAATTACTCCAAACCAGACATTATTTCTGGACACTTCTTTAAATTTAAATTTATTTCTTTCAATTTTCAACTTGGCTTAGACAAGATGTACTGCTACATACTCTCTTAAGTACTTCCAAAAGAATAAGTAAGCATATCATTTTCTATAGGTGAGATTAATGATAATTTGGTTTTTGTTACACAATAAATCTGATTATTATCTAATGTAAAGTTCTTTTGCATACTGAAATTAATATTTATAAATTATATAAATATATAATAAATTATATAAATATTATAAATTTGATATAATTTGTTTAACAATTCAAAAATGTCACAATGATGCAATAAATCACACGGAATGCCCATGAAGAATCACATGTAAGAGAATCTATACTACCATCACTAATAAAACATGCTACTTAGGGAGACAAAGGGAAGCCCAAATGGATAAAGTATTAGTGATGAGAAAAACATGTGGAGTTATAGAGAAGGGATTTGAAGAGCAGTCCAATCAGGTAGCTGCTACATGAGTTAGAGAAGGTAATTTTTCCCATTTAGACACTGGTTTCTTCATTTGAAAAATGTAAATGATAGAAACACCTACAGTGCTTGCTTTGTTAAAGAGTAAACACAAATGATTATCACACCTTTAAGAAGCAAATCTCATGAATGCTCTCAGTTGAAATAAATGATCAATGACTGTGAGGGAATATATACATATATACCATATATAATATATATTATTCTATACATGTATCATTTGTGAGTGACAAATTTAACATACATATCCTTTTCAACTATATAAAATACTTTATTCAAGATAACTATAAAATAAGATATGAAGAATTGAAAAGGATACAATTCATCCTGGGAAGTTTTCATCTGAGTAGTTGTATTTGAATCCATAAAAAAAGAATAAAGACTCCAAATGTTTGCATGCACACACATACACACACACACACACACACACACACACACACACACAATTTCTAAAGATTCTTCTATTGAATTAAATAAAAATAAATTGATGGTTGAGAGGGTATTGATGAAATATTGATGTTAAAATAAGAATGCTAGTGATAAATTATGCTTTTAGATAATAACTGTGTGATTTAGAGCATATTAATTTAACAGAAGGTTAAAAAAGTCAACAACCATTTTCATCTCTAGAAAACTGCTAAAATTCACTGCTATGCCAGGTTATTGTTTTCCTTCATCCTGCCCAAACCTTTTAAAAAATGAAAATTTAGTTAACATAGCCAATTCAAAAATTAAATATAAAATTAAGGTTTATATGCTATGATGGAATGCAATGCAGAAATTGAAGTTATACTTTCTACAATAAGAATACATTAAACCTCTTTTCTACTTCTTTGAAGACAGAGTATCATGTCTTCCAGGCCACACTGGTACTGAGCTGAGGTTGACCTTGAGCTTGTGATCTGCCTGCTTCTCCTCCTAAGTGCTGGGATTATAAACATTGTGACCTAGCTAAAACTGTGCTGGATATCAACCTCAGAGTTTGTGCCCACTAGGCAAGCCCTCGATCCCTGAGTCATATCTCCATCCCTACACATTTTGATTAGAGGTAAAGACATTTTCAAATTAGGGCTAGAAAACATAAAATATCAATCTGTATGGCATATTTTTATATAAATATTTTAAGGAAGAATTTGGAACTATATGCATTAAAGTTTAAGAAATATACAAATAAGTAGATCAACTGGATGTGGGAATTATAATTATGCAAAAATTAACAAGCTCAACTGATTGAAGATGATACATCTAATTGTTATATTTTGTAACAACTGACTTAAGCCGTGCAGTGGTAGTGCACCTCTTTAATCCCAGCACTCAGGAGGGACAGCCAAGCAGATCTCTATGAGTTTGAGACCAGCCTAAACTACAAGAGCTAGTTCCAGGACAGGAACCAAAGCTAGACAGAGAAACACTGTCTCAAAAACGAAAACTAACTAACTAACTAAACAAATAAATAACAACTGAATTAATCAAGATAGTTTTACATACTATAAGTAATAAAAAATCACTCATAAGATATCATTCAACTACAATTAAAAACTTTTGAAGATTTGTCTAATCCCACACTGCTTCTCATATCTATTCTCTGTCATCCCCATTCTCCTCCTTCCCAAGACTCTGTCAGTTCCTAACCATTGTCCTGCCTCTATGAATTTCCCAGGTCTCATTATTTCAGAGCCGTGAAATGATTCACCATACTGTCTTCTATGTCTAGTGTCTTCATTTAGCATAATGCTTTACAAGGGTGGTAGACACTCAAACTGTAGCTTTCTACCATATACTATACTATGATTTAATGAATTCATTTGTAGAAAGACTTTGCATTTTCATCCCAATAACAGCGTGTTTATGTTACCTAAGCTCACTGTGTTCTTGCTGTCGCAGATAACCACATCATGTTTGAGCATCATGTCTCACTTGTCCTGTGCTGCAATTGCATCATGGTAACATCAGTCCGTACCATGACCAGTTTTATGCAGAGCTGAGAACTGAACCCAGGATTTTGGGTATGGGAAACAAGTCCTCAACCACCTGGGGTATAGATGCACCCTCCTCCACTGATGAACTTTTTCATTATGAATCTCAAGCACCCTACTCAATCACCAAATGCTCTGGTGCATTTTGCTTCTGTCAGCTCAGATCTCATACTGAAAATCTCTCCTTAATCTTTCCATTGCTGTTACTGAAGTTTAAAATTCAGAACTTTTATTTGTTCTAATCCACTATTATCTTTATATGCACTGTCTCTGTTTGGGAAGCATCACGATAATATTCTTTACTCTTGTAATCAATATTACTCTTGTAATATTCTTTCCTCTAATTTACTACTACTGCTAATGTGTGGATTTTCTCAGCAACACCTTATGTTCTGCTTGCTTCTTCTTCCATATGTGTCTCCTTTTGCACTTTCTCTGAGTCCCTACTCAGGTTCTTACTGTGAGCAGTAGGACAGGCCTTTCCACTTCCAGAGGCGGTTTCTAATGGTAGACGGGTCCTGGAGTCAAGTCCTCTATAACAGATGATAGCCCACTAAGGACTTTTCTGGACTTATTCAGGAAGGGAATCCATGAAACAGATTGGAACTGTGAAAACCAAGGAATCTCAGAATATGAAAAAAAACAGACAAATAAGCATAATATGTAGTATTCACAAACAGTTCGAAAGAAAACTGATATGCAAAAGAGATAGAGACTCTAAGAAAAGAGTCTAAAAAATTTAAGTAATCAAAAGAAAAATAAATGTTCGTTTGAAAATAAGCAAGAAAAAAACAAAATCTCATAAAAATACTAATAGGATAAAATTTTTGGTAAAAATGAGAAAATTCACAATTGATGTCTAATACCCATTAATCAAGTAGCATAGAATTGAAGTTTCTCAAAGTTACAACTTGAAAAGATATGGGAAAAAGTATTTATTAATACATTTTCTCATCTTTTTCACAAAATAAATATAGAAAATAAGCTTATTCAGAAGGTTTTTCTGATTTTCATCATAGAAGTATAAAAGCCCAAATGAATACCCTGAAAAGTGTACAAAAAATGTTATGTTTTCCAGAAAGAGTCCTGTGGCTTAATCTCATTATATTTTGTATGGTATGGTGTATAAAGCAAAATAAAAATGCTGATAGAAGAGTTAAGTATGCAGTTTATTGGCTTGATTTAATAACTTTGTCGCTAACCTTGCTTCTAGGGAAAATTCATAATATCACCAAAAGCCCGTGGACTGCTCACGTTATCGATCAGAGAGAAGATCTCTAGACAATTCTGCTTTAAGGAAAAAACTGCCCATAATCTAATTTCTGATTTTTCAAAAGGACCGAAATTAATAACAGACCTTCTTTTTAACCTGGACATTTTAAAACACCATCAAAGATGTGAGGTCAGAGATAAAGTAAAATGCATACTTACATGTATGTACAGACTGTTGGTGAACATCATATATTTCAAAGCTGTGGACACTGTTCTTTTATTTTTGAGTGGGAAAGAAAGTCAGAGCATAAAATACTTTTTAAATTACTGCTTTTATTTTTGAGATAATAGCATAATTACATCACTTCCCCTTTTCTCCCTCCATTGCCCCTTCCATATACCCTTCCTTGCTTGCTTTTTTAAAATTAAGTTCTCTTCCCATTAACTGATGTTATATGTGTATATGTATGTGATTATACAAATATATTTATAAGTTTAACCTACTCAGTTTGTATAGTGTTATTTGAATGCATGTTTTCAGGGATGAGCTTTTAGTATGGGAAAACAGATTAGTGTGCTCTTCATAACAGGAGAGAATCCAGGACACAGAAAGAATATAACATTTTGCACCTGGAAAAAAATAAAGATAATCCTTTAAGCCTTTTTAAGTTCTTAAGCAATGGAAGACAGCAAAACTTATCATTATTTTAATATAGTAAACTTCTATCAAGTGGAAATGTAAACTAATAAATAAACAAATAAAACATTATTTGAAGTACAGGAATATTATTAGCTGTAAGAAAATAGATTCATTCAAGGAAACATAAATATTTTAAGATTGAAAATTTTCCATTTGTTGTATTTTTCGAAGTTTGTCCTAGAGATACACAGATGGTCATAACAACAACGACTATGGTACATACTTGTCTTTTACTTTACAGATACAAATGACAGAGATGGGAATTTGTCTAAAATAACACAGTAATTAATTGTAACATGAATATATGACCATAAACACTAAATAACTTCTATTTTAAACAATAATAATACCTAAATATTGAGAGTTTACTAAATACTATGGGTGGTGATAGGAATTAATTCTATTTTAAACAATAATAATACCTAAAGTTATTCAGTATTTACTAAATACCATGGGTGGTGATAGGCATTAAGTGCAAGATGTAATTAATATTTATAAAGCCCTCAAGAAATGAAGACTATTTATAAATTGATTAATCTGTGAAAATTTTAAAGCATTTGGGATGTGAGTAATCTTGGCAGAAACATTCAAAATTTTTAATTTGAAGAATAAATGCAGCCAGGGCTAGACAAAAAAATAAGAAAAACAAAAAACCAAACAAACAAAAGAATAAATGGGTGAGAATCCAGAATAAAAATTGTATTTGTAATTTTAAGTATTAAAATATAATCTTAATGAAGCCTTGACCAAATGTTTGTAGGCTAAAACCAATGCTTTCAAGAGGAAAATAGGTGTGATGAAACAGGGAATTTATTTTTAATTTCACACATGTAAGATTTTATCTGCATGAGTTTCATTACAGAAAATAAGAAAGTATTGCCTAAATAATGAAAAACATTCAATAGTGAATAGAACAAAAATAAATACCTTAATCTGTAGGTTTATATATGGATAAAAATTAAAATGAATTCTATTTTTTGGATACAATTTGACTTTTATATAAGCACTATTTTTAGTAAATGGAACTGGCTTCATGCCCACCAGTGGTTATGAACCACTGTTCTGCAAATGCTATGCATCTTTTGTGATTTGTCCCCATGTACTCAGTGGTGATGGTGCAGCCAAAGCCCAACAGACGAGGTACAGAGCTTCCTACATGTGTTTGAATAAAACTTCAGTGAAACCCACAGTCAAGGTTTACCTGATAATTCTAGAGTTTTTGATTTATGCTAATGAGATGAGCAGGCTGAAAGAAATACATTGAGAAATATTTAATTGCTTTCCTTTTGTAGTAAATGCAAGAATGAAAAGAAAATCAGAGTTGTCTGGTAATACATACATTACAACAAATGTCAAATGCAGCTTCACATTTTCATCATCTTTCCTAAAGAAAAAATAAACAATTATTTTTGCAAGAATTTTCTCTGTATTGTTTGTGTGGTTTGGGAATTTTTTTTTCTGAACATGGACGACAAAAAAAGTAGGATGATAAAGGATCACTTTAAACGGCAGTAATAAAAGGCTCTTTTTGAAGATGGAAATATTCAACTATAATATACCAATGTGAAGAAAGCCCTTATATTATGATACAATATGCTAATTGAAATTAAATGACAGGCTCCCGTGTACTATTTCAGCTACCTAGTTTGTTGTTAGTTATTCTTGCTCAGCCTAGACTTTTGAAACATCATGTGTTGGAAAAGTGACTGATTCTTTCGTTGTTGATTATATACAAACAATCCTAAGAACAACAAGGACAGCAAAATAAGGAAGACATATGCAGTTTATAAATTTGGTGTGTATATATATATGTATGTTTGTTCATTACTGTGAGTGTTATTTGTCACTGTGTATGTGAGTGCATGTGAGGTATGCACATATGTTTGTGCATACACATACCTGAGAATACAAGTGAAGGGCAGAGCACATCTGGACATCCAGTGTCCTTTGCACTCACTCTATGCCTTATTTCCTTAAATAAGGCCTCTCCATGAAAGTGGAGTCAGGATGGCAGCCACAAGTCCCAGAAGTTCTCCTGCCTCAGTGTTTCACAGCAGTAGGTTTAAAGGGATAGCCACGTATGTTCTCATGGATCTCTGGATCTGTATCTTATAATTTTTAAAATATTATTTTACAATAGTGTTTTTCTGATTAGATGTTTAGCTGTGTAGAACACATTAGTTATTCTGTATGATAAATATTATTGTGGGTAGTCCCTTGTGTTATCAATTGACAGAATCCATACATAACTCAAACAGATTATTAGGTGAGAAACCGTTGCGTGTGTGTGAATGTTATCTGCTACTCCTAATGGGCAAGGCTGTTCTCATACACACGCACACACACATACACACACAAACACACACACACACACACACACACACACACACAGAGAGAGAGAGAGAGAGAGAGAGAGAGAGAGAGAGAGGAGAAAAATCAGTCTGTTTTTTCCTTTGCCACAGAAAAATGAGAAAGATCAATCCCCTTTTATGTGCATCTGAATTCAGAGTCCTGTTGGGTTAACAGGGTCACCACTTCCAGGCCAACTGTCAGTCTCAAATATCTGAAACTTCAAACACCTAGGGTCACCAGTAGCTTGTTAAGCTATTCTGACAGTCCACGGAGGTGGTTGCATTAGGGAAGGTGCCCTTTGGGTGTTTCTATTCTACTTTCACCTTTTTTCATAACATTATTTCCATAACATTATCTCTTAATATTTCTGTTTCCCAGAGGTGCGTACTGCTGTAAATGTGATGACACATAATCTTGTCTTTCTGTTGATGTCAGTTAATTTCCAAATATGTTATTTGGGCCTCACTCAAAGTCTCTGCTATTGGTGCCCTAGGTTGATTCTTAAGCTGAAGTCAGTGAGAAGTTAAAATGAAATACATGGTATGTAATTAAAACAAAGATTGTGTTCCATCCCACCCGAAACATGAGGTAAGAGGAAAATAATGCATTCAGCCTCTCTAGCCAGCCATCAGGCAAGTGTCCTGCAGGTAAGCTGCTCCAATGCCCCCATCCCATTGATCAACCTCTGTAAGCTATAAGTCCTACTTTGCCCCCCGAACCCTTCTAACCTCCCCTACACTCTCCCTATTCCCACGACCTCAGAGGAGCTCTGAAACACAGGCTGTGAATTGAGAGCACCATAGGTGAGTGACCACCCACCCAACACCCCACTCTCTAGGACCTACATACCAAAGCAAAATCCAAGGACACTCCCCTATCTGCCTCAGCCTCTATAGTCAGCCAGTAGGCAAATCTCCTGCAAGTAAGCTGTTCCAACATCCCTATCCCATAGATCAGACCCTGTAAGCCACAAAACCCACTCTGCCCTCAAGCACTCCTTTTCTGCCCCCTCACAACCTCAAAGGAACTCTCAAACACAAGCTGCAACTGTGCATAGAGGACCAAGAGAGAGAACCAAGAGAGGAACCCTGAAAGACTGGCTGGGATGCACAGAGTGCACCTAGAGAGTGAACCAAGGGAGCAGACCAGAGAGTGGGTCAAGAGAGCTCAGTGGTTCCCTGAGACACAGACAGCGACAATACAGTATAGACCGAGAACAATTCTCAAAGAATAGACAGCAACTGCAAGGATTGAAACAAGAGGTAAAGACAGCGCTGAAAACAATTGGAGGAAGAGATGGGTAGGCACTAATGCAACAATTCATTTAACAACCTAAAATGTTCTGTTCATCAGAATGTATCAACAGAACCCAGTGGTCATACAACAATAAGACTTGATCATGCTGACCCAGAAAAAGCAGAAGAAAACGATTTTAAATTTAATTTTATGAGGATGATGAAGACCTTTAAAGAAGTGAAAAATTCCCTTAAAGAAATGGAAAAAAACAAAAAATGGCAAGAAATCAATAAATCTCTCAAAGAAAACAATAAAAAGAAACAATCAAACAGGTAAAGCAAACAGCTCAAGACTTGAAGACTGAAATAAAGGAAATAAAGAAAACAGAAACCGAGGGAATTCTGGATATGGAAAATCTGGGTAAACGAATGAGAACTACAAGGGAAGCATAACCAAGACAATACAAGAGATGGAAGAGAGAATATCAGGTGCTGAAGATACTATAAAGGAAACAGATTCATCTGTCAAAGAAAACATGAAATCCAATGAATTGTTAACACAAAACATCAAGGAAATCTGGTACTCTATGAAAAGATCAAACCTTAGAATAATAAGGATAGAAGAAGAACTCCAGCTCAAAGGCACAGAAAATATATTCAACAAAATCAAAGAAGAAAACTTTCCCGACCTAAAGAAGGATATCCTTATGAAAGTACAAGAAGCTTACAGAACACAAAAAAGGACGGGGGGGGGAGAAAAGAAAAAATAAGAAAGAAAGAAAACAAAACAAAACAAACCCATGTCCCCTCACCACATAATAATCAAAGCACAATGCATACAGAATAAATAAAGAATAGTAAGAACTGCAAAAGAAAAAGTTCAGGTAACATATAAAGGTAAACCTATCAGAATTATACCTAACTTCTCAGTGGAAACCATGAAAGGTATAAGGCCCTAGACAGGTGTGCTACAGACACTATGAGACCATGACTACTATTACCAGAAAAGACTACTATTACCAGAAAAGCTTTCAATCATTATAGATGAAGAAAACAAGATATTTTTCGATAAAACCAGATTTAAACAATACCTATCCACAAATCTAGCCCTACTGAAAGTATTAAAAGAAAAACTCCAACCCAAGGAAGCTAACTGCAGCCACAAAAACACAGGCAACAGAGCCAGGCAGTGGTCGTGCATGGGAGGCAGAGGCAGGCAGATCTCAGTGAGTTCAAGGCCAGCCTAGTATACCAGAGCTAGGTCCAGGACAGACTTGATAGCTACAGCAAAACCCTGTCTCGAAAAACCAAAACCAAAAGAAAAACAAAAACACAGGCAACAGATAACTTCACACCAGAAAACCCCAAAGAAGGGAAACACATAAACACTATCACAGGAAAATTTAACAGGAATTAACAATCACTGGTCATTAATTTCTCTTAATATAAATTGACCCAATTAACCTACAAAAAGACACAAGCTAAGAGAATGGATATGAAAGCAGGATCCATCTTTCTGCTGTATACAAGAAACACATCTCAACCTCAAAGACAGACAGACATTACCTCAGAGTAAAGGATTGGGAAAACATTTTCCAATCAAATGGACCTAAAAAACAAGCATGTGTAGCTATCCTAATATCTAACAAAATAGACTTCAAACTAAAATCAGAAGACATTGAGAAGGACAGTTTATTCTCATACAAAAACAATTCATCAATATGAAGTCTCGATTCTGTACATCTATGCCCCTAATACATGAGCTCCCACATATGTAAAATAAACATTACTAAATCTTAAATCACATATAAAACCCCACACACTAATAGTAGCCTCCTATTTAACACCCCACTCTCCAAAATGGACAGGTCAAACAGACAGAAATTTAACAGAGAAATAAGAGAACTAAGAGATGTCATGACTCGCATGAACTTAACAGACATCTACAAAACATTCCACCCAAACACAAAAGAATATACTTTCTTCTCAAAACCTTCAGGAACCTTCTCTAAAATTCACCACATGCTCACTAACAAAGCGAACCTCAAAAGATACAAAAAAAAAAAGAAATAACCCCCTGTATCTTATCGGATCACCATGGTTTAAGTTAGAATTCAACAACAACACTGATTGCAGAAACATACAAACTAGTGAAAATTGAACAGTTCTCAATTGAACTACCCCTGGGTCAAGGAAGAAATAAAGAAACTAAAGACGTCCTAGAATTCAACAAAAATGAAGGCACAATGCACCTAAACCTATGAGACACTAGGAAAGCAGTAATAAAAGGAAAGTTCATAGCACTAAGTGCCTACATAAAAAAGGCAGCAAAATCTCACACTAGTAACTTAACAGCACACAAGAAGCAGACTCACCAAGGAGAAGTAGATGACATGAAATAATCAAATTGAGGGCTGAAAAGCAACAAAATAGAAACAAACAAACAAACAAACAAAAACCAATGCAAAGAATCAATGAAACAAAAAGCTGGTTCCTTGAGAAAATCAACAAGCTAGAGAAACCCTTATGCAAACTAACCAAAAGGCAAAAAGGAACATCCAAATTAACAAATCAGAAATGAAAAGGGGGAAATAACAACAGACACTAAGTAAATTCAGAGAATCATTAGGTCATACTTTAAAAACTTGTACTCCACAAAACTGGAGAATGTAAAAGAAATGGACAATTTTCTGGATAGGTACCACATACCAAAATTAAACCAAGACCAGATGAACAATTTAAATAGACCTATAAACTGAAAGGGAATAGAAGCAGTCATCAGTAGCCTCCCCCACCCAAAAAAAGGCCAAGGCTGGATGGTTTCAGTGCAGAATTCTACTAGAACTTCAAAGAAGAGCTAATACCCATACCCCTCAAAGTATTCCACATAATAGAAAGAGAAGGAACATTGCCAAACCTTTTCTATCAGACTAGAGTTATCCTGATACTTAAGCCACACAAAAACTCAAACAAGAAAGAAAATTGCAGACCAATATCACCCATGAACATAGATGGAAAAATACTTAATAAAATACTGGCAAACCAAATGCAAGAACACATCAAAAATCATCAACTATGATCAAGTTGGCTTCATCCCACAGATGCAAGGATGGTTCAACATATGAAAATCTATCAAAGTAATCCATCATATAAATAAACTGAAAGAAGAAAACCATATGATGATCTCATTAGCTGCTGAAAAAAACTTTGACAAAATCCAATACCTCTTTATGATAAAGGTTGTAGAGAGATCAGGGAGACAAGGAACATATCTAAACTTAATAAAAGCAATATGTATCAAGCCAGCAGCCAAAACCAACAGCCAAAATCAAATTAAATGGAGAGAAACTCAAAGCGATTCCTCTAAAAGCAGGAACAAAACAAGCCTGTCCACTTTCTCCATGTCTAGTCAACATAGTTTTTCAAGTTCTGGCATGAGAAATAAGAGAACAAAAGGAAATCAAGGAGATTCAAATGGGAAAGGAAGAAGTCAAACTTTTGCTATTTCAGATGATGTGATAATATACTTAAGTGACCCCAAAAACTCCTCCAGGAAACTCCTACAGGTGATAAATGCCTTTAGTAATGTGGCAGGATCCAAGATCAACTTAAAAAAAAGTAGCCCTCTTATACACAAATGATAAAGAAGTTGAGAAAGAAATCAGAGAAAAATCACCTTTCACAATAGCCACAACTAACACAAAATATCTTAGGATAACACTAACCAAGAATTGAAAAACCTACTTGACAAGAACTTTATTCTTTGAAGAAAGAAGTTGAAGAATATACCAGAAAGATCTCCCATGATCTTAGATAGGTAGTATCAAAATAATAAAAATGGCAATTTTACCAAAAGCAATCTACAGTTTCAATGCAATCCCCATCAAAATCCCAACACAATTCTTTGCAGACCTTGAGAGGACATTAATCAGCTTCATATGGAAAAACAAAAAACCCAGGATATCCAAAAAATTCTGTACTACAATAAAGGAACTTCTGGAGGTATCACCATCTCTGACATCAAGCTCTATTATAGATCACAGTAATGAAAACAACTTGATATTGATATAGATTCAATGTCAAATGGAATCTAATCAAAGATCTGGATACTAATCCATACACCTATGAACACCTGATTTTTGACAATGATGCTAAAATTATATAATGGACAAAGAAAGTATCTTCAACAAATGGTGCTGGCATAACTAACTGCATGTAGGAGAATGAAAATCGATCCATATCTATCCCCGTGCACAAAACTCAAGTCTAAATGGATTAAAGACCTCAATATAAATCTTACCACACTGAACCTGATAGAAGAGAAAGTGGAAAGTAGCCTTTAATGCATGGGCACAGGAGAGCACTTCCTTTATATAATATCAATAGCACAGACACTGAGAGCAAAAATAAATGAATATGACCTCCTGAAACTGAGAAGCTTCTGTAAAGCAAAGGACACAGTCAATAAGATTTAAAGGCAGATTACTGAATAGGAAAAGATCTTCACTAACTCCACATCAGACAGAGGAGTGATCTCCAAAATATATAAAGAACTCAAGAAGTTAGACATCAAAATTCTGAATAATCCAATTAAAAAGTTCTAAATAGAGAATTCTCAACAGAAGAATCTAAACTGGCCAAAATACACTTAAGGAAGTTTTCAACATCCTTAGCCATCAGGGGAATGCAAATCAATACAACTCTGAGATACCATCTTACACTAGTCAGAATGGCTAAGATCTAAAACACCAGTGATAGCTTATGCTGGAGAGAATGTGGAATAAGGGGAATATTCCTCCATTGTTTGTGGGAATGCAAACTTGTACAACTACTCTGGAATTCAGTATGGCAGTTTCTCAGAAATATGGGAATCAACCTACCTCACTCAGGACCCAGCAATACCATTCTTGGGCATATACCCAAAAGATGTTTAATCTTACTACAAAGACATCTGTATAACTATGTTCATAGCAGTATTATCTGTAATAGCTAGTACCTGAAAATAACTTAGATGCCCCTCAACTGAAGAGTTGATAAAAAAAAATGTAATACATTTACACAATGGAGTGATACTCAGCAGTTAGAAAAATGACTTTTTAAAATTTGCATGACAATAGATGGAAGTAAGGAAAAAACCATTCTGAGTGAGGTAACACAGTCACAAAAAGATGAGCATAGTATGTACTGAGTCATAAGTAGATACTAGCTGTAAAACAAAAGATAACAAGCATACAGTCCATGGCCCTAGAGAAGTTAGGTAACAAGGTGAACCCTAATATATGTATATATGTATATGTATATATATACACACACACACATATCAGCCTGGATGGAGAGGGGAAAAAAACAACAATGCCGGACAAAATAGGGAGCACAGGGGTAGGGGGAGAAAGCATAGGGGTGAGGGCAGAGGGAGGGCAGAAGGAGAAGAGGAAGAAGGAGGAAAGCTTCAGGGAACAGGATAGTCCAGATGGAGGAAGGACAGACAGCAAGGAAAGAGATATTTTAATTGAGGGAGTCATTATGGGGCTAGAAAGAAACCTGACACTAGTGAAATTCCCAGGAATCCACAAGGATGACCCCAGCTAAAACTCTAAGCAATAGAGGAGAGGGGGCCTGAACTGGACTTGTCCTATAGTTAGATTGATGAATATCTTAAATGTCACGATAGAACCTGCATCCAGCAACTGATGGAAACAGAGGCAGAGACATGCAGCAAAGCTCTGAGCTGTGTTCCCAAAGTCCAGTTGAAAAGTGGGAGGAGTGAGAATATGAGCAAATAGGTTTAGACCATCATGGGGACAATCACTGAAACAGTTTACCTGAGCTAATGGGAGCTCACCAACTCCAGAAGAACAGGGAAGGAACCAGCATAGGACCAAACTATACTCTCTGAATGTGGGTGACAGGTTTTTGGCTGGGGCAGACTGCTGAGCCACTGGCAGTGGCACCAGGATTTATCCCTACTGCTTGTACTTGCTATCTGGAACCCATTCTCTTTGAATGGATAAGTTGCTCAGCCTAGATATAGTAGGAAGGTCCTTGGACCTTCCCCAAAGTGTTTGCCTTACCCTCTGTAAAGATTGGATGGGGAGTGCAGTGGAGGGGATAGTGAAGGGAAAGAGAGGTGGAGAGGGAAGGGGAACTGGGATTGGTATGTAAAATGAAAAAAGAATAGTTTGTTTTCTTTTTTAAAAAATAAAATTAAAAATGCTAAAAAATGAAAAAGAAAATAATGCAACAACTTTCTCTTTCATTAATGGAGTGAGAGGCAGTTCAAAAAGAGGTGGGAGGGACTGACAAAAGGGTCAGGTGATAAAATTTCTTAAGAACACAAGCCTGATCTGATCTCCTCTCCTTAAAAAGGCAGATAGCAGATATAGTGGCTCATTTCTGTGATAGCAGCTGTTTGCAGAGAATTCTTATTCATTTCCCGGCAGCTCAGATCCTAATAATAGAGCCGAAACTATATTATTTACAACACTGTTTGGTCAATGGCTTAGGCATATTTTTAGCTAACTCTTACATCTTAAATTAACCCATAATCCTTGTCTGTGTTAGACACACGCCTTGGTGCCTTTTATCAGTGAGGCATTCTCCTCTTGCTTCCTCCGTGTCTGGGTGATGACTGCAGACTGAGTCTTTACTCTTCGCAGGATGCTTCTATTCTGGTAGCCCCACCTATACTTCCTGCCTGGCTACTGGTCAATCAGCATTTTATTTTATTTTATTTTTGGTTTTTCGAGACAGGGTTTCTCTGTAGCTTTGGAGCCTGTCCTGGAACTAGCTCTTGTAGACCAGGCTAGTCTCAAACTCACAGAGATCCGCCTGCCTCTGCCTCCCAAGTGCTGGGATTAAAGGCGTGTGCTACCACTGCCTGGCTCAGCATTTTATTAAACCAATACAAGTGACAAATTTTTACAAGGTACAAGACTATTGTACCACAGTATCAAGCATTGCTGCTTTGAGATAGGAGGTGTAGACTGGAGAATCCATTTAGCCTGAGCTGTATAACATGGAAGACAAAACAGATAATGCCACAACATGCTAGAGGAAGAAAACTGACTCCTGACAGTTGTCTTTTGCCTTCCACATCTGACCTGTGGCGCATATAACACACACACACACATACCACATAGATACTCACAAAGAAACACACACACAAACTCACACAGACATACAAACACTGATAATTAATAATAATAATAATGATGATGATGATTTTAAAAGGAAAGAAATGGGGATTTGAAGTATTTATAGAGACTTGATGAGAACAATTATATCCAGCAATGCCTTTTCCCATGTGTAGGTTAGTAAGTTTTTATCTCTGGCCGAATAAGATAATCATAATTTGTATCTTGTTAACCATCACTAGAAGTGAATACTTACTAGATTTACAACTCAAGTTATTATTTATATCTTGACACACAATTATTACATTTTATATATGCATTTATACTAATAGATGCAAACTCAGAAATGGAATTTCTGATAAAATTAATTTCATTTTGGTAAGGTCTAACTTTACAGCCCTGATTGGTTTCACACTCAGACATCCATCTGCATCTGCCTCCTAAGTGACAGCATTAAAGTCATGCACCATCAAGTCTTGAAAATAAAGAACAGATAGAAAGACACACTACATTTTTATAGTGTTTTCCAGAGTTTAATATAGTCAACAGTAACATTATTGAGGTGAGTATGTTGAGGAATTACACTATAGAGTGGTAATAGCCCCAAGCAGATCCTGCTGACAGGAATCATGAGGGTTATTGTGTATCTGGTTTAGCATGAGAAGAGGAGACTGCAAGGTATTGATAAAGAGAAAATGGTTAGAAGTTTGGACACTGGTCCTTTCTGTTTTCTTTACAACTTTTACAGGCTTGTGTCTAGGAAGAAACTGACCAATAAAATGTTTTTCTCTATGATTGTATCTTGAATTTCACCTTCACATATATAAAGTGATTGTGATCTTTAGGGTTATTTGTTCCTAAATATGCACTGTCTTTTGTGATAAAACTTGGTGTGAATAGACTAATCAGAAACTGAGGGTCTTATTTCTATCTATAAGTTGTTCAATGTTAGTTTAAAGTCAATGTAATCAACAAATTTTTGTTACATTTATAAAACATAATGTGTACAAAATTAACTTATACTAAAATTCTTTCGCTATGCAGATGATATTGATGATTAAAAGAACATGCAACAATTTCACTAACAGGAAACAATAGACATACCAGACTGAAATTATGCAATATAAGATTATGAATTTCACTCTCTAATATTGTTGAAAATTTAATTTTACCATTGCTCAAATCATATTATTCCTGAAATATCACACATCAGAGAAAAGCCTACATATTTTGTGTTGTTATTTCCACTGGGTCTTTGACAGAAAGTTACATCCATTGCATGTAGCTGAATAATTGCTTCGCCCTAAGCTTTTCATGTTTGGGAGATATGTACCTAACTAGCCAAGTGATGGAAAGACAGAATTCAGAAGGATGAACATGCTTTTAACATGGTTTGAAATGTGTATGTAAGAGATGTAATATACGTAAAGCATGGAGCCATGAGTCTAAATCTCTGAAATAACTCCAGAGTGCCTGGATGGTTTCTGCTCCTGGGATAATCAATGTAAGGCCTTGTTGAGACCATGGAAATACACTGCATGCTGAGAGAGTTCATTAATCGGAAGAAAATCATTCTTAAGACAGAAAATTGGTACTGATGAAAGAAAGATACAGGGTAATGAGTGGAAAAGCGATCTGAGATGTCAAAAATACAACACGAGAGATTCTGGACCTCCATATCTCCAATTGGTTTTTCTGAGAATAGCAACAAGATACCCTCCCCCCTTGTTATACTTGGGGAAACTGTTACCAGAGGAGCCTTTCTAAAATAAATAACGGAAGAGTAGTGAGGAGATAAAGCATAAATACTCTGGTCCTTTGAAAATGTCACTGTTACACAACTGAGGCTAAGGCAAGGTTGCCGTGGGCTGGTACACACAAGGCCGGCTGGGAACTGTTTCATGTTTATTTTTTCTAGAGGTAACTTGAGAATTGAATATGTCAACTCTGAGGTGCTTTTTGTCCACAAATAACTACTAACCAAGTGGCCTCCTAGAGTCATCAAAATAGTAGTTTCCAGACTGCCTTTATGTTTTGGAGAATAATTTTGGGATAAACACCAAAAGCAAGAGGCTAATGTCACCCAGCATTTCTCCCCTGCTAGGCACAGAGCTGGGACAGGATGTGCACTGAAATCCCTCTCCAGACGGATCACTTGTGGAGTGAGGAGCAGCCCGCTACACCTGAATGCATTTCCTCTTGTGTGCATGAATCTCAGGAAGATACTGAGAATTACTGGAAGAATAGATTTGGAGACAAAGAAGTTAAGCCCTAACTAGGATTTTTGAAAGGAAATTCATCTATACTATTTTCAGTTTCTTTTCAGCTTGAAGAAAGGATTAGATTAGACTATTCTAAATCTTCTACAAACTAATATTTTAAGATTCTAAAATAATAGGAATATTTTAAACTGCTTGTGGCACAGAACTTCCTTAGAATATGGCTATGTACATAATGACAAGGTCCTCTTACAAATGTGATGATCACAAAATATATCTGAAATATTTGTATTCGTATTTGAATACTCACATGAATGCTTGTTTTAGCTTATAACAATGACAAGAGTCTTGGGAGAAGTACAAGCTGTTCTAAGGATTCCAGAAGTCTGAGTGGTACTTTGGAAAGGTATAAACCTGTGTCAGAATGTTTGCATATCTTCTAATATCCATCACCATATGAATATTTCTATTTATCTTTCATATTACTGAAGAGGAGGATCCTTGAAAAGATATTGAAGAAGGACAAATAACTTCAAATATCTCCTTTTTGTCAAATGACTTTTGTGCCAATTACAGCAGGCATTTTCTTCCTAAATTTCTTGTTAAATCCTTCTTAGAACTTCCAGCCATTTTGACCTTTGAAACCATGTGGCATAATTACCTCAGTGGCATCTTGCTAACCTTAAAGAATAATGCAGCCTCACTGGCTCAGTGGAAATAAGATATGCAACCATAGGAAGGATGAGGGCTCCTTAAGTTTGAAGCATTGCTTTGTGACAATTGTCTTGGTCTTTTAAAGATTAACATTACGAGTGAGGAAGTGTTCTGAGGGAGAGCGCTATGCCGGTTTCATTGTAATTAGTTTCTATATTCAGATGAATGCATGGGCCTGTTGTCAACTGCTGAAATGTCCAGACCAGATAAGGTAATCCATCCCTTGGGGGGGGGGGGAGAATGAATTCAAAGTGCACAGGATGTGAATAGAGAAGCACGTTGAAGACTGTCGGTGTGGTGGGGGAGGGGAGAGCAGGGGCAGAGGACTTATTAGAATATTTAATCTTAGTCTTAAATAGCTTTATATACTTTTTCCTGGGTGGTGAGACTTTTTTCCCCCTCTACTGTTTGTAAATGATCATTTGATCAAATATAAATTACATGGAAACAAATCTTTTATGTATGAAGGCTTTAGTCTTTCTCTTTCATATTGATCTTGAATTGTCTTTATAATTTTATAAATACTTTGGAAACTTTGTTTCTTGCTTTAGGTGAACTTATATTTATCAGTTTCAATCACCCTAAAACAGTCTTTGTGGGATGAAAGAGGGAAGTGTTTGTACGTGTTTAATAGTAGCATATCCTCATGCTTTTACATGTGTTGGGGATATCTGGGAATTTTTAATAAAAAATATTAAACATTAGGTCAACTATCATTTCTGTGATTTATGTTGGGTCTGAAAAAATTTAAAAAACAATTACAATACCTGCGTTTACAAACTGTATTTTGATTCTGCATCTCTGTGGGTAAAAACTTTTAGAAAAGCAAGAGCACTGTTCAGGAGGACGCCTCAGAGCGTATGTCTTCTTGCCACAGAGTCCTGAGAGCTTACTGAATCTTCCTGTCTGCTCCTCACTTTTTGCCTTTTCCTTCACAAGAAGCCTAAAGAGAGCTTTGGCTAGGACTAGTATGGAAAAGCCACAGCCAGAGCTCTCATTCCATTCCTATGGCAGTATGCGAACGCTGAACTTGTTTGCTTGGCTGCCCCTGCATTTCCATTTGTGTTGACTTCAAGCTTTGTGGCATTTGATCTCGGCATTGCTGCTGAATCTGAAGCAGAGCCATTGCTCACAGCCATCTGTTACCACACAGGAATCGCCGGGTCTTTTGACCAAAGTATTTGCGTCTCTAAGGGTACACACGGAGCTGCCATTCCTTGAGGATGACGTCAACTCTCTGCCACAACATTAGTGCTACTTCAAATGTTTCTTCCACCCAGACACCAATATTACCTAATCACACATACTTTTTCCTCATTAACTAGACATATTACTTTAAAATGTATTTGCAACAAATGTGTACATTCTTGGGAAATTTGTGGTGACCTGCTTTTTAAAAGATCAATGCTATTCCTGCATCTTCATTCTATGGAAGATGTATACGTGGAGCTAAGTCTTACTGTTTCTTTTCGATTCATCTTTTTTGAGAATACTCTATGAATGAAGACCCTTGGATTGACTCCTTTTCTTCAGACTAACATGGAAACATGGTATCTGAGCTGACATATCACTCCAGCTGACTTTGTTGATGTCAACAATTACAACTCCCTTTGTTAAACCATGTATTTCTTTGAACAAATGTAATGAACTATGATTATTGGAGTAAAATGGTGTTAAATATAGATACTAAATAATGATATAAATATTCAAAATTTAGACCTTACAGGAGTTTGTTCCTCTTGAATTATATTTACCATCAACAAACAAATTTAGATTTGTTATGCAAATACTACTCTGTAAAATATCCATTGCCAAAATTTAAAATTATCTTTTAAAAATTGTTCTCTCAGCAGGATTAGAAAGACAGAAAATTTTTACATAAGGACGTGATGGAGGAAAACTTTAGATTTTTTTTTTAAATGAAACAGTCTTTGCTTCAAAAGAAACTAATACCATAGCTTTAGAAGTAGACCTATTTAGACTTACTTCTCTGCCCATGTATGTACAAATATGTCTGGAGATACTTCTCAATATGTATAATATAAGTAGTGTCATGTGCTTATTTTAATGTATTAAAACTATTAAATAGGAGACTCTGACAGAAAATGAGGTCAGTGATCCTGCAGAGATTTTGATTTCTCATGTTTGTCTTCTAAATAATATCCACACGGCTTTGTGGCACAAACCATGAAACCACATTTAAAGCTTAAAACTGAGTATCAAAAATCCTTAATTCCAATGTTGCCAAAGGTATTGTTGACTTCCCCTGCAACCCCATTTCATTTAATTTGCTTAGAATTAACTTAATCACTTTGGTGGCCTGTGGAAATAAAAGCACTCTCATACTTCATGGGGGTGCTATGTAATTAATGTATTGAGTTTGTGAATTAAATAATGCTGGAGTGCTCGGGGTAACTGAAGTATTTATATAACGGTTACTTTGTCCTGCATGTATGCACAAATACTGTCCCAGGGGATACATCAGGGCACATTAGTGGCTGCTTAAAAGCTCTGTTTTGGTAGCAAAATGAGCTTATATGAGCAACTAAAGATATCGGACTGGCATCTACTACAGTAGGTATTCAATCAACTCTCTGAATCCTTAGCAGTGGTCAAATTCTAAGAGACGCCTCAACCGGATCTCTTTATGGTTTTAGTGTTTGATGAATAACAGTGTCAAGAAGACATTTTAAGTATAAAAAGTGCATACTCTAAGGAAAAACAAGTTATTTTAATACCAACATTTCAGTCAGCTAAGAGTGCATGGGACGACAGCATGCCAGAGATACTAACTTGGATATTAACCGTAGTTCTTATCTTTCTCAAACAGGCACTAGCAGATAACATCCCTGTGAGTTATGAAAATCAACAAAGACTCCACCTACAGAAGGGGAGAATGAGAGGAGAGGCAGATCATTACCTGATAAATGCAACTGCTTCCATTTAAAAACAATTAGAAAGGGTAGGAAAAATAATTATTCCAATGCTATTTGACACAACAGAATAATTGCATGCATTAACGACAACTTCCTGTATTCTTAGAAAAAGCTGCCAAATACTTAATTTACCTGTGCTCTTGTTTCCCTCACTGTGAACCAGGGATGGCAGTAAATTAAACCATGAGACTATGCTTGACAAGATGAAGCTTGGTTGAACTATGAACTATGGGTAGGTTATGAAAAAACATATAATAGATTCTTAATTTTTGTTATTAACCTTAATCCACAGCACATTAGAATCCTGTAGTTCACAGTTCACCTTCAGTTTGGATGTGTTCTATTTATTTCTTAAAAGAATCTCCCAGGATGTTGTTTGATTGTGTTTGAAAAAGTAAGGTATTAGGTATATAAACAACAAACTGAGTTTATTTAGCATCTTGTATCATTTAATGAATGATATTAAAGACAAGAAAAAGTTAATCTACTATTTAGTCTTGAACCAGACTGTGACCTACATATTTTTAACTCTTAGTTGTGATTTCCTGTGTGAGTCATTAAACAGGAATATTCTGTCAGCTTTATGGAAGTGCTTTGTCATCAGAGCTTTGTAATTTTGGCTAAGTTACTTGCAAAAAGTAATAATAAAATTAAATATATATTTTATGGCATTTAAAAATATTATTAGCTAGAAAGTTGGTATTAATTCTAAAATACAAAAATAAACTAATTAAAGCATAAGTATATAAAGTTGCCTTGTGTTTTTCATTTCTATAATATAAATAACTAAGGGCATTGTTAGATAGGTATTGATGGAGGCAATGTGGAAATAAAAGAAACCAGACAAGCATCTCCAGAAGCAGAATTGTTCTTTTAATCAGAACAACTGAATGGCCTTTGTCTTTCCACAGTACTAGTGACTATGGGCACATGGTACAGAAGAGCTTGGGGTTTTACAGGACAGAAAGGGGATGGGATGGCAGAAGCCATGTACAGCTCAGCTTCCCTACAGTCTCAAATGGCAGATCAGTGCAAGCCCTTTGCTTGCTTCCACAGCCTCTGTTGGCCCTGCTCTGTTTAGGAGCCTTGTTCTCTTGGTCTCCTCCATCTATTCTTTCTGCCTCCTCTTCCTCAGTGTTCCCCGAACCCTCAGGGGAGAGATTTGATAAAGACAGTTGCTAGAGACAATGAACATTTTCAAAGACATTTGAAGGCATTTTTTCTAATTGTCTTTATTTTTCTTTTGTTTTTGAAGATACAATACAATTTCACCATTTTTTCACTTATCTGTTCCCATCTAATCAACCCTCCCTTAGAGTCATTCACACTCTTTTTCCAATTCATTGCCTCTCTCCATTAATTGTTATTAAAGGCACGTACATACACACATAGACACACGCAGACACACACATGTGCATGCATGTGTACAGGAATATATATTAAGGCCACTTGTCAACTGCTGCCTTTAATAAATATTTTTAAATATAAACTGCCCAGTCTATAAAACATTTCTTGTATGTGAGGTTTTCAGGGCTAGCCATTTGGTATTGGCTAAGCAAGTGTTATGCTTGTCTCTGGGAAAGACTATTTCTCAGTATTCTTTAGATGCTCGTACACGACTGCTGGGTTTTTTGGTTTGTTTGTTTTGTTTTTCTTCTTTTGAGAACTCTAGTTCAGGTTCCAGCCCTATTTTTTTTTTTAAAAAAATTGAATGAATCATTTATTTTTGACTCGGGTTTTTGAGTTCTTTATGTATATTGGATGTAAATATTCTGTCAGGTCTATAGGTGGCAAAGATTCTCTCCATTTTGTTTGCTTCCTGTTCACCTGATTGTCTCTTTACGTGTGCAGGAGATTTTGTTTTATATAGTCCAACTTGTCAATTGTTGGTCTTAATGTTTGGGCAAGTGGAGTCCCTTAGAGAAAGTCCTTTTCTACACCTTTATGATGCATGGTACCAGCTATCCTTTCTTCTAGCAGTATCTATTTCAAGTTTCAGTTTTAGGTCTGTGATTCATTTAGAGCTTTTGTGTGTGTGTGTGTGTGTGTGTGTGTGTGTGTGTGTGTGTGCAAGTTGATAGATAGATATGGGTCTAATTGCATTCTTATGCATGTGAACATCAAGTTTTATAAAGAACATTTTTTGAAGATTTTTTTGGCATCTTTGTGAAATATTAAATGGTTGAAGTTATGTGTAGTCATGTTTGGGTCTTCAATTTTGTTCCATTGGTCTGTATCTCTGTTTTTGTGCCACAAACACATGCAAATGCACGAACACACATTATGGTTCCATGTAAATTATTGGACAGGGTTTTCTATCTCTCTGAAAAGGAGAAGGGGATTGTGTTTGGGAGGGCATTGAATCTGTAAATGGCTTATGGTGAAATGCTCATTTTCAGAAAGGAATGTCTTTACATCCTCTAGTATCTTTATCTCTTTCTTCTAGAATCTTCAGAAGTTTAAAGCTTTCATTATAAACATCCATCATCTCCGTGGTTAGGATTATTCGTAGATTTTTTTATTTTCTTTGAGGATTTTGTGAATGGGACTTTGTTCATGATCTCATTCTCTGTATATTTGTGGGTGGTGTGTAGGAAAGCTAATGCTTTGGGATAGTTGGTTATGTACCCTGCCATATTACTGAATTTACACATCATTTATAGAAGTTTCCAGGTAGAATTTTGGGATCTTTTATGTAGAATATCCTGTCATTTGGAAATTGGGCTAGCTGGATGTCTTTCCTATTTTAATCCCTTTAATTTCCTTTTCTTACTTTACTGGTTCAGGTAGTGCTTTGAACAGAATATTGAAAAGAAGTGAATGAAGAACAGTTCTCTCATATTAACGACATCAGTGTAATTGCTTCAAGTATTTCTCCATGTAGGATGATGTTGGCTGTGGGTTTAATGTTAAATTATATTTCAAAGGTCAGCTGTAGACAGAGGGCAGAAAGAAAGGGACCTTAGGTGGGACCTTAGGTCTGACCTTAGATGAGACCAAACTTACTCATGGTGAGGGGTCATCTTGTCATTCATGTGTGCAGATGGCCAAAGTGCCCTTGGAGAAGATTTGCCTCTTACAGGGGCAAATCTGGAGAGAAATGACTCCTGTAGTCCACAGTGGTGCTGATAAATTTAGTTTTTCAGTAGAAACTATCATTCTTACTAAGAGAATTTAAAAATTACAGGATTTGATCATTAATTTTTTGTCTGATGAGAAGAGTCTTTGTTGGGAGGAGTCATTCTGGTTCCACTGAGAGGTGTTCTCTGGTCATGTAGTAGGGATACTCTCAACTTGTTCTACTGCAATGGATCAGACAATTGCAATCCTATGTTCCTGAAGATACTTGGGAAATAATTATTAGAAGACTGTAAGCAGATGACTTGGTTATGTAGCAAGACTGAGATTTAGCAGGAGAGTTGAAAGATAGTGAGGAGTACAGGTTGGAGGGACAGAATGGGCTGGTGACATAAAGTGGGCGTAGAGTTGACTCAGGATGACAGCAACTGGTTGCATTGCAAGAACTCGTTGCACCAAATGAGCTGGCAGAAAGTAGCAGGGATCTACAGAGCATCATAGACGGGAAAATGAGAAAATAAAATTGTATCTGTCTGGGAGAAAGAAATGAAGGTTTCTTTTAGCCAGAGTTTCTCCACAGCAAAAAAATATTTCACAGGGTGAAAGCTATTGGGATAACTTGCGTGGAACATTTGTTTGGGTCTAGTGTGAAGATAAGAATGTAAAATATTTAAAAGAGCAGTTAGAAACTTTGTTTTGACCACAGGAATGATGAAAAAGTGATTCAGGAGAGAAGCCCAAGGTAAGGGAAACAGACAGAATCTTTTTCTGGTCTCTGTGTCAGAGACCATTTCAAGCCTGTTAGGATTTGTGACATGGAAACAGCCTTGTGAAAGTAGGGCACAGATCCCCTCCTTAGTAGCAGTACAATCTAGTCCTTTTTAATTATAGAGTACTACCGTAGTCCAGGAATCAAGCTGGTCATGAAGGAATATGAAGCTGAGCTGAGTTGGTGAGACAGAGAGGTTAATTGATGCAAAGTGGGCTTTCAGGCCAGATGTTTTAGTTCTAAGTCCACAAAACAATGTCTAGCGAGGCAAGAAGAGGGATGAGGCGGGTGATTCGTGGCCCATTAGTCTTATTTTAGAGGTCACCCAAACTGCTTTTAGGGATTTGAGGGCATTGATCTCTTGGTAACTGCTTTCAAGGCTGACAGAAGGGCGATGAAGGGAGCAGCAGTTAGAGAGCTTTAGAAGAGGGTCCATCCAAGGGGCCATGATAGAACTTAACATTTGGCAAAGACCCAGAGCATAAGCCAGGGGGTAAAAATTGTACAACTTTGTGGGAACATTAAGAGAAAAAAATTATGAAAATTGACATCAAGATTAACATGAGTTAAATGCAAATATAAAGCCACCATACATCAGAGTTCTGTAGAAGGATAAGGTGGCTGCAATTAACTGTTTGTTAATCAGACTCCTGCATAAGGAACAAGTACCTGGAAGCTTTATAAAAGGAGTCAGCTAAAGTCAGCATCTAAGGGATCAATCTGAACAGAAAGTATCTAAGTGGTATTCCTTGCTTCAATGTATTATGAACTTTGTATATTTGTTTTCTATATTAACAGCACTAACTATTACTTGATGAATAAAAACAGTATCTTAAGTAAAACAAAATTTTGGTTAAAAAATTTGATAAGGAACTTAAAAAAAAACCTTAGATGACCACATCTAGTATTTGAGAATAAGATTTATCTTTTTAAAAATATCAAATTGTCATACCCACATTCCAAGAAAAAAACAATTTAATTCTAAGTTATATTCCCCAAAAAGAAATCACTTTCAATTTTTAATTTTAAAAGTATAGTTTCAGAGACAATGCCTATCTAGTCAAGAACAAAATATTCACTTTACACAGTTTTTGTTTTTAAATTAACCCTATTAACAGAGCCTTTAAAAAAATCTCTACATTTTCACTCCATATTTCCAACAAATAGATGAAAGCAGTCAGTCATGTCAAATATGTAATAAAAATTAAGCTGAATTATAAAAGAATTCTAAAACCAACTCCTAACCCAATTAAATAAGCTTTAACGAATATTGCTTTTCAGACTTCCTTAGAAAACATCCACAGACATTGCTGCCAAAGCCAGTGTACTCCTTACAGGGAAGACCCTGACCCAAGATATCTGTGGGGATAGGGACTAGATTGTATTCTGAAAGCACCAAGGGTGAGCCCCGATTGGAGAGACTTTCCTTCATCTCAGTTGTCTCCTCCTGAAGAATCTGAAGACTTGGGATAGTGCTTAAGAGAACCATTCACTGACTCTACAGATACAAAACCAACTGTCAAATACACAGCCTGGATATTATGGGTATCTTCCCAAAGATGTGGGATTGATGACAGAGTATCTGGTATTCTCCTTTAATGAGGCACCATGGGTGGTTACAGCATGGACCCTGAAATTAGCTTTTGCTAAAAGAAAGAACTGAATGCCAGGGTAAAGAGCATATCCAGTTGAACTAGTGTGCAGGGTGGCGGGCTTATGTATAAGTTTCCCTGTTCAGAGCGTGCTTACGTGTCATTTCAGAAAATAGTGAGGGCAGAGTAATTGTTCTTTGAATCTTTGTTGTTTGAGGCATTTAGGATGTGGGTACAGACACTGAGAGCTTCCATCATGGAAGAGAATCTAAGTAAGACATGAAGAGTAATTCATCTTTGCATAAGGAGTTTTTCCTGGTTTGGCCTACATAACTAGAACTGGTCAGCCCTACACAGCTCAAAGAAGAAACAGAAGACTTTTGGCAGGCCTTCCATGCATCCCTGTTCAGTAATGAGGCTATCATGAAACTTACTCTGGTGGAATAGCGCTACATCCAAGGGAGCTTTGACTCCTTTCAAAGGAACTGCTTGAACCTTATTCATTTCCTGCCATGTGAGACTATTGTAAATCTGACCCATTTTATTCAAACATTTAAACTGCCAAAAGCAATTTTATATACCTGATTTTGAATATTATTTTACATTAAAAAAAAAACTTTAAGTTTACTTTAAACTTGTTTTGCTTTACTTGCTTTAGAGTTAATTTTGGCAAAAACATACAAAATATTATATGATGGGATATAAAAATTGGTCTCTCCTTTCAAGTTTGTTTCTATCACTGAATGTCTTAGTCTGTGCTCTCTTGCAGTGAAGAAACACCATGACTATGATAAGAAAAAAAGCATTTAATTGGTGGATTGCTTACTGTTTCAGAAGTTTCATCCATTATTCTCATGATAGCATACAGGCAGACATGGTAGATGAGAGCCCTATATATGGATCCACAGGCAGCAGGAAGAACAAAAGGCCACTGAGGTTAACCCATTGACACACTTGTTTCCAAGGTCACTCCTATTCAAACAAGGCACTTGTCCTAATCCCTGCGAGTACTCTCTTTCTAATGACCAAATATTCAATATATGAACCTATGGGGGCATTCCTCTTCAGACCACCACAATGAATTACATTTGTACTGAGCATGATTTACCATTAACTTACATAGCCTAATTATCTTTAACAGTTTACAATAAGTTAGTAATTCTTTCAATGATTAGGATTTTATAATTTTATCCCTCCTAAGTTTGAGCCTTAGAAAATGATGATTCTGGAATTAAATATCAAATTAAATTAAATTATCAAAAATTAGTATCCAAATAAACTCTAAAATACAAATACAGTTCACAGAGAGACTCATTTTCCTGATCTGTTTATAAGGTACTTTTACAAAATGCCAGTTTTTTAAATAATGCCAGTTTTTATTTTTTCATTTCCTTTTATCTGACTTAGTTTCAAAACAGACCCTTTTGGATGATTTAAAAGAGAGATACAATGATAACAGAGGTCTCAGATGGTCTAATTGTTTTATGGGAACTACCTTAGTCAGCTTTTACAATGTAACGATCTTAACCGAAATGGTGAAGTTATATGGCATGTGCTTTCCTTAACCTTGGTAAAAATAGTGGCAGAGTCACATGGCTGCCAAGATGGAGTAAGCCACATGGTTGTCATTTTCTCCAAGGTGAGCATAGTTCATAAACTGAGATGGCAGCAAGCCAAGTGGTTCTCAGAGAAGAGTCCATCAGATGAACAACCTTTCCCTACATAACAGTTGAATCCAAGTTATATACATAATATGCTATAGTAAATTAGGATTATCTATGCACAAGCTTTTTAAATAGCCCTCAGTGAACATAGGACTGTCAAAACCCAAAATGTTAAAGGAATGTTAAAGGACAGAACCAAGAAAAAGTGGCGGAGAATTGAGTTAAACACCTCTATGGGAAATAGTTTGCTTCTGAACTGTGCTCAAAATGTCTTTCCCTAGGCTCTTCTGTTTTTCTCTCCTTTTCCTTGTCACAGAGGCAGGTGGATGTCCTGACTCAGAACACAGACTTAGGAGGAAAATTTTAAACAAACATGCTTGAGTCTGGGGCAGATGGGCAAAAATCCAACTCCAGAATCAGCCTTCTCAATATTAACCATACCCAACTGAACTCGGTGATCTTTATATCCATAACCAATTGGTGTGTGTCTGCAGATGGTAGTAAACAACCTAAAGGAATTTTTCCTGCTTAATGTTAAAGTTACAAGCAGGATTTTCCAGGTATGGAGAAGCAGAAACACAAGTAGGCAAAAAAGCATCAGGCAAGAAATCAACAGCAGGCATATGGCTCTAGGTGTGGTTGTAAGACAGAACTTTGAGAAAACATTTAAGTGAGTTAGGCATTTTATGGAGCAGGGAAGGCAGCCATTCTGTCTTATGGGATTGCCTAATTCAGTTTACATAAAGGAGATTGAAAGTTTCGAATTTGGACCAGCAGTGGCCGTTCGTCCAGGGTGTACTGAGGCTAGGTTCACCCTGAAGGGGAAGGAAAGTCTGCTTTCAGTTTTTGTCTGATATTCTTTAAGTTATCCCTCAAACATTACAAAGGAATGACTTTGGTACAGAAAATTTGAAATCCATGGCAAGACATAGAACCAAGGTAGAGACGGAGGTCAATGTCCAGCTGTGTTGAATGTCCTCTGTGGCTTGAAATGACCAAACGCTCCTGGAACATAAGGGGCATCACCACTCTATACAGTTCCAGGGTTAAGGACTCACAGGACTATATAGACAGTTGGAACAGCTTTTGCCTGAAGAAGTGGGGTCCAGTAGCCCCTGGAAAATCTCTGGTGGCTTCAATCGATCAGGCTTTAAGAAAGCTCTAGTGAGGAAATCAGTATGGCAGTTTCTCAGAAAATTGGGAATCATACTACCCCAGTCTTTACACAGAATATTCTGTAGTTATCTGTTAAGTCCATTTCATATAAGATGTCATTTTATTCTGATGTTTCTAGTGTTCATTTTATTTTATTTCATGTTTTTTGCTTTTGTTTTTGTCCAAATGATCTGTCTATTAGAGAAAGTGGAGTATTTAAATCATTTATGCTTTTAAATCCAGTAGTACATTTAGGTGCATCTGAGTTAGGTACATATATTTTTACAATAGTAATGCCTCCTGGGTTAACTGTTTCCTTTTTTAGAATGAAGTATTCCTCTTATCTCTTCTTATTGGTTGTAGTTTAAATCATCTATTTTGTTAGACACTACAACAATGACACCTGCTTGAGTCCTGGTTCCATTTGATTAGAGTGTATTTGTTCATTCTTTTTTTCTGAGGTAGTATCTATTCCTAAAGCTAAGATGTGATTCCTGCAGACAACAGACAGGTGAGTTTTGTGTCTTGACTCATTCAGCCAGCTTGAGTGTTTTACTGGAAGAGATAGGCTATTAATATTTAAAGTCATTATTGAAATGTATGCATTAATTGAAGTCAAAAGTCTTGGCTGTTAATTTTTTGAGTTGTTGGTGTTCCTAGGAGTACTTTCTGTTTTCACAATTATGACTGAATTTTTCTTTCTGCAGTCTCTTGGTTATGATCACTTCTCTCTTCTGACACAAATATTGCTTCCTGTATTTTTTTTAGGATTGGTTTGTTAGATAAAAATTTATTTTTAGGCTGAACGCTTTATGTATATAATCTTGAGCTTCATAATTTCATACATCAAATATGACAGGACATGAATGTCCTAGTAGGATAGGAATAGAGACTTTAAACCCTACTTTCACATATGTCTTAAAAATTAAAAATAATCCAGAGATTTCAGAACTAAATCATGGAAGAACTGGATTTAGCAAAGATTTACCAAACATTTCATTCTCAGTGGCACATGACATAGTATTTAAAATATACAAGGGCCACAAAGCAAGTGTTACTATAAAACATTATTAAAATAATTTCTCATGTGAATAAGAAAATAACACAAATAAAAGTAGAAATTGGTAGTATGACTTACTTCAGAAAATACATAAACACTGAATACAGAAAATACATAAACACTGAAGATTGAACAATGCATATTTGAATAGACAGTACTCATAGAAGTGTACCCTTAGAATCAAATCAAAATAGAAATGCAAGATAACAGAACTTCCAGGATACAACCAAAGCATTTCTAAAAGGGAAGTTTCTAAGTATAAGTGTGTGTAAAAAATGATTTTGAAGAAATAACCTAACAATATAACGCAAGTCTATAGGACTACAAGGAGAATTGAAACCCAGTTTTAACAGAAGCCAAAAAAAGTAATGATGATGATCTAGACATACTGTTTGATTGCTGGCATACTATTAAAAAGAAGTATGCAGGTAACTGGGGAAGAAAAGAGATTAATGGTCTTAGGCAACACTGGGCCCTACATACTACCATCCCATCCTGACTGACAAGATAAGGCCTCTGGTGTAAAAGTGATGTCATGGTTATGGAAAGAGCTAACTGCCCTTTGATTATAAGTAGGTCCCATACTGCAGGAGAGATTCCATGGTTCTTACTCTAAACCTATCTAAAAGCTCGTGACTAGTAGAATCCTACTGCCCTAGAAGAATAACCTATGGCTGTTGGTTTCCTAATGGTGATCCTGCCAAACTCTTTTTATAAATATATATGATTATACACATAGATGTGTACTCTACTGCTCCAACCTTGGTCAGAGAAGCTTCTTTTTTTTTCAGAGGGTATTAGTTAATGGAAAGATTTAAAATTAATTAAAGCAACAAGTCAAAGTAACAGCAAATGAAGCTATGGGGGGATCACAAGTATCACTTCTCCCCATCTAAGGTCTGGGGAAATTTACCAAAGAAGGAGGTGGAAGAAGGTTAAGGGCTTGCAGATGGGGAGAGAATTAGAAAAGGCTGTCCTGGAAAATACGTTACTGTTGCATTCATCAGTTCAGAAAAGTACATTCGTCCTCAAAACTCCAGGGTGAATGGGAATGTTCCACTTAAATGCCTATCTCTAGCAGAGGAGTTGTTAGTGTGGTTGCTGAAGAAGGGAGAGTCACAAACATGGCTTCTGGCATATTCTTAGTGGATTTCCCCACGTCATGTGTATATGACCAGCAGTAATTGAACTCAAAGGGTTATTGTAAAAATATGAAAAAGAGATATGTTTGAGAGGAGGTCTCTTACAAAGACAACCTGGAGATAGAAGACTAACCCCAATCAAGGATGGCACCTTCAGACTAGCAGCCTAGAAAGGTTCAAGGAAAAGGAATACGTGATTAACTGTTTCTGTTTCTTTCTGAGTGGGTACCCTATTATGCAAAGCTGTTTTCCATGGATATCAGACTTGAGCTTCATCAGCTTTTCTAACATGAGACCAACAATTTTTTAAGGAGCTTCTAGAGAACCAAGCCTCAAACAATCACTATTGCTGATATGGCATGCTTAATAGACACTGTGTTTGATTTGTCAAAATGTATGTGCAAAGTGTTAGTCGGATTTATTACTCACTGTTGTATTAATTGCATTGCTTAAAACATGGAAAACTAAAAATTTTAATTTATTGTGGTGTTACTAGAATCAGACTCTGGAATATTCCCTAATATATTGCTTGCCTCATTTATTTTGGATATGGAAGTAACACATATAAAGTCAACAAGCTCATTTTTAATTTTTTAATAAAAAGATTTATTTTATTTTTATTTCAGTGGTTTTGGCTTGTGTTTTTGTGAGTGTGTGACACATGTGTCTGTGTGTTCAGAAGTCAGAAGAGGATCTTGGATCCCTGGTAGCAGGAGTTACAGAAGGTTGTTAGCTGCCAAAATCCATTTCTCTGGAAAAGAAGCAAGTGCTCTTAACTGATGAGTCATCTTCCCATTCCAATCTTATGATTTGTTAGGTCATGAAAATTATCTACAATTTAAACCTTACAGTTAGCTTTCATTCAATTCTCACATTGCCTCAACTGTCATATATTTACACCAGTATGAGACACCAGGCAATGTGTGCATGCATCAGATTGTAAAATGAATCATAGGAGAAATTTTAAAATTAATTTTGCCTTAATATCAACTTGCTTATATTCATCAAATTAAATAGAGAGTGTACTATATCTAGTCTTTGTGTTTCTTACTTTGAATGTTACAATGACAGACAATTTCTCTTTTCAAGAGACTCAGAGTAGCAAACAAAAAATGAAATTGTCGGTTAATGGCTCTAAATATATTGACAGCAACTGACTGAAATAGGTATAAAAAGGTAAGTCAGCAAATCTAGATGCAGTGTTTCATGTATTCTTTCTGAAATTGACAAGTCATGACGACACATCCCAAATTGGGAAAGCAAAAATATAAATAAGATGATAGAAAGTCTGAACTCAGCATACCGAGACCACATACTTGTTTCAATCATTCCCAAAGGCGAGGCAAATTGTATGTCATGAGGCAAAATTGTCTTATGGCATCATTGAAACTCGGGAAAGCTGAAAATGAATAACTTATAAAAATGTTAAAATTTCACAGGGAGAGACGCTCCCTCCCCCTCTTGCCCATCTTCACCTGAGGCGGGTAGGAGAGCAGGCCCTGGGGTCAGAAGGCCAGGTCAGGAGAGCTGCAGCTTGTTGGCAGCACAACAGTGCCATTCTGTTGGCAGGGGTGTGAGACAGTCATGAAGTTGCCAACTCGGGAGACAGACTCATCTGTCATGTGGTGGCATAGTCAAGAGAGAGAGGACCCCTGTTGCCCATCAATGCCTGAGACAGGTGGAAGAGCTGGCCCTGAAGTCAGAAGGGCAGGAGGGCTGTCCCTGCCGCTCATCTACTGAGCAGTTTGCAGAGTGACCCCTACACCATGCCTGCTCAGCACAATCGAGCTGACCCTGAAGGTATCCTGAGGACATAAAAGCAGGAGAGGTTACCATCCCCCTTCGCTCATTGCTGCAAAGGGTAACCTCACCAAGACAATGCAGGGGACCTCTCCCTGGTGCCGAGGCTAAGCTCAATGCTGCAACTACTCAGTCCCAGAAGCAGGGTTATCATGTGTTGGTTGACTTTATATCCACCCCATCTGTGATCTCGTAGAGCAGTGAAGAGACCGGTCCTACAGACCCAAAGCTGCAGGATTTACACAACCAAGAGGAGTGCCGGTGAGGACCCAGCTACAATCATGTAGCAGAAACAAAAGGCCTCGAACCAGACCAATGACTCTTTGCAGTAAACTCTTGCAAGTAAAGATGTGAGGAATGTATGAACTAAGGATTTGCTGCATGCATGGCTCTGTGTCACGTGTCACACTGCAGCTTCCATGATAAGATTCCACCCCCGTTTTTATCTTTTCTTTTTTCTCTTAAATTTTATTGATGGGGGCTGAAAGGGCAGAGGACAGATGCACAGGATGGGAAATGAATGGCATTGAGATGCATGATGTGAAATTACAAAGATTAAGTGAAAAGAAAGTTTAAAAAACTTTTAAAACTTTCATAACTTGAAAAGGAAATTATTAGGTTTAGATAATTATTATGTAAACAGGGAAATAATAAGAAAAGTGACAAAGTACATAAAACAGCAATTCCAAAGGTTGTATAAAATTATGACACACAGTTACAACATTTAAAGGTAAACTTTATTTTCAATAATAAAAATAACAATTTTATTTTCAATTTCTGATTAAAAATATCAGAATATTAAAAAAACTAGTTTTTCCATATTTTCTCAAATTCTTGACTTAAATAAATATGCAAATGCAAATTAACAAAAAAGTATAACTTTGAACTACATATCATTAGAATACTGAGGAGGATGACAATAAAGGAAAAACATAGAAAATATTTTTCATGGTATATATCTGGTGGTAATAAGGTCTGTAAGAATGTAATAAAACCAATGTCATACCATAGAGTTTTAAAGGCAGTTTTATTTGTTCTGGAGAGATGACTTGCTGCTCTTTCAGAGGATATGAGTTCAAAACCTATTAACAATGATGGACAGCTCATAATAGTCTATATACCAACTCCCAAGGATAAATAATCTCTTTTAGAATCCAAGAGTAGTGACTCATATGGAATACACACACACACATACACACACATACACACACACACACACATACACACACATACACACACATACACACACACACACACACACATACACTCACACACACACATACACACACACACACACACATACACACACACACACACACACTTAAATGTAATAAATAAAATCATCTTATTTCCCACTTACAGTTCACATTCATCATGGGCTACATTGACTCTTTTTTGCATAATTTTTACTTAAAAAATATGAATGGTGATTCATTCACGAGCTTAATGTCCCAGATAATGTGACAAGAAATATGTATGTGCTCAATTATTTACTGAGCTTCGAAAATTTCCTCACAGGATCCATCCTACAAATTCATTTGTGAAAGCTGGTCATAACTTCATTCATTGTTTTCAGCTGAGCTGAGAATCAATTCTAGCATATTAATAAAAGGGTGAGGTAGAATGTGGGTAAGCATCTTTTGTTGGGGAATATTATGTTCTGGTATGTGACTTAAGTTTATACTCATTTGTTGAACTCTGTGAAGCTGTGTTACTGTGCCTGTCTAAAACACCTGATGGCTATAATAAAGTGATGAACAGCCCATAGTAAGGCAGAAGTAAGAACAGACAGGACTGGCAAGCAGAGAGTACAGGTAGGAGAGAACAAAAGAATGAGGAGCAACCAGAGAACAAGGAGAGGAGGACATCAGGGACCAGCCACTCAGCTACACACAGAAAGCCATGAAGAAAGAAGAAAGGTATACAGAAATAGAGAAAGAAAAAAGCCCAAAAGGTAGTAGGAATAATCCATGACAAGAAACAATTCATGCTAAGGCTGGGCATTCATAAATAATAATAAGCCTCCATGTGGTTTATTTGGGAGCTGGGTGGTGGGCCCCTTAAAAAAAAGAGTAAAATATCCCACAACAGTCTTTGACCATGGACAAGATGACAATGGAAAGAAAATGGTAAATATTTCAAAAGATATTCTAGTAAGACAAAATTGAATTCAAGAGCTTATAGTAGGATTCCAATTTCAATAAATAAAAACAAATCTTTTAATCTCTCAATTTAATATGGTGCTTCTATAAAAATCAACATTACCTATGTTCTCCATATTTACTACTTTACTTACTTAGAGAAGAAATATTTGAAATAACATTTCCAGGCAATTTCTCCAATTTGGAATACACAAAATTACATTTACTATATTTATATATACACACCCACATGTTTGTGTTAAGTTTGAAATATTCAAAAAAGCATGGAATATTATGCCCTTAAAAAGAAGCCATGTGTTCTTTAGTTATGCTTAACCTCTCTACTTTGGTCCCATTCACTGAGTAGCTTCTTCCAGCCTGTCATATTTCAAGTGAATGGATTATATAGTGAGTGATCTTTTATAATTGGCTTCTTTCACTTAGTATCTTGTTTTCAAGTTTCATGTATGTTTTCTTCATTACTTTTATGACTAACTAATTTCATAGTATGAATTACCTAATTATTTTATACATTCTTCAGCTGAGGGACATTTGAGCTTATTCTGTTTTGTAACTGCTTAGCCTATGCCTGCTATAGTCATATAGTTTTGGAACAGTCGTGAGTCTTCAATTTTTTGATAAATACCTAGAAAACAGTCACCTGGTGCTCTATTAAGGTGCTGCCACCATACAATGAGATAATAATAGTGACTTCAAGAGATAATGTTATGACTATGACAACTGGATAGTCATATGCAAAAGACTGGGTTGGACCCTGATCTCATAACATAAAAGTCAAGTAAAGTGGATTAAAAACCCAAATAAGAAGCTAAAACTGTAAAACATTTTTAAGAAGCTGGAATCTTTTTTTTTTTTTGAGATCACAATGCAATTATATTGTTCTCCCTTCTTTTTACACCTTTCAAATATTCCCATATACCTCTCCTTGCTTTCTTTAAAATTCATGGCCTCTTTTTTATTTATTGTTGTTACATGTACATATACATACACGAAAATGCACATATAGGTGTAAAGATATAATTCTAAATTCATAAATGCAACCTTCTCAATTTGTATAATATTACTTGTATATGTATATATTTTAAGGCTGACCATTTGGTATAGACAATAGATGATATTTCCCTGCTCTCAACAATTCTTGGGCGTACATATCTTCATGTAAGGTGAGGCATCTTAGGCAGTGCCCAGTCCATGTTAACATAGGTACTCCTGACATCCTTCTTAAGTTCATGTTTGGTCATGTTTGTGAGACTTTATGGGGACAGCTTCTGACATTCCTAGGAGACACCATCTCATGGAAAACTGATCTCCTCCTTTTATAATCTTTGTGCCCCCTCCTCCACAATGATCTCTGAGCCTGAGGTGTGGAAGGGGTTTTGGAGATATATCAGTTGGGAATCAGATAACAAAGAAACAGTGTTAACTTTTTTATAGAAGAAAATATTATAGATACAGAGAAATTCAGTTTTTATATACAAATGTATTTCGAAAGTCAAATGAAGTGTCACTATAAAAATATCATAGATGACATCTATCCTCATGAAAAATGAGGTTTACTTTAGACCAGTATAATAGAAAATCAATAAGCCATAACTTTTCAAATAATAGATAACTTAAAATGCTCTACTACAGTTTTCTGTTTAATAAAAAGAAACTTAAGACATGATTTTTTTTTAAATTACTGAGACTTTTGACAGTGGTGAGAAAAGTTTTGACATCTAGGTAAGAAAACTTCAACAGTCAGGATACAGAAATAGCTCAGGGAATAAGGACACTTGCTATTAAGCTTGTAGACCTGAGTTCTACCATAAGGTAAACAATTTAATCCCAATACATTCACTAAATGCACACACACACACACACACACACACACACACACACACACACACACACTCAATATTTTAAAAAAAGAATTAGTAAACTATGATGCTGAACGTGAGTCAAATAATCTAAAGCTAACTCATTAAAAGGGAAAACTCATAGAACAGGCACAGGGGTCCAACATCAAGGTGTGTAGTGCAAGAAGAAGAAAGTGAGCTGGGCAGATGGTGGCTTCTTGGATACCGAAAAATCACACCGCCAACCTGGTCCAGCCTCCTAAAGGCCATTGGCTGAAGGAGGTTCCCTATCACCCCCATCTTTTGTCTAAATAAAAGAGTTCCCAACCCTATACAAAACTATATATACTAAGAACAGTTATCAAGTACAAAACTAGAATTACAACCAGCATAAACAATATTAGGCAAGAAGCATATGCTAAATGTTTTAATCCTAAGGATTATAAATCTTTTATTAGAAATGGCTTGGCTAGATCATAAGAGGAAGGTATCTATGACTATATAATCTTTAACTCCATCAAAGGCCTGAGAAGAAAGATAATATTACTTGAGTAGGCAGGAAGTACAATCAAGCAGCTTCCAAAATGTGCAGTAGATGACAGAGAAAACTGGCTATCTGGGCAATCATCCAAAATCTCATTTGCAATGTAGAAGCAAACAACTTTGGCTAAGGTCTAGGGTAACTGACAGACCATTTTCAGGGCAGAAATTTTTTTCAAAATTGTCTTACCTTGTCTTGGCAATGTTTGACAGCCTATTTTCTTATATCCTCCTTGTCCAGTGGGGACATTGCACACTTTGTCGGTGGTCGAGGCATGGGCAGCTACTCGCTCAAAGGCCAGTGGACTGTCTTTGGTGTTCAACATTCTCTCAGAAGGAGATTGGTGCTACCAGGAGCAATCGTGTCTCATGTCAACAGAACCCTAAGTTATTTTAAATGCTATGTTCTACAGTTCTTTGATGTGGTTGAAGATTACTTATCTATGCAGAATACAATCTCTATGTATCTAAAGAACCTAATTAGTCTGACTATAAGTATGACAAACATGAATGACTATTGACCTATAATACTTAATACCTATATAACATAAAGACTAAGACTTCATATCAGAATATTAAACAATCTTTAAACAACTGTGCAGTAAATGAGAACAATGACCTCAAAATGTAATCAATGTATAGGTATCTTGATCAGAGGTAGAAATATTTAATGCATTATAATAAATGTCTCCTAAATATTGTATCAATGTACAAAATGCCTTAAACAGATGTAGAAACATGCATGCATACAATCTGACAAGATAATTTTGCACAGATATACAGATATTGTAAACAGAAATAGGAACCTATTCAATATAACAAATATAATTTGAACTTGTATCAGTATACAAGAACCTATAGCAATGTATATTGTCCATAAATAATAGCTCAAAGTATTCACTCTATTACTCACTATTATTGTTATTATTATTATTAGTGTGAATAAGGTCACACTAATCTACCTATTATCCCATTCAATTTCCCCTCTTACTTTTTCAAGTAGATCTCTGGGCCTACATAATTTCCAATCCAACCCCCAACCCTATACGAGTAATAATCAACCCTTAAATGATGTCCCTAACCCTGAAGACAAACTTTGTTGGGAGAGGGGATTTTGTCTTCTGGAATTGCTTCCAGCTGTCATGGGAGCAATGCTATTTCTATGGGAGCCTGTAAAAGTAAAATGATGGTTAAGTTTCAAGATTACTGTCTTATATAATTGCAAATGGTCTCTGAGTAGTCAATAGGGTTCATCTGAAGTTCTTATTTGGAGTTCTGGCCATAACCTTCTAAGAAGGGACACCATTTCAGCTAATAAAGTTGGAACCATCTTGAGCAGTTAGTATACAAAGCCAGTCCTATAGTAGCACTATCAGCATTATGATGTTATATCAACCAGGTAGAGTTGTTGTTGTGGGGCCCTATCTTCTTACTGAAAACTTCAAAGATTACTGCAGGAAAGTCTACTGTTCATTGTCAAAAAGTTAAACATTCATATAGACATATACTCAATGAAAGATATGATAAAGACAAAATAGGCATGGAGAAAAGTAAAATATTTCCTTAAAACCTATCTTCTTTCTGTACCAAATGGCTCCTGACATGAGATTGAAACATTTTATATATATAAAAAATGACTTCAGATGACCTGTCCTCATAAATCATATTCCTTTTTGCTTGTTGATCCTTTCTAGTTATTTTTCATCTTTAGGCATCCAAAGGACCAGGGTCACTTGATTTTTTTGAAGATGTGTATTTTCCTGTAAAGACAAAAACAGAACCCTGCCCCAACCCTTATGAGGTTTCCTTACCACCTGTATGGTTGTCACCTCTATGGATGAGTTGTAATTTCTCTTTTTTCAAAAGATTTCTCTTTTTCAAACTGAATCTTTGTTTGAAACCATTCAAACAATGGTCCAGCATTGTCCATCTTTATTTGTGCAGGTATACCCATAATTTCTAATAATTGCATGTTTACTGAATCAGCCTTTTCTGAGGTCATTGCAGTTTCCCATAGAAAACCTGAATAAACGTCAATGGTGAGGTGTACATATTTTAATTTTTCAAATTCTGTAAAGTAGAACACATCTATCTTATAGATTTCATACCTTTGAATACCCATTGGGTTACACCATTCTGGTAACAGTATTTGGTTATTGAAAGAGTAAGTAGGACACCTCTTTATAATCTTCTTAGCTTGTTGCCATATAATCGGAAACACTTTCTTTAAGCCTTTGCTATGGATAGGATGTTTCTTATGAAATTATGAGGCCTTCAGCACAATTCCAATCAATAACCAATCAATTTCTGCATAACCTTCACCTAGAGGACCTTGCAGACCTGTACAAGGTCAGATGTGTGTTATGTATATGGGACAAGCATATTCCTGATTATATCTTGAACTTGTGTGAATAATGACTTCAATTCTGTATCATCTGCTATAAATTCCCTGGTTTTGTTTTGCAAGACTATTCTTTCTGCATATTATAAATCTGTAACTATACCGAGAAGTTCTTTAAAATCCGTTAGTACCATGAGAACAGCATATAACTCTGCCTTTTCTACAGAATTGTAAGGGCTTTGTGTCACCTTACTTAATTCTTCTGATTTGTAACCTGCCTTTTCTGATTTATTCATATCAGTATTAAATGTATGGGCTCCAGTTATTGGTGCATCACATACAATTTGCAGAAGAATCCAAGTAGTTCTCTTTGTAAGGTTAATTCTATCAATTTTGGGATAATTGCTATTAATTTCTCCCAAAAAATTAGCACAAGTTCTTTGTCATGGTTCATTGTCTTCCCATAATTTTTTAATTTCACAATAATCTATACTGGGTCTATACCTGCTAGTTTACAAAGTCTCAATTTTCCTTTTATATATTACTCAGAGACTTTTTCCACATGACTTTAAATTTTTGCTTGATTTATGTATTGAAAATATCCATTGTAAGATAATATTTTCCCTAAGCAATAAAATTTCTGAAGGGTAAATTCTGGAAGGCAATATGACTAGAATACAAATAAGAAATGGATTTACCCTGTCCAATGTGCCTCCTATAGTTTCTCTTCATTTATAGTCAGTTCTTTAACTGCTTCAGCTATTAATTCTCTGGGACTATTTAAGTCTGTGTCACCATGTAAGGTTTTATTTAAATGAATTATTAGATTAAGTGTTATCCCTACTTATGGTCATAAACTGGAACTATCTCTTAACAATCTTTGAAATTCATTTAGAGTCTCTCCAATTTTGTGCCTTTTGTGTTCTGATTTTCTGTAAACCTATTTTGTAACCTAGGCAAATAACAGAATCTCCTTTTGGTATTTTGTCAGGAGCAATTTGCAATCCCCATTTAGGCAAAACTTTCTTTACTTCTTCAAACATTCTTTATAAAGAATCTGCATTTGAATCAGATAACAAAATGTCATCCATGTAATGGTAAATTATAGACTTAGGAAATTGCTTGCATATTATTTCTAATGGCTAACTTACAAGTGATTGGTGTAGGGTGGGGCTATTGAGCGTTCCATGTGGGAGGTTTTTGATGACAGCTGCTATTTCTTTGCAGTTCATAAGTCTATTTAAACTGGTCACCTGGTCTTGATTTAATTTTGGGATATGGTATCTGTCTAAAAAACTGTCCATTTCTTTCACATTTTTTCCAGTTTTGTGGAGTACAGGTTTTTGTAGTAGGACCTAATGATTCTCAGTGTCTGTTGTTATGTCCCCCTTTTCATTTCTGGTTTTATTAATTTGGATGTTCTCTCTCTGCCTTTTGATTAACTTGGATAAGGGTTTATCTATCTTGTTGAATTTCTCAAAAACCAGCTCTTTGTTTCATTGATTCTTTGTATTGTTTCCTTTGTTTCTATTTGTTGATTTCAGCCCTCAATTTGATTATTTCCTGACTTCTACTCCTCCTGGGTGAGTCTGTTTATTTTTGTTTTAGAGTTTTCAGGTGTGCTGTTGTTAAGTCATTATTCTGAGTTTTCTCCATTTTCTTCATGTGTACACTTAGTGATATTTACTTAGCACTGCTTTCATAGTGTCCCATAGGTTTGGGTATGTTGTGCCTTTATTTTCATTGAATTCAAAGAATTCTTTAATTTCTTTCTTTATTTCTTCCTTGACTCAGGGGTGGTTCAGTAGTTCACTGTTCAATTTCTATGAGTTTGTAGGCTTTCTGAGAGTAGTATTGTTCTTAAATTCTAACTTCACTCCATGGTGATCCATGGAAGTTTGCTTTCTCACTGAGTATGTGATCAATTTTAGAGAAGGTTCATTGAAGTGCTGAGAAGAAAGTATATTTTTTTTTGTGTTTGGTTGGAATATTTTATAAATATCTGTTAAGTCCATTCGATTCATAACATCTGTTAGTTCTCTTATTTCTCTGTTAAGTTTCTATCTAGTTGATCTGTCCATTGGCAAGAGAGGAGTGTTGAAGTATCCAACTATTAGTGTGTGGGTTTTGATGTGCAATTTAACTTTTAGTAAAGTTTCTTTTACAGAGGTGGCTGCTCTTGTATTAGGGGCATAGATGTTCAGAATTGTTCCTGTTATAAGTATATAGTGTCCTTTTTCATCTTTTCTAACTGATTTTAGTTTGAAATCAATTTTGTTGGTTATTAGGATAGCTACACCCGCTTGTTTCTTAGGTCCATTTGATTGGAGAAACTTTTCTCAAACCTTTTTCTGAGGTAGTGTCTGTCTTTGAGGTTGAGGTGTGTTTCTTGTAAACAGCAGAATTCTGGATCCTGTTTTCATATCCATGCTCTTTTCTGTGTCTTTTTATAGGTGAATTGAGACCATTGATATAAAGTGATATTAATGACCAGTGGTTGCTAACTCCAGTAATGTTTGTGTGTTTTCTTTCCTTGGGTTATGCTGGTGGGGGGTTATCAAATGTCTGTGTTATTGTAGGTGTTGTTAGCTTCCTTGGGTTGAAGTTCTAGTACTTTCTGTAAGGCTGGATTTGTGGATACATAGTGTTGAAATCTGTTTTTGTCATGGAATATCTTGTTTTCTCCATCGATGGTGAAAGAAAGCTTTGCTGGGTATAGTAGTCTGGGCTTGCATCCATGGTCTCTTAGTGTCTGCAGCACATCTATCCAAGACCTTCTTAGTTTCATGGTTTCTATTGAGAAGTCAGGTGTAATTCTGATAGGTTTACCTTTATATGTTATTTGATATTTTTCCTTTGCAGTTAATATTTTTTCTTTATTTTGTATTTTTTGTGTTTTGATTATTATATGGTGAGGGGATTTAATTTTTGATCTGGTCTATTTGATGTTCTATAAGCTTCTTGTACCTTCATAGGGATATCCTTCTTTAGGTTGGGAAAGTTTTATTCTACAATTTTGTTTTTGGTTTTTCGAGACAGGGTGTCTCTGTGGCTTTGGAGTTTTTAAAGGTTTCCATCATTTTCATAAAATTATCTTTAAAGTCATTTTCTTCTACATCTTCTGGGTTAAGATGATCAAGTTTTCCTGTTGTGTGACCACTGGGTTCTGGTGTTACTATGTTGCTTTTTAGGTTGTTGGAGGAATTCTTGCATTGGGGCTTACCCATCTCTTTCTTCAGTTGAGGCCAGCAGTGTCTTTGCTTCTTGGTCCAATCCTTGCAGTGGCTGTCTGTGTTGTTTTTTCTTGGCCTGCTCTGTACTTTCAATGTCTGTCTCAGAAAGCCTCTGAAGTCTCTATATGCCAGCTCTCTTTATCTTCTCTCTTGGTGCTCTCTCTTTATCCCCTCAGTCTTGTAGCAAGATCTTGGTCCCATCAGTATTATAGCAAGCTCTCAGCTCTTAGGTGGGATATGGCTAGTAGCTTGGGTGGGTCCAGTGGATAGATTTGAGATTTAGGGGAGCCTAGCTGCAGTAAACTCCCTGCTTGATGGCTAGAAAAGCCAAGGTAGTTGGGGAAGAGGCCTGGGGTCTTGTCCCACTGGGGAGGTCTCATAGAGTGGAGTGTTCTGCTGCATGGCTCGTTACCTACCTCTTATGTCCCCCCAGTATTGGAGCAAGCTGTGTTTCAGAGTTCCACTGAGGTTGCCAGTGGATAGGTGGGTTTGAGGCTGGAGTGTAACTAGTAGTTTGGATGGCTGGTAGATTGGTTTTGGGGGAGCCTAGCTTCAAGAAACTCCCTGCTGGCTGGCTAGAAAAGCCAAGGGATTTGGAGGATGGGCCCTGGGTTTTGTCCCACTCTGGCATCCCACACGTCCTGCTGTGTGGCTATTCACTCACCTCTTAAGCCCTATCAGTATTGAAGCAAGCTGTGTTTTAGAGTTCAAGAGGATAGGTGGGTTTGGGGTGGGCTGGTTGATTTTTAAATATTTTGAGCATCTAGTTGCTCCTGTACAAACTGCTCTAAAGCCTGCAGTTTCTCTTCTGTTAAAGGCCATTGTTTAATACATATTGGTTTCTCAATTAATCATTTTAAAGTTAAGGTCATTAATACCTCTGATAATTTGCTACTTGCTTTGTGTTCTTGTACAGCCTGAATGGCTGGTGACCTTTTTTATAATACCTTATAATATTTTACCTAGAAACATGAGTTTTAGGGACTGTAGGAATGTTAATATGGGCATTCCATTGCTGCAACAGGTCATGACCCCATACATTTATTGCAATATTAGCTACACATGGCCTCAGCCTTCTTTTCTGTCTTTCTGGCCCTATGCATTCAAACCATCTCATGTTTTTTTCACTTGAGATATAGTTCCAATTCCTATGAACTGTATATCTGCCTCTTGAAGAGGTCAATTTGCATGTCAAGATTCTGAAGTAATGACACTCACGTCTGCAACTGTGACTAATAATTCTTCAATTACAATGTTATTAGCTTTGATCTTTGTTCATTTATAGAAGTCTGCCCAAACATATATTTCCTATTTCCTACTGGAGTTTTTTATTCATCCTACATGTCTATTCTATCATCCAGAACAATATGGTTTTTACAGTAGGCACTGGATTTTTTAAATTTTTCTCGTAAGACATGTCCTCTACAGTGACTGGGAATGACTAAACCACATATGACAAGGTGTTTCCTAATGGTATCTGGTTGCCTTGTTTGTCTTTGGAAACTTCATTCATTGATCCAATGTTGGCTTTTGCCACACCTCCTACATATACCAGAATGCTGAGTCTGCCTATTATTGCTATTTTCATAGGAGACATTTTTCCTAGAATCCTTATCAGATGTCCTATTCTACCACAATTAAAGCATTTGGCATTTTGATGTTTCCTCATAACATTAGAATTTGCTTCTCCTATCCAAACCTCAGTACTATAGTCAAATGTTTTAACATTCATTGTATGCAATATCCATTCATCTATTGATGCTGATCTGACCTTTAAAGGCTGTTGAGGCCTGTCCTCACCAGAATTTCCTCTTAGACCAGTCCTCAACAAAAGGCCTAAGGATCTTTTACCATTCTAAGTTGGAAATTTCAAAAGCCAGAGATTCAATAAGTACATGTCTAGCTTCTGGGTCTGTTACCCCTACCTGTACAGCCTTAGTTAATCTTTGTAAAAAGGCACTAAAGGCTTCTCTCTGGCCCTATTTAATTAATGATTCAGTTCTCTTTCCTAGTTTCTAAATCCTGTCCTAAGCATTTAAAGCTGTTGTTCTATATAGGGAAGAGGTGCATTCGTCATTGACAGCCTGGTCCTGAGGATCAGTGTAATGGCCCTTGCCAAGAATTGGATCTTGGGAAGTCTAAAATCCTTTTCCTTTCCCCTGTTGACCTAAATTTTTTGCCTCCTCTACAATATCATTTCCAAAGCAGCTGTGATCTGTATTTTAGGACAGCTGAAATTAATTGAGGCCAATCATGTGAAGTAGCCTTATTGCTTGAAACCCATGTTTTTCACCATTTCCCTAACAAATGGTGAATGTAGTCCATAAGCTACTATTGATTGTTTAATTTCTTTTAGATTGCTCACACCTATAGGTTGTCATATATATTCTTTGACTACATTACGGTACTTTGTGCCAGATGGTTTTTCCAAGGAAATTACTGGATAGGCAGTTACAACTCTGCGTAAGTCATCCTGGAGTCCAGCATGTATTGACGAGGCTAAATCCTGTCCTTGTACCTTCAGGGCCTGCTCATCAGTTTTAAAAATTTCTTCAATCTTTTCAAATCTTTTTACCACAGCTTTTTGTAAAGTCTGAATGTCCTGTGCAGTGTTCCATTCTAATCCCCTCATTGAGGATTCCAAGTTATGAATAATTTGATGGCATGCATATTACCTTCCTGGAGAGATGACTTACACATTAATCTATCATAACTATTCAATATATTCCGATTATTAAATTCAGCAGCACAAATTCTCTCAGATAATGTCTCAACACCCATTGACATTGACATTGACTGAATTTCGCCTGTCAAATTGATGCTTTTCCTCAAATGTATCACTTACCTCCACAGAAAATTTAGCAAATAGGTGTAATAATCTTTATTGGACAGCAGGTGTCATGGTTGCAGCCATGTGGCTGAGAGAAGCAAGCAGTCTTTGTTTGATTTTGCATGTGATACTTACATAGATATTGAAAAAATATGCTTTATTTCACAAATTAAAAGCAGTTATTCGGGACAATCAAAACGATTCTGAGTGTGAGTGGTCAGAATAAGAAGAGAGCTCACAACTTTCCTTCAGTCACCAGTTGCAAACTGTATGCTACAGGGATCGCTGGCTGGAGAGGCAGAAGCATGTGGTTTGTGAGCCAGCTGGGGAACGCAAAGAGAAGCAGCATGTGGGTAGCAAGCTGCCAGTGAGCTAGCAAACTAGGACTACCACAAGGGTTCCTGGGGTGGCAGACCAGGGCACCACAAGGTAGATGTGTCCTATAGAGTGAACATGGACTTGGCCCCACATTGGGGCACCATATGATGCTGAATGTGAGTTATATAATCCCAAGATAACTCTGAATAGGGTATTCTAAGGTTTTTCTTTATTAAAAAGGAAAACTTACAGAACAGAAACAGGGGGGTCCAACCTCAAGGTGTGGAGCATGAGAAGAAGAGAGTGAACTTGGTGGATTGGCAGCTTTTGGGGGACCCAAAATCATACCTCAACCTGGTCAAGCCTCTTAAAGGCCATTGGATGAAGGAGATTCCCCATCAAAACTATGTTAGTTGGGAATGGTGGTACACATGTAATTCTTGCATTTTGGAACCTGAGTTAAGAGGATTGCCATGAGTTTGAGGCCAACTTGGACCACGAAATGAATTTGATGTAAGTTTGAACTATATAGCAAGATACTGTCTCAAAAACCAAGAACTAAAATAGACTAAGCAAAATAACAGAAAACTACAGTAAATGATATTTGGTAGCTTTCTGTTCCCCTATACTGAATTTGAATAGAAAATTCAATTTGACAAAAATTTATCTATGAATTATGGTGGAAAAAAATCAGTATTTCAAAGTACAATTAGAATAGCAGCTATCTAAGAAACTCAGTAACAATATAGAAGATGACAAGAAAGAAAACCAAAATGTTCTATCACACCATTAAAATATTCAGCAGAGAAACTAATGACCATATGGTTATTTTTATAAGACAACAAAAACATGCTTTAATAATTCTGATAATTAATAATAATGTGAATTTATAGTGATTCTCAATTAACAAAGTATCTGCATAATAATTTCTCCAGAAAATCATCCTACCAACTTTGTAAAAAGTATCTTTTCAGTTCTGAGGAGTTCCATCCAGAGTGGTGAGTGTGTGGCTGCCTGGCCGGATGGTCCTGGGAACAGAGTACAGGCCCCTCCCATTCCCTAAATGGTTCTGGCCACCCAGCAGGGCATCTCCCTGGCTACTTGTTTTCTTTATTTACCCAATCCCATCTTGCCCCCAATCATTCCTTTCCATCTGCGGGGTCCTTGGATCCCCCAACTCAGCCTGCTTCAGGGCTGAGCGTCTAGGGAGCCAGTGGTGAGTGCTCCTGCCACAGGGGCTTCTTTGTTCCACACCACCCTCGCCCTTCAAGCCTGCCCTTTCTTCTGAGAGGTCCTTGGCCCATCAAGATGTCCTGCAACTGTACTGAGAAGATCCATCCGGAGACCTGGGAATGGAATACAGGCCCCCTCCAATTCCCTAAACGTTTCTGGCCATCTAGCGGGGCTTCTCCCTGGCTACTGGCTTTCTTTATTTACCCCATCCTATATTGCCCTCAAGGATTCCTTTCTATCTGGAAGATCTATCTGTGTCAGGGCAGAGGGGATCTGAGTGCCAGCTCCAATGCTGAGGGGACCTAAGAGAGAGAAGACAAAGCAAAACCCCCAAGTACACAGTCAGCCACAGCAAAGATTGGACGAAGACTCCAAGACTCTCATGGCTGCATTTGAAGGAAAAGATGGGCAGGCATCAATGCAACAATTCCTCCAACAACCTGAAAAGCAACATGATAACACCAGAATCCAGCAAAAACGCAACAGGATGACTTGAACACCCTAACCCAGAAGAAGTAGAAGAAATCTACCTTTTTTCGCATAATATACCTTATTTTATTCTTTTTTTTTCATTTTTTTTTAATTTTTTTATTTTTCCATTCAAAAATTGACCCTTCCTCTCCTTTTCCCATTGCCTCCCGCTCCCCCACTAACGCTCCTCTCTCCCCTCCATCCATAAGAGAGGGCAAGGTACCCTGCCCTGTGGGAAGTTTAAGGCCCTCCCACCTCCATCCTGCCATAGGAAGGTGTGCATCCAAGTAAACTAGGGTCCCAAAAAGCCAATACATGCAGAAGAGATAGGTCACAGTGCTATTATCGACGGCTTCTCAGTCCATCCCCAGTGGCAGCCACATTTAGACAGTCCGATTTGGCACATACTCGTTCAGTCCAGGTCCAGCAGGATTTGGTGAGCTCCCATTAGATCAGGCACAATGTCTCAGTGGGTGGACCAACCCCTCGAGGTCCTGACTTCCTTGCTCATCTTCTCCCTCCTTCTGCTCTTGAACTGGACCTTGGGAGCGTAGTCCATTGCTCTGATGTGGCTGTGGTTCTCTGTTTCTATCTCTATCCATCGGACAAAATTTCCATGGTGATATTCAAGATATTCATCAGTGTGACTATGGGACAAGGGCAGTTCAGGCACCCTCTCCTCTGCTGCCCATGGACCAAGCTGGGGACATCCCCGTGGACACCTGGGATCCCATCTTGAGCCACGACTCTTGCCAACCCTAAAATGGCTCCCTTAATGTAGATATCTTCTTTCCTGCTCCAATATCTGCCCTTCCTCCATCTCCACCCTCCCACTCTTCCAAGCTCTCCCCAGTCCTTTCCTTCTTTCTTCTCCTTCACCCTATCCCCTTTCCCCAACACCACCCCTATGCCCACCCCCGTGCTCCCAACTTTTGCACAGCTTTCTTGTTTGCTTCCAATTTCCAGGAGGATCTACATATGTTTTTTGGGGGGTTCACCTTGCTATTTGGCTTCTCTAGGGTTGTGAACTATTGGCTTAATGTCCTTTGTTTATGGCTAGAGTCCACTAATGAGTGAGTACATACCATATTCATCTTTTGGGGTCTGGGTTATCTCACTAAGGATAGTGTTTTCTATTTCCATCCATTTGCATGCAAAATTCAAGATGTCATTGTTTTTTACTGCTGAGTAGTATTCTAATGTGTATATATTCCACACTTTCTTTACCATTCTTCCATTGAGGGGCACCTAGTTTGTTTCCAGGTTCTGGCAATTACAAATAATGCTGCTATGAACGTAGTTGAACAAATGCTTTTGTAGTATGATTGGGCATCTCTTGGGTATATTCCCAAGAGTGGTATTGCTGGATCCTGAGGTAGGTTGATTTCCAATTTCCTGAGAAACTGCCACACTGATTTCTAAAGTGGTTGCACAAGTTTGCATTCCCACCAGCAATGGATGAGTGTTCCCCTTTCTCCACATCTTCTCCAGCATAGGCTATCATTGGTGTTTTTGATTTTAGCCATGCTGACAGGTGTAAGATGGTATCTCAAAGTTGTTTTGATTTGCATTTCCCTGATCGCTAAGGAAGTTGAACATGACCTCAAGTATCTTTTGGCCATTCGAACTTCTTCTGTTAAGAATTCTCTGTTCAGATCATTACCCCATTTTTTAATTGGGGTATTTTTAATATCTAGTTTCTTGAGTTCTTTATATATTTTGGAGATCAGTCCTTTGTCTGATATGGGGTTGGTGAAGATCTTCTCCCATTCAGTAGGATGCCTTTTTGTCTTAATGACAGTGTCCTTTGCTTTACAGAAGCTTCTCAGTTTTAGGAGGTCCCATTTATTCATTGTTGCTCTTATTGTCTGTGCCACTGGGGTTTTACATAGGAATTGGTCTCTTGTGCCCATGTATTGCAGGCTATTTCCCACTTTCTCTTCCATCAGGTTCAGTGTGGTTGGATTTATATTGACGTCTTTAATCCATTTGGAATTGAGTTCTGTGCATGATAATATATATGGATCTATTTTCATTCTTCTGCATGTTGACATCCAGTTATGCCAGCACCATTTGTTAAAGATGCTTTCTTTCTTCCATTGTATAATTTTATCTTCTTTGTCAAATATGAGATGTTCATAGGTTTGTGCGTTAATATCAAGGTCTTCAATTCGATTCCATTAATCACATCTCTGTTTTTATGCCAATACCAAGCTGTTATCACTACTGTAGCTCTGTAATAGAGTTTGAAATCAGGGATGGTAATGCCTCCTGAAGTGCTTTTATTATATAGGATTGTTTTGGCTATCCTGGCTTTTTTGTTTTTCCATATAAAGTTGATTATTGTTCTCTCAAGGTCTGTGAAGAATTTTGTTGGGATTTTGATGGGGATTGCATTGAATCAATAGATTGCTTTTGGTAGAATTGGCATTTTTGCTATGTATCTTCAGGTAACACTAACCATGGAAGTGAAATTCTATTTGACCAGAACTTTAAGTCTTTGAAGAAAGAAATTGAAGAGGATACCAGAAAATGGAAGAAATAGACTTTAAATGTAACATTATGAAAATGATGGAGACCCTTAAACAGGAAGTGAATAACTCCCTTAAAGTAATGGAAAAGACAAACAAAAAGTTAGAAGAAATAAATAAATCCCTCAATGATACCTAAGAAAACCAAGAAGAGCAATCAAATGGAGGTAATAAAGAAAACACAAACTCAGGGATGGCTGGATATGGAAAATATGGGTAAACAAACAGGAACTACAGAGACAAGTATAACCAACAGAATACAAGATATAGAAGAAAGAATCTCAGGGGCTGAAGATACTATAGAGGAAATAGATGCATTGATCAAAGAAAAAAGAAAACCCAACAAATTCATAACACAAAACATTCAGGAACTCTGGGACACCATGAAAAAAACCAAACATGAGAATAATAGGGGTAGAAGAAGGAGTAGAATTCCAGCTCAAAGTTCCAAGAAAACATATTCAACAAAATTATATATATAAAAAAACTTTCCCAACCTAAAGAAGGATAATCCTATGAAGGTACAAGAAGCTTACAGAACACAATATAGACTGGCTCCAAAAAAAACAAAAAACAAAAAACAAAAAAAACCATTCCCTCGCCATATAATTATCAAAACACAAAATATACAAAATAAAGAAAAAATATTAAGAGCTACAATGGAAAAAGGTCAAATAACATATAAAAGTAAACCTTTCAGAATTATACCTGACTTCTCACTGGAAACCATGAAAGCCAGAAGGTCATGGATAGATGTGCTTCAGACATTAAGATACCATGGATGCAAGCCCAGACTAATATATTCAGTAAAGCTTTCTTTCACCATCGGTGGAGAAAACAAGATATCCCATGACAAAAACAGATTTAAACAATATGTAGCTCTCTTTCTGTGCTGAGATCAGAGGTGCAGACTGGTAAGGTTGTGCTTGCCTGGCGGTAAGGTCCCCAAGTGAGCCTGCCGTAGCAGGCCTCTTTCTTCCACACGACCCTGCACCCCCCCCAAAGTTTGCCTTTTCCTCTGTGGGTCCTTGGAACATCAGGACTCTCTCTTCCTTTGCTGAGATCGGAGGTGCAGACTGGTAAGGTTGTGCATACCTGGCTGGAAGGTTCCCAAGTGAGCGTGCTGCAGCGGGCCTCTTTGTTCCACACAACCCTGTACCCCCATCACCCAGAAGTTTGCCTTTTCCTCTGTGGGTCTTTGAACCACCAGGACTCTCTCTTCCTGTGCTGAGATAGGAGATTCAGATGGTTTGGAGGTCCAGATGGGACTTCCTCTTCCTGCACTGAGATCAGCTATCCAGAGGGATGAGTGTGTGCAAGCCTTCCTGGGAGGTCCCCACCCGCTGAGACTCCCCTGACTGCAAACAAAGGAAGAGATGGGCAGGTGCCAATACAAGAATTCCTCCAACAACCTGAAAAGCAACATGATAACACCAGAAACCAACAAGTACCCAACAGGAAAACCTGAGCAACCTAACCCAGAAGAAGTAGAAGAAATCGACTTTAAAAGTAACATTATGAAAGTGATAGAGACCTTAAAAGAAGAGCTGAAAAACTCCTTTGAAGAAAGGGATGACAAAACTAACAAAAAGTTAGAAGAAATGAATAAATTCCTCAAAGATACCCAAGAAAACCAAGAAAAAGCAATGAAACAGGTAATAGAAACAGTTCAAGACTTAAAAACTGAAATGGAGGCAATTAAGAAAACAAACCGAGGGAAGGCTGGAGATGAAAATCTGGGTAAACGATCAGGAACGGCAGAGACATGTAAAACCAACAGAATACAAGAGATAGAAGAAAGAATCTCAGATGCTGAAGATACTATAGAGAAAATAAGCTCATTGATCAAAGAAAACAACAAATCCAACAAATTCTTAACACAAAACACCCAGGAAATCTGGGACACCATATAAAGGCCAAACCTAAGAATAATAGGGGTAGAAGAAGGAGAAGAAGCACAGCTCATAGGCCCAGAAAATATATTCAACAAAATTATAGAAGAAAGCTTTCCCAACCTAAAGATGGATATGCCTATGAAGGTACAAGAAGCATACAGAACACCAAAAAGACGGGATCAAAAAAAAGACATCCCCTTGCCATATAATAATCAAAACACAAAACATACAGAATAAAGAAAGAATACTAAGAGCTGCAAAGGAAAAAGGGCAAGTAACGTTAAAGGTAAACCTACAAGAATTACACCTGACTTCTCTGTGGAAACCATGAAAGCCAGAAGGTCTTGGATAGATGTGCTGCAGACACTAAGAGACCATGGATGCAAGCCCAGACTACCATACCCAGCAAAGCTTTCATTCACCATCGATGGAGAAAACAAGATATTTCAGGATAAAAACAAATTTAAGCAATACATAGCCACAAACCCAGCCTTACAGAAAGTACTAGAAGAAAAACCACAACTAAAGGAAGCAAACAACACCCATAATAACACAGACATTTAACAGCCCTCCACTGGCCCAACTCAAAGAAGGGAAACATACAAACTCTACAACCCTAAAAAAATTACCGCAGTTAATAACCTCTTGTCATTAATATCACTTAATATCAATGGACTCAATTCACCTATAAAAAAGCACAGCTTAAGAGAATGGATACGAAAACAGGATCCAACATTTTGTTGTTTACAAGAAACACACCTCAACCACAAAGAGAGACATTATCTCAGAGTAAAGGGTTGGGAAAAGGTTTTTCAATCAAACGGCCCTAAGAAACTAGCGGGTGTGGCCATACTAATATCAAACAAAATTGACTTAAAAGTAAAATCAATCAGAAGAGATGGAGATGGACATTTTGTACTCTTAAACGGAATAATCCATCAGGATAAAGTCTCAATCCTGAATATATATGCCCCTAATATAAAAGCACAACTTGTGTAAAGGAAACATTACTAGAACTCAAAGCACACACCAAACCTCACACACTAAAGTTGGAGATTTCAACACTCCTCTCTTACCAATGGACAGGTCAACCAGACAGAAACTTAACAGAGAAATAAGAGAACTAACAGATGTAATGAATCAAATGTACTTAACAGACATCTATAGAACATTCCACCCAAACAGGAAAGAGTATAGCTTCTTTTCAGCACCACGTGGAACCTTCTCGAAAATTGATCACATAATCAGTAACAAAGCAAACATCCACAGATAACAAAAAATTGGAGTAACCACCTGTGTCTTATCAGATCACCATGGAGTAAATTTAGAATGTAACAACAATATCACCACAGAAAGCCTACAAACTCATGGAAACTGAACAATCAACTACTGAGCCACACCTGGGTCAAGGAAGAAATAAAGAAAGAAATTAAAGTCTTCCTTGAATTCAACAAAAATAAAGACACAATATACCCAAACCTATGGGCCACTATGAAAGCTGTGCTAAGAGGAAAGTTCATAGCACTAAGTGTCCACATAAAGAAAAGAGAGAAAGCTCACATTAGAGACTTAACAGCACACCTGAAAGCAAAAAAGAAAAAGAAGAAGAAGAAGGAGAAGGAGAAGGAGAAGACTCACCCAGGGGAGAAGAAGACTGGAAATAATCAAAATGAGGGCTGAAATCAACAAAATAGAGACACAGAAAACAATCCAAAGAATCAATGAAACAAAGAGCTGGTTCCTTGAGAAAAACAACAAGATCGACAAACCCCTATCCAAATAATCAAAAGGCAGAGAGAACACTCATGTTAACAAGATCAGGAATGAAAAGGGGGACATAACAACAGACACTGAGGAAATCAGGGAATCATTAGGTCTTATTATAAAAGCCTGTATGCCACAAAATTGGAAAATGTAGAAGAAATGGACAGTCTTAAAGATAAATACCATATACTGAAATTAAATCAAGACCAGGTGAACAATTTAAATAGACCTATAAGTCGCGAGGAAATAGAAGCTGTCATCAAAAACCTCCCAAGCAAAAAAATCCCAGGACCAGATGGTTTTAATGCAGAATTCTACCAGAACTTCCAAGAAGAGCTAATACCTATACTCCTTAAGGTGTTTTGCATAATAAAAACAGAAGTGTCATTGCCAAATCTTTTTATGAAGCTACAGTTACCCTGATACCAAAACCAACAACGATGCAACCATGAAAGAAAATTACAGACCAATCTCACTCATGAACATCGATGCAAAAATTCTCAATAAAGTACTGGCAAACTGAATCCAAGAACACATCAAAAATATCATCCATTATGATCAAGTATACTTCATCCCAGAGATGCAGGGCTGGTTCAACATATGGAAATCTATCAATGTAATCCATCATATAAATAAACTGAAAGAAAAAAACCATATGATCATTTATTAGATGCTGAAAAAACATTTGACAAAATTCAACACCTCTTTATGATAAAGGTCTTGGAGAGATTAGGGATACAAGGTTCATATCTAAATATAATAAAAGCAATATACAGCAAGCCAACAGCTACCATCAAATTAAATGGAGAGAAACTCAAAGCAATTCCACTAAAATCAGGAACAAGACAGGGCTGTTCACTGTCCCCATATCTCTTTAATATAGTGCTTGAAGTTCTAGCAATAGCTATAAGACAGAATAAGGAGATCATGGAGATTCGAATTGGAAAGGAAGAAGCCAAACTTTCGTTATTTGTAGACGATATGATAGTGTACATAAGTGACCCCAAAAGCTCTACCAAAGAACTTCTACAGCTGATAAATACCTTCAGTGATGTGGCAGGATAGAAGATCAACTCAAAAAAATCAGTAGCCCTCCTACACAAAAAGGATAAAGAAACAGAGAGGGAAATCAGAGAAAGATCACCTTTCACGATAGCCACAAATAGCATAAAGTACCTTGGGGTAACACTAACCAAGGAAGGAAAAAATCTATTTGACAAGAACTTTAAGACCTTGAAGAAAGAAATTGAAGAGGATAACAGAAAATGGAAGGATCTCCTATGCTCCTGGATTGGTAGGATCAATATAGTAAAAATGGCAATTCTACCAAAGGCAATCTGTAGATTCAGTGCAATCCCCATCAAAATCCCAACAAAATTCTTCACAGACCTTGAGAGAACAATAACTAAGTTTATATGGAAAAACAAAAAGCCCAGGATAACCAAAACAATCCTATACAATAAAGGAACTGCAGGAGGCATTACCATGTCTGACTTCAAACTCTATTACAAAGCTACAGTAATGAAAACAGCTTGGTATTGGAATAAAAACAGAGACGTTGACCAATGGAATCGAATTGAAGACCCGGATATTAATCCACAAACCTATGAACACCTCATATTTGACCAAGAAGCTAAAAGTATACAATGGAAGAATGAAAGCATCTTTAACAAATGGTGCTGGCATAATTGGATGTCAACCTGCAGGAGAATGAAAATAGATCCTTACCTGTCTCCATGCACAAAACTCAAATCCAAATGGATTAAAGACCTCAATATTAATCCGACCACACTTAACCTGATGGAAGAGAAAGTGGGAAGGAGCCTGCAATACATAGGCACAGGAGACCACTTCCTATGTAAAACCCCAGTGGCACAGACAATAAGAGCAACAATGAATAAATGGGACCTCCTGAAACTGAGAAACTTCTGTAAAGCAAAGGACACTGTCATTAAGACAAAAAGGCATCCTACTGAATGGGAGAAGATCTTCACTAACCCCACATCGGACAAATGTCTGATCTCCAAAATATATAAAGAACTCAAGAAACTAGACATTAAAACTCTAAATTACCCAGTTAAAAAATGGGGTAATGATCTGAACAGAGAATTCTTAACAGAAGAAGTTTGAATGGCCAAAAGATACTTAAAGTCATGTTCAAATTCCTTACACCTGTCAGAATAGCTAAAATCAAAAACACCAATGATAGTCTATGCTGGAGAGGATGTGGAGAGGAAAGGGGAACACTCATCCATTGCTGGTGGGAATGCAAACTTGTGCAACCACTTTGGAAATCAGTGTGTCGGTTTTTCAGGGAATTGGGAATCAACCTACCTCAGGATCCAGCAATACCACTCTTGGGAATATACCCAAGAGATGCCCAATCATACTACAAAAGCATTTGTGCAACTATGTTCATAGCAGCATTATTCGTAATTGCCAGAACCTGGAAACAACCTAGGTGCCCCTCATTGGAAGAATGGATCTAGAAAGTGTGGAATATATACACATTAGAATACTACTCATTGGTAAAAAACAATGACATCCTTAAATTTGCATGCAAATGAATGGAAATAGAAAACACTATCCTTAGTGAGATATCCAAACCCAAAAAGATGATTATGGTATATACTCATTCATTAGTGGACCCTGGCCATAAACAAAGAACATTAAGCTTATATAGCTCACAAGCCTAGAGAAGCAAAATAGCAAGGTGAAACAGAAGGAAAACATATACAGATCCTCCTGGAAATTGGAAGCAAACAAGATCGCTAGGCAAAAGATGAAGGCAGAAGAACAGGGATATGGGTGTAGGTAGGGGTGGGGGGTGAAAGGGAGAGAGGGAGGGAGAAGGGAGAAGGGATGGACTGGGGAGAGCTTGGGGGAGTGAGAGGGTGGAGATGGAAGAAGGGTGGATATTGGAGAATGGAATAAGATATCTACATTAAGGGAAACATTTTAGGATTGGCAAGAGTCTTAGGGGATCACAGGTGTCCACGGGGATGTCCCCAGCTAGGTACTTAGGCAGTAGAGAAGAAGGTGCCTGATCTAGCCTTGTCTGATAGTCACATTGATGAATATCTTGATCATCACCATAGAAATTTCGTCTGATGGATGGAGATAGAGACAGAGACCCACATTCACATCAGAGCAATGGATTGAGCTCCCAAGGTCCAGTCGAAGAGCAGAAGGTGGGAGAAGATGAGCAAGGAAGTGAGGACCGTGAGGGGCTGGTCCACCCACTGAGACAGTGTGCCTCATCTAATGGGAGCTCACCAAATCCAGATGGACCAGGACTGAATGAGCATATGATCAAACCAGAATCTCTGAATGTGGCTGTCATTGGGGGCTGACTGAGAAGCCAATGATAATGGCACTGTGACCTATCTCTTTTGCATGTATTAGCTTTTTGGGAATCTAGTCTATATGGAAGCACACCTTCTTAGGCCGGGATGGAGGGAGGAGGGCCTTGGGCTTCACACAGGTCAGGGTACCCTGCCCCCTCTTAAGGAAGCAGAGGGAGGGAGGAGGGTTACTGGGGGAGAGGGAGGAGACTGGGAAAAGGGGAGGAAGTGTAAATTGTTTTGAATGAAAAATAAGAGAATAAAAAAAAACAATATGTAGCCACAAACACAGCATTACAGAAAGTATTCGAAGGTAAACCAAAACCCAAGGAGGCCAACAACACCCACAATAACACAGACATCTGACAAACCTCCACAAGCACAACTCAAAGAAGGGAAACACATAAACATTACAACCAAATAAAAAAAAAACAGAGTTAACAACCACTTGTCATTAATATCATTTAATATCAATGGACTCAATTCACCTATAAAAAGGCACAGGTTACAAAAATGGATAAGAAAACAGGTTGCAACATTCTGCTGTTTACAAGAAACACACCTCAGCCTCAAAGATAGACACTACCTAGGAAAGGGTTGGGAAAAGTTTTTCCAATAAACGGACCTAAGAAAGAAGTGGGTGTGGCTACACTAATATCTAACAAAATTTATCAAACCAAAGTCAGTCAGAACAGATGGAGAAGGACACTTTATACTCATAACAGGAACAATTCATCAGGATGAAATCTCAATCCTGAATATATATGCATCTAATATAAAAGCACCAACATATATAAAAGAAATATTAATAGAACTCAAATCACACATCAAACCCCACACAATAATAGTAGAATATTTTAATACTTCTCTTTCACTAATGGACACATCAACCAGACAAAAAAATTAACAGAGAAATAAGAGAACTAACAAATGTAATGAATCAACTGGACTTAAAAGACATCTGAAGAACATTCAACCCAAACAGGAAAGAATATACCTTCTTCTCAGCCTCTCGTGGAACCATCTCGAAAATTGATCACATACTCGGTAACAAAGCAAGCATCCACAGATAAAAAAAAAAATGAAGTAACACCCTGTGTCTTATCAGATCCCCATGGAATAAAGTTATTATTCAACAAAAATTCCAGCCCCAGAAAGCCTACAAACTCATGGAAACTGAACAGTCAACTACTGAACCACCCCTGAGTGAAGGAAGA
>PVIU01000466.1:283318-319940 GCA_004026605.1 Ondatra zibethicus
AAAAAAAAAAAAAAAAGAAGCAGACTCACCCAGGAGGAGTAGAAGACTGGAAATAATCAAACGGAGGGCTGAAATCAACAAAATAGAGTCATATAAAACAATCCAAAGAATCAATGAAACAAAGAGCTAGTTCTTTGAGAAAATCAACAAGATTGACAAACCCCTATGCAAACTAATCAAAAGGCAGAGAGAGAACATGCAAATTAACAAGATCAGAAATTGAAGCGGGGACGTAGCAACAGACACTGAAGAAATTCAGAGAATCATTAGGTCTTACTACAAAAGCCTGTATGCCACAAAATTGTAAATTGTAAAAGAAATGTACATTTTTTAGGATAAGTACCATATACCAAAATGAAATCAAGACCAAGTGAACAATTTAAATAGACCTATATGTCTCGAGGAAATAGAAGCTGTCATCAACCCCCCCCAAAAAATATACCCCAGGGTCAGATGGTTTTAACGCAGAATTCTACCAGAACTTCCAAGAGGAGCTAATACCTATACTTCTTAATGTGTTTCACATTAATAGAATAGAAACAGAAGAGTCATGCTAAACACTTTTTATGAAGCTACAGTTACCCTGATACCAAAACCACACAAAGATGCAACCAAGAAAGATAATTACAGACCAGTCTCACTCATGAACATCGATGCAAAAATTCTAAACAAAATTCTGCAAACTAAATCCAGGAACACATCAAGAAAATCATCCATCATTACCAAGTAGGCTTCATGCCAGAGATGCAGGGCTGATTCAACATACGGAAATCTATCAGTGTAATCCATCATATAAATAAACTGAAAGAAAACACCATATGATCATTTTATTATATGCTGAAAAAGCATCTGACAAAATTCAACACCCATTTATGATAAAGGTCTTGGAGAGATTAGGGATACAAGGTTCATATCTAAATATAATAAAAGCAATATAGAGCAAGCCGATAGCTAACATCACATTAAATGGAGAGAAACTCAAAGCAATTCCACTAAAATCAGGAACAAGACAAGGCTGTCCACTCTCTCCATATCTCTTCAATATAGTGCTTGAAATTCTAGCAATAGCAATAAGACAACATAAAGAGATCAAGGGGAATCGTATTGGAAAGGAAGAAGTCAAACTTTCATTATTTGTAGATGATATGATAGTGTACATAAGTGACCCCAAAAACTCTACCAAAGAACTTCTACAGCTGATAAATACCTTCAGTGATGTGGCAGGATACAAGATCAACTCAAAAAAAAAAAAAAAACAAAAAAAAAACCAACATCAGTAGCCATCCTATACACAAAGGATAAGGAAGCAGAATAGGAAATCAGAGAAACATCACATTTCATGATAGCCACAAATAGCATTAAATATCTTGGGATAACACTAACCAAGGAAGTGAAAGATCTATTTGACAAGGATTTGAAGAGAGAAATTGAAGAGGATAGGAGAAAATGGAAAGATCTCCCATGCTCTTGGATTGTTAATTTCAACATAGTAAAAATGGCAATTCTACCAAAGGCAATCTGTAGATTCAATGCAATCCCCATCAAAATCCCAACAAAATTTTTCACAGACCTTGAGAGAACAATAATCAACTTTATATGGAAAAACAAAAAACCCAGGATAGCCAAAACAATCCTATACAATAAAACACTTCCAGAAGCATTGCCATCCTGACTTCAAACTCTATTACAGATCTACAATAATGAAAACAGCTTGGTATTGGCATAAAAACAGAGACGTTGACCAATGGAATCGAATTGAACACCCGGATATATATCCACAAACTAAACACCTGATTTTTGACGAAGGAGCTAAAATTATACAATGGAAGAAAGAAAGCATCTTTAACAAATGGTGCTTGCATAAACTGGATGTCAACATGTAGAAGAATGAAAATAGATCTATATCTATCACCATGCACAAAACTCAAGTCCATATGGACTAAAGACCTCAATATAAATCCGACCACACTGAACCTGATAGAAGAGAAAGTGGGAAGAAGCCTTCAATACATGAGCACAGGAAACCACTTCCTATGTAAAACCCCAGTAGCACAGAGAATAAGAGCAACAATGAATAAATGTGCTGTTCACAGCAGCATTACTTGTAATAGCTAGAACCTGGAAACAACCTAGATGTCCCTCAATGGAAGAATGGATAAAGAATCTGTGGCAAATATACACATTAGAGTACTACTCAGTGGAAAAAAAAACAATATCATCTTGAATTTTGCATGCAAATGGATTAAAATAGTAAACTCTATCCCGAGTAAGATAACTCAGACCCAAAAAGATGAATGTTGTATGTACTCACTCATTAGTGGACTCTAGCCATAAACAAAGGACATTGCGCCTATAGTTCGTGGTCCTAGAGAAGCTAAATAATAAGGTGAACCCAAACAAAAACATATATAGATCCTCCTGGAAATTGGAAGCAGACAATATTGCCAGGAAAAAGTTGGGAGCATGGGTGTGGGGCTGGGGTGGGAGGAAGGGGAAAGGAGGAGAGAGAAGGGGGAGGATTGGGGTGAGTTTGGGGGAGTGTGATGGTTGAGATGGGGTAAAGGCAGATATGGGATCAGGGAAGAAGATATCTTCATTAAGGGAGACATTTTAGGTGTGTCAAGAGACTTGGCTCTAGAGGGTTTCCCACGTGTCCACGGGGATGTCCCAGCTAGGTCCTTGGGCAGTAGAGGGGAGGGTGCCTGAACTGGCCTTGTCCCATAATCAGACTGATGACTATCTTGATTCTCACCATAGAGCCTTTGTCAGGCAGTGGATGGAGATAGAGACAGAGACCCACATCGGAGCACTGGACTGAGATCCTTAGGTCCAGTTGAAGAGCAAAAGGAGGGAGAAGATGAGCAAGGAAGTCAGGACCATGAGGGGTTGGTCCACCCACTGAAACAGTGTGCCTGATCTAATGGGAGCTCACCAAATCCAGCTGGGCTGGGAATGAACGAGCATGTGATCAAACTGGACTCTGAATGTGGCTGACAATGGGGGCAAACTGAGAAGCCAATGATAATGGCACTGGGATTTGTCTCTACTGCATGTACTGGCTTTTTGGGATCCTAGTCTGTTTGCATGCACACCTTCCTAGGCCTGGATGGAACGGGGAGGGCCTTAAACTTCCCACAGGGCAAGGTTCCTGCCCTCTTTAGTACTGGAGGAGAGGAGGGTGAGTGTGGGAGAGGGAGGGATATGGGAGGAGGAGAGGAATTGGAAATTTTTAATGGTAATGTTTATAAAGCAATAAAAATAAAAAAACCAAAAATGTATATTTTCTGAGAAAATGAAAAACAACGTTAGAAGTTAAAAAAAAAGATAGATAAGAAATCATCCTCTGTGGTGATGGACAGAACATCAGTGTCCTACAATCCTATCAATGTCTTCATTGAGCAAATTAATATTGATACTATATGCTGGGATCAGAATAGTTAGCCATGGTAAGTAGAATTTTAAACAAGCAGGATGCATGTTTACTTGCCCTTATTTAATCCTAACCCCTTCAGTCCTATACCGATGACATTGAACCCCACTGGTTAGAAAACTATTTCAGTTTTGAAAAATAGAAAGTGATTTTCCTTAATAGGCAAAAGAGCTTAAATTTTTATGGAAAGGAAAATACTTGACTTCAACAATTACATTCATCCAATACATCAATGAGTAGGCATTCAATGAGTATTAAAGAGAAAGATGAATAAAACAAGAGCTCTTTATTAGAAACAAATGAAATACAGACAGAATAATTTGAGTGCTAAAAGAAAATACAAGCACTTTCCTATGGGAAAGAAAGGATTATGAATCTCTCATGGTTATATTCTTTACAAAGTGCATACACATTAGCATTTTAACAAGGATTTGAGGAATAACATAGCCAAAGTTTGGGGAAAAAGGAATTTTGGGAAAGGTGAAGGAAAACATGTCATCCAAACTGGTAGTCAAAGACAAAACATTAATATACCATTCATCTGTGTTTAGAATCAGTAAGTCAGAAAACCAGACGTAATTGTTTATTTAGCTTTCAAAAAAAAAGCATTCCAAGAATCTGAATTGAACATTCAGTAATAAATGGAAAAAACTTTGGCATTATCTCCTGAAAGCAGGGAGAGAGTGGCCATCACTTGAAATGGCACTTGACTTATAAATGCCATAATTATGCTCATTATTTAACAGACATCAGATTTTCCTATTTATAAACGTCACCAAATTTCCTCATTGAAATCAATAGCTATACATTTGGTCTTTGTGACAGACTTCAGATTTCTTTTTCCAAAATAATTCTAAACATTTTAATTTCAAATATTTGAATGAGGAAATATTATTCATAAATATATATCTCATTTTCATTTATTGTAAAATGAAGAACTCTATAATATTTTAATGTCTAATATTTCTATAATTTTCATAGCAAACTTTTATAACTTTTCTAAAAGAAGACATTGAGGAACTGTGCATTTTGAAAGAGTAACATTTGATCAGAAGTAGGTTGCATTTTGATAGAGAATCACTCGATCAAAAGTAGGTCACACAATTCTTCAGGGGTTTTTCTGAAAGCAAAACATTGTTTTTTAGGCTTTTGCTACAGCTTAACTTCAAATATCATCAACCTGAAAGTGTTTTGGATTCATTCCATTTATGACTATAGAAGATTATGTATTTTCCCCAAAATGTTTTGTCTTTTTTTCTCACTCTCTCTCTTTCTCTGAGCTACTCAAGGGAAAGAGCTGATAAAGCAGTTCAATTTCAACAAAGATAATCTAGAGCATTTTAGATGATGCTAAGAAATAACTTGGACAAGAATGTCTATATGCTTGTCAGGAAATTGTAAGCATTCAGTGTTTTGCATTGCAGGGAGGCTTCAGCATACATGGAATGAAGAACCAATCCAAGCACAAACTCCCTTGTCTCCAGTTCAAGTTGTTAATAATATTTTTTAGACTCAGTAGTTTTAGAAATCTTAATCAATAAACTTGAACAGAGGCTTGAAATATTCACACAGAGCATGCATGCTCTTGATCATTTTGACTTTTTCCAATCATCCTTTTTTGAATATACTTTACTGTTTCCAACACCATTCCATGTGCACATATTAAGGTTCAATGGTTCTTTGTTTGTGTTTGGTTTTATGAATTTGTAAGTTGCACAATTTACTTTTTGGCTCTGCATCATTTATCACAAAAAAAGGAAAAGAAAAACACCAAACTAGAATTTATAGATAAGTGTAGTTGGTAGTATAATGTCTCTTACTGTTCCTTTGATACTGTTTCATCTACATTACCAGAATAATCATTTTGCTTTTTTGTCATATTGTCTGTGGTCAGCTAATATGCACCCATGGGCATAGAAAATAAGTAAAATAATCTAAAACTTTCATCATGTAATAAAGAAATACGTTTTTCTCTAATTTTGTAACAACTGTGATGGCTCACTGGCTTTTCTTCCTAACTGAACTGTGAATAGCACTTAAACTATCAATTTATATTCAGATTCTAGAACAATTGAACAATTATGAAAGCATGCTCAGTGGATGATGGATGAATTTATATCCCAAGTTACTTGTTCTGAGATGGTAAAATATGTGTGTTTCTGCAATGTCATCTCTATGATGGAGAAAGGAATACATCAAAAATAATACAAATATCTTATTGTTAATCAAAACCCACCTGCTGACTTTCATTATATAATCAACTAGTCCACTTGACTTTCTCTTTCACATAATTGACCTATTTTTCCCACATCTGGCCTTATTTTTGTAATATATTTCATTAGTGTCAGATTTAGCCTGATATAAATTATTAAAGAATGAAAAATAAATACTGATTTCAAAATCCCAGCCAAAGTGCCTATTATACCTATTACCAATGTCTCTTTAACTGATGATATTGAACTGCATGAAATTACTAATTTTCATAATTATGGTTCAAGTCAGTAAAAATGTGGATGGAGTTCACAAGTTAGAAAAAGCTTTCTTCTTTTTTCTTTTTTTTCCCAGAGACTGGGTTTCTCTGTAGCTTTGGAGCCTGTCCTGGCACTAGGTGTGGTAGACCAGGCTGGCCTGGAACTCACAGAGATCCGCCTGCCTCTGCCTCCCAAGCGCTGGGATTAAAGGCGTGCCCCACCTTACTTTTCATAGCAAAAATACTTGCACAAAACACTTCAAGAGAGAAAACACTTACATTGGGTCACAGCTCTCTGCCATGAGGTTCTAAACCATCATGACACAGAGTGTGTAAGCAAGGACTGAGCATCCCACATCATGAAAGAGAGGAAGCAGAGTGTGTAAGAGAGGCAGGGTGTAACTGTTGGTCTGTGCTGCAGGGTTTTCCCTTTTCTTCCATTACTTCCATGTAGGTCCCAGTCTATGGTACTGTTGCATCCCAATCAATCTGTCTTCCCCCTTCAGTTAAACTTCTTTGGTAACATGCTTAGAAAACATCCTCAGAAACTTGATTTAATAATTTCCTTGATATATGCCTTCCTATCAAACTAATAATGATAATTCACCATTTGTCTATTCAGAACGCAACTTAAGGACCATTCTCAGAGAGACAGTACTGGTTTTGGTAGTTCAAGAAAAAACATAAGATCAACAATTTTGTGACAATAAACTACTAACTTCGAGACTTAAATGCAAGCATACCCTGGTGTAAGTCTGTGTTCACTCTTTACCCTTTATAATTTATCTGCATGGCTCTCTGAAGTTATCCAAAGGCTGATATGTAGGTGGAGATCTTAAGTGAACAGAATAATAATGGTAGAGAGTTTTTATTTACTTGAGTAAAATTTTACAATTCTTACATAGCCAGATTTTGGTTTTGAAAAGAAATCTCTATCAGATAAATGCTATGTATCTCACAGGACAATAGCATATCCAATGGTGGATGGCTACTAAGTACAAGTTATTGAAAGCCACAGGATCATCATATTCTTTCATAAGATTCTTAAATTATTCCATTGTATTGAACAGTTTTTCCTACTAAAGGAGTCATGAAGCTCATAGTTTTCTGGTAGATCATTAGGTATACTAATCATCAAAAGGAGCTAATGGAAATATAATGTGAGATACATATGTAATATAAAATGTTAAAATGACACAATTCAAGCTATAAGAAAATTAATTTTCAAAATCTCCTTTTCTTAGATCAATATATCTAAAATGTTATTATGTCAACATAATCAATACTAAGGTAAACTCTTACACAATTCACAATCTCTGAAATAATTAAGTTCAAATGAAACTTTCTTAAATTTACTTTTCATGATGGTTTCATATCTCACAAACTGCAATTCTTTTAAATTCTCTTCGGATGTTCGAAACATAAATCCATCCTTAGATTCTGCATCATAGGACAGTTGGTGTCAGACTTAATTTGTTCTCAGGTCCCAGTTTTTTTTTTTACCTCTAAGCTTGTATATTAATTGGTATGTAATTCGTAATGGGTTTTAATCTATCATGACTTAATTTAACCCTAGTCAATAAAAACTAAGTTAGAATAAAAATCTAAAACGCAAAAAAGCTAAAATTGTTCAGGATTTATCCTTTGGTATTTGAAAAACATTGAGTAAGTGAGTAAATTCAGTGAACAGTGGTGCTAGTCCAGAAGTGGCAAGCTGTCCACCCGTTTAATTTGTTCCTGGTCAATTTCTGTTACGTCTATTGAATTATCCTGGTGACATTGTTTGTAAATGTGGATTTGTGGTACATGCTTTAAATCTCTTTGAAAAATTATCTATCATAGTTATTGTGGAGAATTGAAAATGTGTATGTTGGATTTATGTTAATGAATCCTGGGTTTATAATGACTTGAAATATTTGTTCATAAATATTCAATTTATATAGCTCAGTGATGCTAAATCTCAGAAGTTTTCAACATGGGTGTCACAAACTTCTTTGGGGGTCAAAAGAGACTTTCACAGTGATCACATATCAGATATCCTGCATATCAGATATTTACATTACTATTCTTAACAGTAGCAAAACTGCAGTTATAAAGGAGCACGAAAATAGTATTATTGTTTGGGATCACCACAACATGAGGAGCTGTATTAAAGAGAAACAGTATTAGAAAGGTTTAGAACTACTGCAACATTCGTTAGCTATAAGAAACAAGAAATTCTTTTCTAAGTAACCATATCCATATGTGATGGGATGGAGAGGTGGCTCAGCAGCCGAGAACTTGCTCTTCATGTAGAGAAACAAAGCTAAGTCCCCATTACCCACATGACAGCTCACAACCATTTGCATTTCCATTTCTAGGGAAGCTGATGTTCTGTACTGTTCTCTGCGCACACCAAATATACATATAATACACACATGTACATGCAGGTAAAACATTGATACACATTAAAAATTTAATCCTTTTTGAAATAAAAGAGAATGTGCTTTCTGGGAAAAAAGAAAGCAAAACCCACAACAGAACAAAAAACCCACTGACTTGTTTACAGTTCCAAACTTGAACAAAAATATAACTGTACATTTTAATTTTGTATATAAATAAGCCCTTTGCCAATTTACTTGTCTCCATCATGTGTAGAACAAATTAATGGATGGTTTTAAGCATTAAATCATGGTTTAATTTTAACTTTAAACTTTCAATGTCAAATACCTTTCTGAAGCTAAACTGCCTTAAAATAGTCATTAAAACATCATTTTTCTTTTTTACCAACCCTTTCCAGGTTGTATAGGAGTTTAATAAAACCCTGTAGATTAATTAGTCATGACCTGAAGCCATAACTTAAAATATGAGAACATTATGTTAATGCATTATAACATCAAAAACACATTTAAGTGAAATCTAAATGAAATGGATTGTGCTCTTTTAGAACTTTGGTATAACCATCAAAGTCAGTGAACATTGTGCCATTTGAGAATACCTTACATGCCATTTTATCTTCTTTGACAATTAAATATATGACTCATCAATGTCTTTATGTGCTGTGCAGTAATCCCCCTTTTCAGTCTTTTGTTGGGAAGAATAAATAATTTTTGTTTATTTTCATTATCTTCTAGCATACTATGTCTTGCTGCTGTACAGGCTGTTTTACCAAAACACAGTTTTTTTTTTCAGAAAAGATTTTACATTTTCAGAACCCTTCTCACATTCTGCTTGACTGGTCCAGTCTCCCCCATGAGCACAATAATAGATAAGCCTTATGAATTATAATCCTTGTCGTCTTTAGCGACAATAAAAGAGATCACTGCATCCAAGCATCAACTGGGCTCTTCTTTGGTTTTAAAGATAGCTTAGGAGAAAAATGACAAAGTTTTGAGTCACAGAATCTCAGAAGTTTCAAATATGCGAGCTTCATACTAGTTTATCAGTAATCATATATTTTAAAATAAAGATAGTCCACAAATTCAATAGTTTCTGGCTTAATGAGAGTTCTTTTTCTATTGAATTCAAAATTTTACAATTCTTCCAATATGGCAATGTAGTCCTACTACTTAGATAAACATTCAGGAAAGACTGCTTCTTCAGACCAGAATACTCAAATGGAAGAGAGTTCAGTGTTAATGTAGGGTGAGCAAGACACAATAGGATGTGAAAGAAAATACATACGCATCATTTTCTAAGGTATTAGAAATTTTGGTATGTGAAACCTCAAAATTCAAAATAAGTAAACAATGCAGAAAAAACAAGGATTTTAATTTTCTTTATCTTTGAGATGGGAAGAAGCATGGTCACATTATTGTTCATTGACAGATAGGAAGCCATGATACAGGAACCAACCAGGTAAACTAAAAGTGTCTGAGTTCTGCTAAAATTCAGTGTTACCTCATCAAAGGTGACTTCATTTTTTATTAACTTATATCATTTGTTTTCTTTCCTCTTTCCTTTATCCCAAACATCTTCTGTCTCCCCTTCCTGCCACTTTCCCCTCTCAAATCCTGACCTCCTTTTCTTTCACTGTCACTGTTACACAAACATACATGCATACACACACATGCACACATGCACATACACATGCACACATGCACAAACACATACACACACTCATACATACACACACATGCACGTGCATAAACACATACACACACATAATCACATGCACACACATGTACACACATACATACACACACATACACAAACACAAAGATGTAAATATAATTGCCTACATCTGTTCAGTGTTGCTTGTTTGCAAGTATATGACACTCATGACTTCAGACTTGATCCCTTGGTGGTCTCTTCCCTGGGGAAAAATTATTCCTGCTTTCAGCATCCCTTAATTGTCCTTGGGTGACCTGATTTTTTTTTTTACCAAAATGGTGCCATTCATGTTTTTATGTCAGTCAGAGGAAGAGCAAATTTTTTATGTGTTAAATCATTATCAGCTACTAAAATTTTAAAGCAACTCGCCCTACATTAAACCAAATGTTATGAGCTATAGTAAACAAACAGGTTAGCTAGACTAATAATCAAATCTATAGGACAGATAGTAGAAGCATATCGTTAGCCAATCCAGCTGTTGACGTTAGGCAGGTTACTTTAAATTATAAAAGTCTATTCAAAAATCTGGAGGTAAAAGTGGTTGTAAAAATGTAACTTAGTAGAGTACTTGCCTAGAATGCATGAAGACCTGGGATTCCTAGCTCTGTATAAACCAGGCATGGTGATGCATGACTGTAATCCCAGCACTTGGGAGATTGAGGCAGAAAGATCAAAAACCCAAGGTTATTCTTATTGACATAGTGAGTCAGAGGTTAGAGATATATAAAGTTCTTTCTCAACAAAACAAGCAATTTTTAAAAAATAAATGTTAGAGAAATGAAAGAAATATTACAAATAGTTGGAATAGAGAAATATATATTGGACATTTTAAGCAAAAGGAATAAATATCAGAAACTATGACTTTTTGTTTACTATCCAATTTTATGAAGAGAATTTTTCTTGACGGTGATGTCATAATCAGCCTCAGCATCTTCATGCTATTCTGCCATTTTTGAACTAGACACATTGTTTTTCTGCCAAGTAAATATCATAGCAAATTTCATGCTTTAGTGTAGTTGATCCACAGTGCAAAAGATGAAAGAAGAGAGATAAATGGTTGCCAGAAATTCTTAATCATAGTTTATTGAATAGTTATTATTTAATAGAACATCATGTCCACATCTAAAGGATATTCTTTACAATGCGGGATGTCAGGCAAAAAAAAAAAAGGAGTCTTAAGCCTTGAAAAGGGGTTACAGAGGGAATTTACCTTGGGGAAGAGCAAAGGATAGAAATAGACTAATGTACCTATGCTAAGGACTACTCTACTCCCTTTAGGGACATGCAATCTTGAAGTTAGAGGGTTGAGATTCATAGTCTTAGCATGTCTTTCAGGAAAACTAGTAGAGCTGGAAGCTGAATAAAGCACAAATAAATAGAAACTCTCTAAACAGTGAGATTTCTGAACTTCTAAGGCTGTGGACATGTGAGATACCAGGAAGGTGGCACATCCAGCAAGGGCAAAGCATTTCTGGGCCTCTGTATTTCAATAAATTTCCCTGTGGATCTATCATCTTGATGTTTCTCGGTTATAGCGTTTCTGATCAACTGGTTATAGCAAAATAAGTACATTTCTGGGCCCGTGTCAATTTAGGCAATTGTCAAAACTCACAAAGTGTTGTGGAAATTATTTAAAGTAGATGAAGAAGATATGTGGGTAGTTTGGGAACAAGCAGTTAAGGCTGGGACTTTGGAGGTGGAGGCAGCCTTATGTAACATGATTCTTAGCGAATTCAAGGATAGCTAATGATGAAGTAGAAGGAAGCTGAGTTTGGCTCAGTCGAAGAGTTCTGGTCTTGTAAGCACAAGGCCATGGGTTCAATTCAGTCCCTAGTACTGATAATAGAAAACAAAAGTATTCTTTGGGAAAGGACAGTGTGAGAGTTCAGCAGGTAAAGGCTCTTCCTTCTAAGTCTGGTGACCTGCATTTGATTCTTAGCATCCATATGGAGGCGGGAGAGAACTCACTCCTACAAATTTTCCTTTGACCTACACACACATATGGTGGCATGCATGGCCCTCTCCACAAATAAATTAGTACATGAATAAATAGAAATAAAAGGTAAGTAAAAGAAAATGAAATAAAAAATAATTATCACTCAAGTGGTATTGAAAAATTTTCATCATATTCTTGATTTGGCCATTTTTGAGTACAGAATATTTTCAAAGCATTGTAGTATCATTTATACAAGCATATACATGCCTGAAAAATGTTGAATGGGACTTGCAATTAGAGACTGAAACCCAAAGAATGGAATACATATAGGTTTAAATGATTAAAACAACAATTAGGACCAAAGTTGTCTTTCCAGATATATTAATAATTGTCTAAGCAGATTATGATTCCCCATCCTTACTCGGCACTTCAACCTTATTTGTATTCATTTATTTACAAACCTTCTGTGGGTTTCTTGGAATAACTTACAGGAGAATGGGTGAATACTTACAAAAACACAGAAGATTCCAATGTAGTTGCGTTGATGCAAAGCGCTAATCCATGAAAGGTGCATCATGGGAATTCCCTGCACAGCCAGAAGGCACTGCTCCACCAAAGAGTCTTCACTCCTACAGAAATCATTTACACATTCATTATACAACCTGCAGAAAGGACCTCAGGAAGCTTGTAAGTTTCACAAGTCCCCTGAGTATTATAAGATTCTTACGAATTTTAGCAACCTCAGAACCTTCCTTTTCCTCCATAAGGAAATATTGGAATCTAAGGAAAATAGTTACAAAATACCTTGTAATGTACGATTCTTGATAAATAATAACAAGGGTGGTAAAGAGCTGCCACATCACTCAACAACCCGAGCTTACTCTCTGTGTTCATGAGAAGGATGATTTTTGATAAGTTGTGAACACAACAATGCAAAGATGCTTGTGTTTTACAGTGTTACACTATGGCAACTTAAGACACCATGCTTGTTTCCTTCCCATATACTCTTGAGAGTTAAAAAGTGAATCAACCTCTGGCGTTAGTTAATAAATATGGATCTCTACTTACAAGTTTCACAAAGAAATCTTCAAGTTTGTTGTCTCAAAATGAAAAGGAACACGATAAGTACCATTTGAAGTATGCTACTCTGGCAAAATGTACAGCAGTCTTAGATTAGTTTTTGGTGACTCCTGTGTTCCTTTTTTCTTGATTTCTGAGTTCCTTTTTTTAAAAAAAAATATTTCTTAAATTTCTCTTTTAGAATGGATAGAGTGCTAGACAGACGAATTGCCATACCATACACACAGAGATGAGAGCATAACTTGTAGGAGCTGGTTCTCTCCTAACACCCAATGAGTTCTTCTGGCTTTGTTCCAAGTGCCTTTACCCACTGAGTCATTTTGCTGTCCTTTAATTAATGGATTCTTAATAGAATACAATCTAGACATTAATTAATAAGAGCTGAGTTATCAAATTTCTTTGAACCAATGACATAATGTGGAATGTTTATTAAGCTCTTTTAATAATTCTTTTAGATAGTATTTCAAAAGCAGATTAAGTGTAGGATTTTTGTAAAATTTTGTTGAAGAAAATTTTAGTAAGAATTTTGGAAACAGTATTTAAAACATATTTATCATCCTGAGTTGTCTTGCTTTTTGATTTATATTTGAACCTTAATCATTTGTCCTTCTGAAAGCAATATATAAAAAATGGAAAGTATTTAAAATCACACTGCTTTGTTAGGCAAAAAGAGACAATTTATCTTAGCTAGACTTGATAAAAATCCCTTTCTAAGCCACTTATTATTTATAGCATAACTTTTCTTACATGGTGTACACTAAAAAGTATAGAAGTTCAGTTAATGTATTTATGCGGCATCTTTTTTCTGCTGAAATTGAAAGACTCAAAAGGGCAGAAGGAAGAAATGGCTAGAAACAACATTTCATCATGGACACAATAATTTATGGAAACCTAATAAAAATTACTAAAGAACTAAATTCACATTTATTTTATACAATATATTCTTTCAACTACATATGTTTAGGTTTTTTTTTTAGCCATGTCTTATGCATCATCAGAATACTATCAGTCATTCTGAGAACGTCCTGTTTCCCTTACAGTTAATTGTCTTCTATTCTTGATATTCCTCATGACATTCTCCTTAATACTTGTTAGAAAATGGGATATATGTTATGGATATTAGTGAGTATAAGTAAAGATCAAAAAAGAAAGCAATACATAGGTAGACTGGAAACCAGAAGAAAAGTACAACCATCCCCGAGAGTCTCATTCTGTCGCCTCTTCCACCTTTCTTAACTCTAGTGTCTGTCACTTTGGGATTAGAAATGAAAAATAGTGTTGCTATAAACCACGAAATAGCTTTCTCCTTTTCTTCTTTTTTAAAAATAATTATATAAATCTCACATGTTTCAAGTCAAGAAATCTTCCAGAGGTTTTTAGACATTCGTCTAATGTTTTTCATTTGATATTTTACAGGAGTAGGATATTTCACATATGTTATTATGGGAGATCTTCCTTATGTGGAGGCTTTCCTCCTTTATTGTTTAATGAATATTTTCTCATAGCATCATTGTTTTAAATTCCATCTTCTCAATATGACGCTTTTCAAAGCTTAACATCATAAAAGAAGCTAGTGTCTCCACGATAGTCTCATGTTATTTAACAAAGAGGAGACTACCAGCCACAATTTATCTGATTTATAAGTGGCCTTGACAATGGTGGTTAGCTGCTTCCCGGAGGCAATATTGCTGTTTTTTGCTTGCTGCAAAAGAGAGGATTTTCTTTAGATCTCCTCTGTACAATGTCACAGATCTGTCAGTTGAGCAAAGCCACATGTTAAGTAACTAGGAGTTTTTAAAAATAGTATTTTTGTCATTGACTATGGGCGAAACTACTTCCTCTTTGTTGTTATTGTGGCTGCTAGTTTGTATCTCACTCTTGGGCTAAATAAACTTGGAATCAGCTTACTGAACTAAATTTCTTCACTATGGCTTTCTAGAGTAAGCCCTGACATAGAAACAAGCAATTACTAGGGGAGACATTTCTTAGTTCCCATTATATAGCGGAGTAGGGAGAAACCAAGTTTATCCAAAGAAAGTATTTATGGACACTAACTGTGCAGTTCTGCACTAAATAAGAAATGTGTATCATCTCAACTGGTAGGAATGCTCATGAGCCTAAAATTAATTAATTAATTAATTAGTTAAGCAAACTAACTATAAATGGAATACCTATTGTGTTCCAGGAAAACAAGATTTTTGTGAGGAGTTGAAATAAAACAAAAGTCTAAAATGTTGGCTTTTATTATCTCAAAGAGGATAGTATTTTGGACCAAAAGTATTGCCGGTCTCCCTTAAATTTAAGTTGATTTTTTTTAATTGTACATACATGGATATTTTCACCATGAGAAGCAAATGAGGTAGCACGCTGCAGCCATCTAGGACAGGGCATGAGCAGCCATTGTCACTTCTCCCTCTTCTGTCCCAGTTAATTCTATGCTCATCTACTGTACAGTTTTCCTCAGTCATTTTCATACATAAGTGTAATTTATCTCTATAGTGTGTTCTCAATTCCAGCCAGGGCAAATTTTACCTACTGAATTATTATTTCGTATATTTTGAAGTTTGACCTATGTGTATGTATGTGTGTGTGTTTTATATGTTCTTACTTGCTATTTTGAACAGGTTGATTGCAAGTGCGATGCCTTTAACATATTCCGATAATTCCATCACCTGTTTGGGTTTCACACTCCATTTATTTGTTTTTCCTTTTCCTAGCAGGGTTATATTCATGGTTATTGGCAAGTCTAGTTATAGCTACAATATGTCAGATATGAGTTTCACTTAACTGAATGCCACATGCTTATTCCTCTACACATTTATCTTGGTTTTTGTTTTTGGAAAAGTGGTGAAACAGTTTAGAGATTACTATATCATTTCACATCATGCTGTAAGGGTCCATTAGGTAGCGCTAAAGCAGAGTTAGAGGAAATTGTTTACCACTATCAAGCACAACCTAATCTCGAGTCTACTTTAAACAGGGTATGTGGGCATCATGATATTTTGGAATCTGATTGATGAAACTGGGCATTGTTCTTAGAGATTTTGAGTGTTGCATCTCTGGTAACTATCTCAACTATCCCTCACATGAACGTTTGATTGGTATTCAACAGGATGTTGCACAAGGGTTTCTTCAGCACCAGATTTCACTTTGTGCAAGGCTTTCTCATCTGCTATTCTTTCTTCCATAATGGCTAGACACCTCACCCCGAATCAGTTCCAACTCCACAGATCACTGAACCCATCATGTAGCACTGCTGTTCCTCATCTTTGTGTCACAGCAACTAAGGTAAATGAGAATATTCCTGAAAGCCCCTTGAGAATGACTACTTTTTATTGAATGATGCTTAGGATCTTAAAATACATCAGTTTCTATATGTTGTTTCATTTGGGGGGTTTTCAGGAGGGAGGACAAACTGCTTAACCTATTACTTCATTTTGATAAGAAATAGAATTTAGAACAAAGTCACTCAAAAATGTCCATTGTTCCTCTATTCATAATAGACAGAAATTGTGAAAAAACTTGTGTCATTCAATACACGAATGTTTAAAGATAATGTTTTACATTTATACACTGGAGTATTACTCAGCTGTTAAAAAAATGACATCATTAAAATTTCAGGCAAATGGACAAAACTAGAAAAAACAAAACAAAACATCCCTACCCAAGCACTCCAGGCCCAGAAGGACAAAGATGATATGTATTCACTTACATGTAGCCATCGAGTCAATGATAACCATGTTACAATCCACAGAACCAGACAGTAGGTGTAGAGTAAGTGGAGAGAGGGTACAGATAGGACTTTTTAGGGAAGATAAATAGAAGAGATGGTTATGGGCACATATGGGAAAATGAATAGGAATCAAGAGAGGGGAGGAGATGAGGGAGGGAAAAAAGGGAGAGACAGCAAAAATTATGTCCATTTGAGGAATAGTATGCAAATCTAAAACAGTGGAAACACATACATGCATGAGGACAAACTGAAGCAAATTAACAAATAATGAGGGAAACGATGTCCCAACTGGCCATCTCTTGTCACCAACTGTAGCTTTCTCTCCTGGAATAGAGTTACATCTAGTTGAGTTGTTGGCTAGAGGGATTCAATGGGAATCCCCAAACAACCAGATTATTGCCAAGACAATATGCTGCATGCCACAAATGAACAACCAAAAACAATACCTACAAAATTCATTGAACACGAAGAAGTTGAGCTGGGACGTATTTAGAGTCTTCACCCCTATGTTCTGGTATCCTTGGTACAGAAAGGTACTCAGCACACTATCAAAAGAGAAATGTAAGAACCAAGCCAGTCCCAAGCCCTTCAATCTACACTGGTGTCTTACATGTAAGATAAGTTAGGTCAATGATGGCACAAACCTTGTGAGAGTAACCAACTAATGTCTGATTTGACATAAGACCCACTGTGTGAGCTAGAATCCATACCGGACACTGCTTGGGTGACCAAGAACCAGAAACTAGATAGCCCAGAGACCTAGGGTAGACCAATATAAGATAATTTTAAAAAATAAGAGAAAGAAAAGTAGCAATAAAATGACTCCTATGACATTCTGCTACACCCCTAGATCAGGCCCTTGCTCAGGTATCATCAGAGAAGCTTCCTACTGCAGCAGCTGGGAACAAATAGACAGACCACAGCCAGACATTATGTAGAGAGTGAGAGACCTTAGAACACTTAGCCCTAAATGGGATGTTCCTATCAAACACCTCCCCTCTCATCTCTGGGAACCTAACAGAAGAGCTGGAACGAATGTAAGAGCCAGAGGGGCTGGAGAGCACCAAGGAAACAAGGTCTTCCAGACACAGTACCACCTATGTACATGTGAATCCCAGAATCTGTGGGGGACTTTACAGGACCTGCAGGGATCTGCAGCATGTCCTCTGCTTACCTATTATGGTTTTCATGTTAATGCTTTAATGGGATTTCCAAGTGTGTGAACTAGTGGATTTGATTCTCGCGCCTTCTCTTGGGCTCTTTTCCTTCTGTTAATTTCTCTTGTCCAAATCCTGGGGGATAATTTCTGTTATATTTTACTTTGTGATATTATATTATTAACCTTTAGAAGCTTGTTTTTTCTTACTTAATGAGAGATAGAAATGGAGAGGGTATGGATGAGAGGGGCAAAGTACAATCAGCATGTATCATCAGAAAACAATCTATTTTCAATAGAAAGAAAATAAAAGAAATAGATTTTAGAACAGGTTATTTAGTTAATAAAGTGTTTTTGGAAACTTTCTGTGGTACTGTGTTATAAAAATTATCCTCCTGTCTAATATAGAAATTCTACTAAAAGGGAGAGAGGGAGAGAGAGAGAGAGAGAGAGAGAGAGAGAGAGAGAGAGAGAGAGAGAGAGAGAGAAGATATAGCAGATTCCTGAATCCTAGCACTTTGGTGAATTCCAAAGAATCTGAAATAAGACATGAGGTGCTTGCCTTCAAAAATTGAATGGCATGGAAAGGCAAATAAAAGAACAGTGAAGAGTGGAAAGCTGGATTTTAGAAGGCATCCAGAACAAACCAACTTCAAAAATACATTTTTAGTTATGTGCACATATGTGTGCCTATATGCGTGTATACATGAAAGGTATGTAAGAACCTGTAGAAAGGAGAAAAGTTCTTTAGATCCATGTGGATCCGAATATACAGGAAATTAGCCAAATGCCTGATGTTGGTGCTGGGAATTGATCTTTGGTTCTCCGCAAAGGCAGCAAGTGATCTTTTTATTTTTTATTTTTTCCATTCAAAAACATAATTAAATAAATAAATTTTTTTTACATTTCTTCCCCTTCTTCCGGTCCCCTCCCGCTACCTCCCACCCCTCCTCCCTCCCCCTTCTTCCTTAAAAGACTGAATGAGCATATGATCAAACCAGACTCTCTGAATGTGGTGGCGAAAGGGGGCAGACTGAGAAGCCATCGACAATGACACTAGGACCTATCTCCTCTGCAAGTGATCTTAAGTATTAAGCAACCTCTTCAGCCCCAGCACTGACCTTTAAAAAAAAGAACAGATTCAGACATGCATAAAGACAAATGGTAGAGAAGGAGAAACTTCTGATCAGGAATACAACAAAGACAATAGGAAGTCTTAGAGAGTTTCAAATGATCAAATATGTGTACATACATATACAGGTAAGAGGGGGATAGGGTTAGGGCAGGAGGATTAGGGAGGGAAGAGGCCAGCTTGAGGGATGGGGAAAGGTGGGAATGGAGAAGAAAGGGGGCAGGAAAATGGGAGGAGTGAAGGAGGAGGAAGAGGAAGAGAGAGAGAGAGAAAGAGAGAGAGAGCACAAGTTGGGGAAGTTGCTTCTGCATATCCTAGCTCACACCACTGAGAGCCCTGTGACTTCTCTTAGAAACTGCTTTGTATTCACCTGTGGAGAGCCAAGAAACTACTTGCAATGAAGTTACTGTCAAGCATGTTACAGACTAAACTAACACAAGCAGAGGAAAAGAGGAACTCTGATTGATTTGGATGTCAACCAAAGGTCATCAGACTAAACTGGCAGAATCAACTTGAAGTTCCCACTTTGCATTCACAAATATGCACAGGAGAAATCTAGCAGAAATGAGAAGGGACCCAACCTTTTATAACTTTGTACAGTCCTGTCTGAGGAAAATGGCTGAAGCCCACACCAAATATAGTGCAACACATACTAGGATGGGGGATAAAAAAATATTATCTTCTTAGCAATGAAGAAATGTTGATATGGCTTTGACTCTGTTGTCTTTCTGTGTTTGTTATGTTCTCTCCTAATCTAGGCAGAAAGAATGATTCTAAAAGTATCACAATGTCTGAATTAAATATATACTAAAGGGATTGGAGAGATGGCTTGCTTGTTGAGATCCCTGATTGTTTAGTTCCCAGCACTCACATGGCACCTACCAACTTTATATAACTCTAGTTCCACGGGATCTAAAATGCACTTCTAGCATTTTTAAGGAAAAGATATGCAAATAGTGCACAGACATACTTGCCACCAGAACATCCAGCCCCTATCCCATACACAAATAAAACAATAAAAAAATATACTCTTAAACCACAGGAAACAATGGTAGCAGAACAATGTGGTACCACTACTAGTACAAAAGGATTCTGCAGATCAATGGAATATAACAGAGAACCCATAAATCAATTCAAAGATGTCAAAAACATACCTTAGAAAAAATATCAACGAATATCACTGAAAAAAGCACAGATTTGAAAATGTTGGAGAATGAATCTATAGTCCATATCATTTACTATTGTAAGTCAATTTAAAATGAGTAAAAATTCTTAGTATAATAGAAGGGTTAGCAAGTAAGCAAGTACTCGAGGAAAATCCAGAGTGATTAACAAGAAATATTTGCCAGAGTACAGTGATGGCTTACACCAAATATTTGCCTTCTATTCATCTGACCAGAGAGTAGCACCCATAACATAAAAAAAGTCCAAACATTGTTATCAAAAAACAAAAAAACAAATTGACCTATTAGCAAGTGGGTGAGCAAAATAAGTATTTCCCAAAAGGATGGCGGCTGAAAATGTTCAACAACATCAGTTGTCAAGAGACTACAAATTCAAAGTACATTGAGATTCCATATAATTCCAGTTAGAAGAGCTATCATTAAATAGCCAGCAGTGCATTCTGGGAGGGATGCACAGAGGAATATGTACAATACTCTTACTACTCTTTAAGGTACAAACTCTCAAAGTCACTACTGAAATCAGTATGGAGGGCCCATGAATACTGCAAATGCAATTATCTGGTGATACCATTTTGAATATATATCTGTAGGATACCAATCTTAAAAGAATCCAGATCCTTATGCCTGGAAATGCTTTCACATTCATTTCTGTTGCTGTACTCCCCAGAGCAGTTTAGCTATGGAACAAACCTAGAGGTCCATTAATAGCGAGTCATACCTCTATACTAGAGTTTTATTTAGATTTTAAGAAGAATAAAAACATACTTGTCTTTGTTACTTTTCTATGGTCATGAAAAGACACCATTACCAAAGTGTCTTTTTAAAGGAAGCTTTCAGTGGGAGGTTTGTGTAGAGTTTCAGAGGGTGAGCCCATGACCCTTATGGCAGGGAGCATGATTGCAGGAAGGCAGGCATGGCATTTGAGAAGACACTGAGAAATTATATGTAAGAAGCAGAGAGAGGGAGAGAGAACTGGAGAGAGAGTGAGCAAGAGAAGGAGAGAGAGTGGGCTAGAGAGGGAGAGAAGGAAAGAGAGAAAGAGAGAGGGAATTCAATGCTATGTTACAGCAGATCATCATGTTAAGGACAATAAAACAGCTGTAGATAAATAAGTAACACATGTTATCTCTCAAATGTAGAATTTGGAATTTAAAAAGTATATGAAAGAGGAATGGCAGTTCTTGAAACATGTAGGGTCTGGGAAGTGAGACTTGAGAGATAAATCAAAGCTAAATAGAATCAAAGTACATTATATACACATGTGACAATGTAATTAAATCTGTTTCTTACAACTACAAATTTACTCTTTAATTACTAGTTATTCTCCCATATTACAGGTGAAATAATTAAAGTGTTTTTTCAAGGTTAATTAAAAGATCAAGACTTCAAATCCAGTCAGAGCCCATTCACTTCACTTTTAGTTATTACCCAAGATACATATCATTTCATAAGCCCATACATTGTCTAAACACAGAACAACTGACTCAATGTAACAAAAATCTTCAACAAATTACCACAGAGGCACCTGTGAAAACACAGAAGGACCTACTATGAAAATGGAGATGGTAACCCAGACTCAGAAAGGCAGATACTGCATTTTCTATGTCCTTCAGATCCTAGTTATCAGTGCTCATACAAATATTCATATTTTTAGTATGAGTGTGAATTCAGAACATGTGAGTAGAAAGAGGACCATGAGTCAAGAAAGGAGAACTGAATGGAGGATGTCATAGAACCATGTGACATACAAGCCATAGAAAGGTGACTGGGGGTCAGAACGAAGACAGGGGTCAGGGATGAGGTGAAATCATAGCAAAGAGGATCAACTAAAAAATGTATTTGAACATGCTGTGGTAAAACCAAATGGTTTGTTGGTCAAAACAATATTCAAAAATAAAAATATGAAAAGTTCAAATGAAGTTAGGAATGGAAGGGCAGGGTAGAGGAGGGAATATGCTGAAGGATGGCTAACATCATAGGTCTTCTGAAAAAATCGTCTGAAAGCCTACTGCTATTGAATACTCATGCATACATACTCATGTGCATACATTCATGTGCAAGGTGTGTGCATGTATGTGTGTGTATAAAGGAGTTTATGGAGTAATAGTATTATGGGTTGCAATACCCCAACTACACATAGTATAATACCAAGTAACTACCCTCTAGTACCAGGAATGGGTTACATCTTTCTGAGTTTTTGCCTAGTAGAGTCCAAACATTACATACTATTGAGAATTTTGTTATTTATATCCTCAAATTAACAATAAGATTCTATCGCTGGAGATACTACAGATTTATGTCATAGAAACTATTATGGCATATAAGACAAGGAATTGTAAGCCAATGGCCTAACATGAAGCAAAGCATCAGAGAGTTATAGAGTTTAATGGGGACAAGGCTTAGCTTTTGTTTTTGCTGTTATCTATGTGTGGTTTTTTTTGTTTGTTTGCTTGTTTTTATTTTTTCTATGATCAAGTAAACATGAGAAATACTAGGACTTCTTATACTACCAAATATGTGGATGCAATTCAATATTTATTGTAAGGTATAACTTTCCTGTGGGTCAGCTTCCCATTGCTATGAGAAAGTATATCAGATAACCAACTTAAAAGGTGGAATTCTGCTTTGCCTTGTAGTATAAGAGATTTTGGTTCATGGTCAGTTTACTCTTCTGCGTTTGTGCTGTGTCAAGTCAGAAAACATGGAGAAAATCATGATAGAATAAAGCTGTTAGGAATTTTCCTAACGCAAAAATCCCAATCAAGCCAAATCACAACAAGCCAAATTAAAAATCTCCAGGTTTATTCTGTTGGTTATACTTGTCTCTGTAGTTCTTGTTCATTTACCCAGATTTTCCATATCCAGCCATCCCTCAGTTTGTGGTTTCTTCATTGCCTTTATTTCAGTTTTCAAGTCTTGAACTGTTTCCATTACCTGTTTGATTGCTTTTTCTTGGTTTTCTAGTGTATCTCTGAGGGATTTATTCATTTCTCCTAACTTTTTGTTAGTCTTCTCATCCATTTCTTTAAAGGAGTTTTTCACATCCTCTTTAATGGTCTCTATCACTTTCATAATGTTACATTTAAAGTCGATTTCTTCTACTACTTCTGGATTAGGTTGTTCTAGTCTTCCTGTTGCATATTCGCTGGATCCTGGTGTTATCATGTTGCTTTTCAGGTTGTTGGAGGAATTTTTGCATTGGTGCCTACCCATCTTTTCCTTTGAATGTGGTCAGGAGAGTCTAGGTGGCTTGATCCTTTTGTTGTGACTGATTGTGTAGTTGGGGGATTTTTCTTGTTCTGCCCTCTCTTAGGTCCCCTCAGCACTGGAGTTGGTTCTCAGATCACCTCCTCCCTGAAGCAGGCTGTGGTGGTGATTCTAAGGACCCCCTCTGGATGACTCTACTGGTACTGGATCAAGGCCACTTGCTGGCCAAGGACTCCGCAGACAAAAGCACAAGCTTGGTAGATGCTGGCTCCTCCAGATGGTTCTGCTGGTACTAGATCAGAGCCCCTTGCTGGCCAAGGGCCTGGTGGGCAAAAGTGCAGGCTTGGTAGATGCAACTCCATGGAACAAAGGAACCCCTGCTGCCCTGCACTCACTACCTTGTCCCCAGGGCCTGAGCCCTGAAGCAGGCTGCTTTGTGAGATCCTAGGACCCCGCAGATGGAAAGGGGAGCTTGGGGGCAAGCTGGGGAGGGATAGCAGAAAAGCCAGTAGCTGGGAAAAGCCCTGCAGCCGAATGACCTGAAAGTTTAGGGGGGATGGAGGGTGCCTGCACCCTGTTACCGGGGAGTCTGGGCAGGCACAGGGTGGGGACACACTTACTGTCCAGATGGCTCTCAGTGGTCCTGAGGAAGAACCAAGAAGCCATAAATGCGACCACGAAGCAGGGGTGTGGAGGAAAGAGACCATGAGGGAACTTTCTGGGGAAAACAGTTTAAATAGACTCGGGGAGTGGTCAAGATTTGGGCGGGCTGTCTTGACACTCCTCTGGGGAAAGGTCAAGGCTTGGTGGGCACAGGGAAAGACGGGTCCTCCCAAGATGGAGGCCAGAGACCAGGACTTACAAAAACTGCATGTCCAAGATTATGGGGCAAGGCCAGTTCAGGCACCCTCTCCTCTGCTGCCCAAGGACCTAGCTGGGGACATCTCCATGGACACATGGGTTCCCCTCTAGAGCCAAGTCTCTTGCCACACCTAAAATGTCTCCCTTAATGAAGGTATCTTCTTCCCTGCGCCTATATCCACCTTTCCTCCATCTCAGCCCTCCCACTCCTCTAAGCACTTCCCAATCCTTCCCTACTGCCTTCTCTTTCCCCCTCTCCCTTTCCCCCAAACCCCATGCTCTGGATGGAGATAGAGACAGAGATCCACATCAGAGCACTGGACTGAGCTCCCAAGGTCCAGCTGAAGAACAGAAGGAGGGAGAAGATGAGCAAGGAAGTCAGGACCGCGAGGGGTTGGTCCACCCACTGAGACAGTGTGCCTGAACTAATGGGAGCTCACCAAATCCAGCTGGACTGGGACTGAATGAGCATGTGATCAAACCAGACTCTCTGAATGTGGCTGACAATGGGGGCTGACTGAGAAGCCATTGAAAAAGGCACTGGGACTTGTTTCTACTGCATGTACTGGCTTTTTGGGACCCTAGTCTATTTGGATGCACAGCTTCATAGGCCTGGATGTAGCGGGGAGGGCCTTGGACTTCCCACAGGGCAGGGTACCCTGCCCTCTCTTAAGGCTGGAGGCGGACGGAGGAGGATGAGTGGGGGAGGGAGCGGGAGGGAATGGGAGGAGGGGGGAAGTGGAAATTTTTGAATGGAAAAATAAAAATAAATAAATAAAAACAACAACAACAAACCAAAAACAAAAACTGCATGTCTTTGGTTTGCAAGGGAAGCAAGGAGAATAATGAAGGCCTGGGACCCGAAATCTCATTCAAGGGCACACTCCAAATGAATAACATCCTTTAACTAAGTGCTACCCTGTAACATCCATCTTTTCCTTAGAGAGCAGCAAGCTGAGACTCAGTATTTACTCCCAGACCATTGAGAGTGATCCGAACTGTAGCAATAATTAATCTGTTCTAAGCATCTCACTAAATATCTTACTAAAGTCACCACATCCTAGAAGTTCCTATCTCAGTCAAGTAGCACAAATTAAATCTGTAGAAGCAATTTTCAATATATGCAGTTTCTGAACTGTGGGGACATTTTGGAAATTGTTAAAAGAGTATTTCCCCTGGACATTTTAATATGAGCTGTTAAATTTTACGTGATAAAAATCACTGTTATTGTTAAAAAGTCATTACATTGCTAATATTAAATGACATTTTGAAGACATTTTATATTTATGTTTTTATGTCATGATGTAGTAAAATATTTGTTATAATGATGCTATTCAGTCTCAAAGCTTCAGCTAATCTGTGATTAAATTTTTAAATTAAGTTATTGTTATTTATAATTATTTTCTAGTGTGTTTTAAAAGCTGTCTGTACTAGAAGAGACAAGGAGGTGGTACTCTGAGCTTTTGGAATACATTGAAAAATACAAAATCTACTGTTTTTCTGCCGTAGGCACAAGGAGTTTCTTTCAGTCACCCAGAGGCACCTTTCCCTGGGCAAATGGCTGCCACTGGGTGACAGAATTCCACAGTGCTCCTCAGTTTCAACCGAAACACTAACCTTAGTTCTAGAACTGCCCTTGAAGAAGGGAATCTCCTGGCAAACCATTTCCCTGTTTACTGAGCAATTTGTGGCTGTGAGAATTTCAATTAGTTCCCTGGCCACTGTTTTTAAATTAGAGAATTGTCAACCTAAGCAAAGAAAAGTGCACTTTTACTTAATTGATAAAAGATTAGCACACTCCTCACTGTGAACTAACTCCAGGGGCCTGGAGCTGACCCAGGGCTAATAGCAGTTGTTAAAACACACTTCTTTTCCAGAATTTTCAATTTCCTTCATAGTTTTTGCTATTTCAATGCTTATATTGAATTCCCTTTAGAGCATCTGGATTCCAGAGTGCCTTAACCATATTCTGAGCATGATAAATTGTCAATATTTTAATATCTAAAAACTTTGTATTAACAAATGTAGGACCCAGCCATGACAAGCTCAATAGGGGCCTGAATCTCAGTAACTTACCCTAAGGCAATACCTGATTCTGATAAAGACCACAAACTGAGACTACCCAGGCACCATCCTGGAATAGACCATCCAAAGGAAATTCCTAACATTCCAACCTTCTAGATGGGATCACCTGCCAGTACACACCCATCACTTTTCAAAAGGACACCCCTAGATAAATGTCAGCCAGTCAGGGGTCCTGAACCTTAGAATTCCCTCAACCCCACCTTTGCTACTACAAAAACCCAACCCCAACTGAGCTTGGGGCTCTCCAATCACTCCAATACATTGATCACGCGGAGAGACCAAGTTTGCAAACTTGTGTAAGAACAAAGGCTCTTGTTTTACATACAGGACTCAGTCTCCTAGTTCGTTTTTGGGGGGACTCTGTTAGCTGGGTATAGCATATAGGCATATATAGCCTCCTTTGAAAATCTCAGGCAGTCTGCACACAGTGTTATACTTCACAGGGAGGTGGTCATCTGAACTGAGGGGAGCTAGTCCTTTCACAGAGATATAGACTGTCCTCTCCTTACCTGAGTGAGGCTCTTCCCTCATGCTGTCCTAACACTGAGAGGCCAGGGTTTATTTTCATATTTTACTCTTTTTAAGAGTTGTTTGCTTGTCACTGGAGAAGAAAATAGACCATATGTGTCCTGAAACATTTTCCTGTGAGTTCAAAGTGTTCAAGGAGTGGCTCTGTTCAAAATATATTGTGATGCCCCTTTCTGAAAGGAGAAGATGGAGAAGGAGTGGATATGGGAAGTAGATGGGAGGAGCGAGGAGGAAATTGGAGAAGAGAGAGGGGAAATGTGGTCGGTATGTAAAATAAATGAAAAGAGTTCAGTTTAAGAGAGACTCTTCACATTTTTATGTTCTTGAATGAAATATTCTGCTTTATCACCTTTGACCTAAGGGCTTAGATTCCACAGCTAGAAAAACACAATTTCTTTCCTTCCTCTCTAACCTCTGGGGAAATGTACTGACTTTAACAGCATAAATGTAACTTGTCCATGCTACCTTAGGAATGCTTTGCTTGAGAAACAACTGCCTTTTCAAGATGGTTGTTCAGCATCATCATCCATATGACAGAGAACTTGAAATCAATGACCTTGGAAGAAAAAAATATTTACTTGGCTGCTCTTTCAGGCATCGTTTCTACTGACTGTGGGTCCATCGTGACTTGGAGTAACTTGGTGTGGGATCATGGGGCAGAGGCTATTCTTCTCAAGGTCGCCAGGAAATACTGAAAGAGTCTTGGAGTTGGGAGACTCTCACTCAAGTCTCAGGATAACACGACCCCCCAAGAACTCACAAGAGACTGTTCTTGCTGCAATAGCACGACGTTTATTGACAGGAACCAGAGCTCTGGGGCCAAGACTCATATTCCACACAGGGGAGGAGTTCGATCCTGAGTAGCTGGGAGAGGGGGTATTTAAGGGAAGAAATTGGAAAATTCTGAAAATACCAGTGATAATCATTGGAAAATTTCAAAAATACCAGTAATAATCACAAGTGGGTAACTCCCTGTTTCTCAAGATTATTCTCAAGATTATAATTTAACTTTATGGTCAGCTAGTTCCTGAAACAGAGCCTTGAACCGGCTAACCTAGATTTTTGGCTCTTCTCTTCCTGCTAGATTTTTGGCTCTATTCTTTCTGCTAGAGGGGTCTGGATTTCATCTCCCCACTTCTTCTAGTACCTAGTTCTAATCATAGAACTTGATTTCAATATCTTCTTGACCTTGTAAAGTGCTATATTGGTAGCATAACATCAAAATTTGAACAGTATTTATCATTTCTCTAATGAAGGTAATTAGTTTATTTAATATACATGGACCTATAATCAGTAGCAGAAGCAAAATTAGGAATGGTCCCATAAGGGAAAATATCAGAGTAGTCATCCAAGAAGATCTATTAAACCAGCTCTCAAACCATCCCTGATGTGCTTCTCTGTCTCTTTGTCTTTTGTCTAACCTTTCTCTAAGTTTACTCATGGAGTCTTTAATTACTCCTGAATGGTCCACATAGAAACAACATTCTTTTCTGAGAGCAGTGCATAATCCCTCCATCTTTTAAGAAAACAAATCTAATCCCCTTCTATTCTGTAAGACCACTTCTGAGAGGGAAGTCAATGACTCTGAGTTTGGAAATAGATTGTTCTAGAGCCCTCAAATCTTTATCCATGGCTATTCTTAATTCATTAAAGTACTGAGGGGCCTGTATTAGGGCAGCAGTGCCTGTCCTAACACTGGCAGTTACCCTGAGGCCCAGGATTACCGTTAGTGTCAGAGAAAGAGGTTCTTGTTGAAAGCGAGTTGGGTGCTTGTCAAACTCATCTTCAAGCGTGTTAGCTGGATGATAAAAGACCCTAGGTACTAGTTGTGCAAGCACACAGTAATCTCTGGTGTCATTAAAAACTGATGTTGACACACAAGATGTCAGGCCTGTACTACAAACCCACCATTTATCTATACTGGGAATCAAATACCTGGTGTCAGGAGTCTTAGGGCTCTTAAGAGTCTCATTACATAACCTCAGCAAGAGTCAGCCTACGACCAGTCCCCAAAACACAAGCACCCTGACTGGTGGTGTTGTCAAAGCCCCAGACACTGCAATCTGAGTAGTCCAGGAGCTCGCTTTACATGAGAGGTGAAGGTCCCCCACATAGAATCTGATAAGGGGTGAGTTTAAATCACCCTGGGGTGTTCCAAACCCAGAACAGGGCAAAGGGAAGGAGGGCTGTCCATTCATTCCCACCAGTATCTAGGGTCAATTTTGTCAGAGTCTCTTTTAGGGTTCTATTCATCCTTTCTACCTGACCTGAGCTCTGGGTCGGTAAGCACAATGTAATTTCCAATTGATCCCCAGTTGGGTGGCCAGTCCCTGACTTACCTGGGCAACAAAGGCAGGTCCATTATCAGACCCGATTACCTTGGGTATCCCAAAACTCAGTAAGATGTCTTCTATGATCTTCTTAGCCACCACATTGGCCGTCTCAGTCCTGGGAGGAAAAGCTTCTCTGCCATCTGATTTCCTTTAGCCGCAGCATCTCGAGCTTTTTGGTGTCATGGACAATGTATGATGGCTACCTTCTTTGGCAAATGTATGGCCTGGAGGACGCTCAAAATTTCTTCTTTATTTTTTTGTGTCTTTTCCTGCATTTGTCAACAGTCTTCTTTGTCTGTATATTGCTTCGTGTATATGGGCAGTGGCAAAAGCATACCTGCTGTCAGTGTAGATGTTGATAGACTTCCCCTCTGCCATCCGTAGAGCTTGTATCAAAGCCACAAGTTTGGCTTTCTGGGCTGACGTCCCTTCAGGGGGGCTACTGGCCCAGATCACTTGCTTCCTGTTCACCACTGCTGCACCCACCTTCCGCTTACCTTCAACCACAAAACTGCTGCCTTTCTCTCCTACCACTGCGGCCAAAGTTCTAGTCAAATTTCTCTCTTGGCTATGATCCCTCTGCCTCCCGCCTCTCTCTCTCTCTCTCTCTCTCTCTCTCTCTCTCTCTCTCTCTCTCTCTCGATTCTCTTTCTCAGTCCCTCGCTTATGAAAATCTTTTTCTGCTTCCTTAAGCAAATCCTTCAAGGTATAATCCTGCAACCCTTCTAACCACTGTAACTTTTTCTTAATATCTGATGCTGACTGTCCTATGAAGGCCATAGCTACCGCAGCTTGCTGACCCTCAGAGGTTGGGTCAAAGGGAGTTTAGTGCCTGTAAACCTCCATTAAACATTCAAGAAACACAGATGGTGGTTCAACTGGCCCCTGGAGAACCGCCCTTACCTTGGCCAAATTACTGGAGCATCTTGCGGCCCCTCAGAGATCTGCCACGAGAGCTCAGGGGTAGACCGTCAGCTGCTCCCTATCTGCTGCCATATTGAAATCCCAATCAGGTCGGTTAAGGGAAAACCCAGCATCTGTTTCATTTTGAAGATTGGTTGGTGCCTCATTTGCTCCTCTCTTTCTCTTCAATAGTGGAGAGGACCTGTAAAAGCTGCTGACAATCATCCCAGGTGGATTGGTGAGAAAACATCAAAGACTCCACCAATCCAAAATAGAATATCTAAATTTTTAACCTTAGCAAAATGACAATTTAAAATTTAATACAATTTTTTTAAAAAAAATAGCATGTAGCATTTTTAACATTATCTATACCAAAAAATTATCTGTATTTCTGCTAACCCAAATTTAGCAATCAGAGTTTAGTGATAAAGTCTTAGCTCCATGCTTATAAGAAAACCTATGTAGACAAATTTTTTAACAAAATAAACACATTTAGTATTTGCATGTATGAGAAACCATAGCAAACATAGTTTACACTTTTTTTGTATTTTAGACGACACATTAAAATCTCTCTTGCTTTTTAAACAACATACCAAAATCTCTCTTGCTTTTTAGACAACATACCAAACATCTCTTTTGCTTTTTAGACAACATACCAAACATCTCTCTTGCTTTTTAGACAACATAAAAACTCTTACCAAAGTCATTTTTGTGATTTTTCTCAGTGGGGATGTATGGCTACATTTTAAACAAGAACAGCACATAAAATCCTGTACCAGTGTGAAATATTTGAGACCAACAATAGATTTTTTTTTTACATTAACCAACAATAATTTCTAACCAGCCCCTATAAATGATGATAGATATTTATAACCCATAGGATCTGAAAGAGTTCTCCATCCACAGAGCCAAACCTTGGTCAGCTTTGACCAGAGGTTTGAAGCGTGCAGCTTCCATGGCAGGAGGAGGGAACTCATCCATCAGCACAGGAGGGGCAGGGTGGTATGCAGCACTGGGGAAAAAAGATTGTTAACCTCTTTAGGCCATAGCGATTACCCTCAGATTTTTTGTTTAGTGTTTGAAATCCTATTGGGGTACATCCACCTTCTACAACTGTGCCTGGCAGCCTCGATACCTTGTAACAGTAAGGCTGAATAGCCCAGCCATCCATACAAGTATGCTATCCCACAGCCACGTGCTTGGGGCTGAGGCTGACTCTTTTTTTTATGAAATATACCCCTATACTTATGGCCCTATCTCTAAAGTCTTATAAGTGGTCACAATATCACAGTCATAGACGTCATGATTTGAGTACGTCAGTGTCAGTCTAAGTCAGGACAAAAGCACAGCACACATTACACAGACATACAGGACAATGGCGCCAAGCAAACCAAAGACACAGCTTCAAGCTGCTTCGCGGTTGTGACCCGCCCGCTATTGAAATGAGACCGCTATCCACATATGTCTCTAAAGAGAACTGACCATGCCACTTACGTGTCATACCACAGAACTGAGAAACGCCACCCATGTATCTCACCAGAGAACTGAACACGCTGCCTACTGCGTAAGACAAAACAGAGACCGAAGACACACAGACAAAGGCTAACAAAACCAGGAGGGAATCCTTGGGGTCCCTCCTCACCTCCTAGGATGTCTCCCAGGGCAGCAGTCGGTGATCTCTTAGAATGTCTGCTGGTCACTTCTCCTGTCTCCTCCCGAGATGCACGCAACTGCAAAACTGAATTCAGCCGGTACAGAAACACAAAGACACAGACAATGTCTCACCTCCAAGTGGGTCTTCGAAGATGAGGGTGGTCACCAATCCCAGGACGAGCACTCAAATGAAAGAACCCTGGAGTCGGGAGACTCTCACTCAAGTCTCAGGATAACACGACCCCCCAAGAACTCACGGGGACTGTCCTTGCTGCAATCGCATGAGGTTTATTGACAGGAACCAGAGCTATGGGGCCAACATTCATATCCCACGCAGGGGAGGAGTTCGACCTGAGTAGCTGGGAGAGGGGATATTTAAGGGAAGAAATGAAACCACAACCGAAAGGGGGTAGGGAGGGGTGTCATTGGAAAATTCTGAAAATACCAGTGATAATCACAAGGGAGTAACTCCCTGTTTCTCAAGATTATTCTCAAGATTATAATCTAACATTGTGGTCAGCTATTTCCTGGAATAGAGCCACTGAATAGGGTAACCTAGATTTTTGGCTCTTCTCTTCCTGCTAGATTTTTGGCTCTATTCTTTCTGTTAGAGGGGTTTGGATTTATCCGGGTCTTTCAATAGGAGCAATAAAGGAAGTGGCCAGGACAAGATGTAGTCCCCATTGTCATGCTTCCAGCAGTCAGGACAGCTTCCTACAAACAACCTCATAATCCCAGTTCCTGCATCTCTCAATATTCTCTTCAAATTTTGAGTTCTTCAATGGCTATTGTGTAAAGTTTTTACAGCTCAATAAGATTCTCCACTGACACAATAATCCAAATCAGACCAAACCAAACCAAATTAGAAAAAGTCCAGGTTTAATGGATGACAGTGTGGCCCACCAGGAAAACATGGAGAGGAAGACCTTGTGTTCAGTCTCGGGGGGGGCAGTTTAAAAAGACTGTGGGAGTGGTCTTGACCCTCCCTGGGGAGCGGTCACCATTGGCAAGCTTTTTTGGAGATGGAGTCTAGATTGTGGCAACTCCCAGGAGAGGGGGTCTGGAATGGAAAGTTCCACTCAAACATTTTAGAGTGGATGCCAGGGGCTGGGGTGAAGCCTCCAACCAAACATATGAACCCTGCAATTTAGTTCTGTCTTAGAAAACACAGGTGCAACTGTCCCTACACTTTATTAATCCCCTAGACACGTAAGTAATGTCAGAGAAAGCTTCACTGGTGAGGACTGAAACAGACACTGATCTTTCAGTACAGTGGAGTGACAAGAGGAGTCATTTTCTGGCTATGTTCCTTTAATAGAAGCATGATATTTTAGAGATATACTCTAATTCTATAGAAAAAGATGACACATAAAGTTCAGTTTTATAAATTAAAGTGAAATGGGAAATAAAATGCAACAGAAGATGTCTAACTTTGAAGCCAGTACCTTCCCAAGCTATCATCATCCTTGTCCAAACTAATTGATTTGTTTCTGGGACACAGAATGCATCTGAGACTAGATCCGAAAAGTTAGTGCGAGCTTCCTTTTGTAAGGAAGTTCACAGACATATGTCAATGATAGATCATAAAGTCTGACCAACTGTGAACTCTAGAAATTAGCAGAAAAATAACTAAGAAATTATCCAGGTTCAAAAAAATAGAATGCAAACATGAACATCTGTTCTTTCTATCCAGACCCGAGCCCCCTAATACATACTCTGTAATCCTCTTTCCTCTTTTTTTGTTGGTGTTTTTTTTTTAAGTGTTAGTTTTTCTTTACTTTAAAAAGCTTCTTTGTACAGATCATGATGCTCCTATCACCTCCCATAGAAGTCAGAGGCAAGAAACTCTGTATTGGTTTTTATCCCTGACCATAGAAATTAATTTATAAATTAGCAAATGACAGAATTCAATCAGAGTTGATTGTCTTTCCTCTGTCCATTTTTGTTGTTGACAAAACCTTTTAGATTCATTACTTTCTGCTTAGGACTTGTATCATCAACCATTCAACATCTGGCCTTTGAACAATGCTTTAATTACTTGGGAAAAAGAAAGATAAATCAACTGAGAGAAAGACATGAATAGGAAAATGAGAATCTTGAAGCCCTCATTCTCCTGGTACCAGCACCTTTCAGGCTGATTTTACTCATTCTTTTCATGTGCTCTGCTTTTTAAAACAAATAACGCCTATTTCTAGCCACAACAATGTGATCAGATTGCACTATATTTTGCTCACCAATAATTTTGGAAAATACCATGAAACATTGTCAAAGACTATCTAGTGGAAATAGAAGATGTTAATTTAAGAATATGAACATTATTAAGACATTTGAGAAGCAAGATTTAAAATTCATTCATGAAAAGAATATTCACTTAGCTTTATGACATTTATTAAAACAATGGTCTTGAGGCCAACAGAGCTCTGAAATAGAAGGTTTATGAAGCTGATCCAGGTACTGGTCAGGGAGATAATGACTGATTCGGAACAATTTCCTGCTGCCATCAGTAGCAGAATAAACATCAGTTGGAAAAAAAGAAAAAGTGCACTGGACCAGAACTCAGAAGATTATTATAATAAGAAATTTAAGAATTTAAGAAAGGAAGGCATAAGTGTTTACATTAAACCTATAGTACCACCAGATAAAAGCAGTGGAATTATATGACAGGAACAAGCTTTGGTTGGGATGGAGAGAAGTCCAAAGTAAGAAGAAGAGGTTGCTCCTGAATTGTTTGGGGTTTGTGAGCAGGGTGGGCTAGCACCTGCAAATGGGTTCGAAGTAAGGATTTCAAATGCATTCAAAAATGTGAACGGGTTTTGTGGCTGAATCCCAGCTTATTGACTGCATATCCTCTGCCATTTCTCCTCATTGCCATCCTACCCCAGTAATTAAATTTAGGGTATCTCACAGTTTTTTCTGTTATGCAACAAAGACAGATTTTAGAGTTAGTGACTGGGTGAAATACTGAAATAGATGTACAAAGGTAGCACTTTGAAATGAAAATTAACCTCCTAGAAAATGAGAGGTATTTTTCAAGAGTTTAGAGATGTAAAATGCATAAAATTTAATACTTATCACAAAAGCTACCTACCACAATGATTTGAAAGGAAAAATACCTTAAGTTATGCACATACTTAAGATTGAAAAATATCTTCTGAATATATACAAAGGATATTTTTCTCATGCTTATCATAATTCTATTCCCACTTATTTGAATGCAATTTACCATGGTCATAACATTCCAAGAGGAACCTACAGAGATTGTGTTGTGATGTCAAATTGCGATATGAAAACAATTTTGATAAGCCCATGGACACCACATTATAATGACAAATTATAATGACAAAATGGTTTCATGTTTCCATGGAGACCAAATTACAATGTCAAATTGATGGCAAAATGAGGTCAATGCAAATCTACATGGGCCAGATTGTGATGCTAAAGCAGTGTGAAGCAATGTCACCACAAGTCTGGGGAGGTTGTGTTATGATGTCAGGACAATGGGAACGAATAGTTAGGATGATGTGAAAATTGTAAAAGAAAACATCAGTGGAAATTCAAGCAGCGTCTTTCATAATGACAACACTATTATTTATGCATATTTCATCGGTATGACCAGAAAAAATATAGTAAAAATCAAGCAAATGGTGATCTCATAAATTGAGTGTTTTGATTTCAAACATTGCTAGCATTTCAAGTTCCCAGACCTGAATGCTTAGTCCTCAAAGTTAGTTCTAAGATCCAAGCTATGTTGTAAACTGGTAAAAGGTATCTGTTAAAGAATCTGTTTAGATGTAAATGACTCTCTTCATTTACAATAGGATTGGGAAAGTACCCAAGGGGAGACAGTCTGATTAATTCAGTCCTTTCTAAAAGTTTTCTCTGGCAGCCTTTTCTGTTGAAATGTCTTGGGGCATGCTTCTCCTGCATTTGGTATGGGTGTCACACCTTTTAATTCTTCCTTCTTAAAGTTGTTAAAATATTTACAGTTAAAATTTGTATCATATAAATTATATACTAAGTAGTTTAATGCTTCCTTATACCCACCATTGTCAGGAGTAGTGTGAAGCACAATATTATTTTCAGTGATGGCAATGTTCCCACTTGTTCTTAAATAATAAATTATATTGATGCAATTTATCTTGAATAAGAGCAATAAATATTTTAACCTAATGCTAATGCCAAGCAGTAGGACAGGTACTTGTGTGTGGAGTAGACTACATTTATCATGGCTTCTAGGTGATAATAGTTTTGCCTTCCTTCCAATGGTAGCTCTGTCTGCTTGTAGGAACAATATCAACATACTCCTAAACTGCAAGAAAAATGTGTTCTGATTAGTTTAAAACTATGAATTTCATCAAGTTAACAAAAGAAATCCCAACTGTTAGACACACTAAAAAAAAAAAAAAAAAGAAAGAAAAGAAAAAAGAAAGAAAGAAAAAAAAATCCAAGTGCGAAACATTCAATGACTGGATATTGACATTTTGTGGTATGATTAAACCTGTGGCTTCATATTCAAAATCGTTATCTATGTGGTTAAATAAAATGATACGTGTCGCTGAAAGACCCCAACCGATTTTTCATAACGAACTGGATGAATTGGGTAATGGGACAGATTCTTCCTCCCCGCTCCCCTTCCCCAAAGGGCAGGAGGGCTAGCAATTATCAGAACTGGTCACAGTCCTGGGCAGGAAGGCTAGCAATTATCAGAACTGGTCACAGTCCTGGGCAGGAAGGCTAGCAATTATCAGGACCAGTCACATTCTTCTAAACAGATGATTATCAGAACCGGTCATAGTGAATGATTACCAGAGTGTAAACTGAGTCACAATGGAACAGGCA
>PVIU01000467.1:0-65512 GCA_004026605.1 Ondatra zibethicus
TGATTCCCTTGCCTAACCTGATCTGTCCACAGCAGCCTGGTCCTGAGGCCTTTACATATGCCTAGATAGTCTCAGGTTGGCTCCTCCCCATGTCTATCAGCCCCTGGGAGAGGCTCCCAGAGCCTATGCTGAATCCTGACTGCATAAATCTGTCTTCAACCTCTACATTTTAAGGTCCACTAGGAGAGGGATTTTCATGTTATCTTGTCCCCAAACCTGAACTGTGTATGTCCCCCTGTAAATTCCATGGAAAGCCCTCACCCCCAGCCTCAGACTGTGACAATGTCTGAGGCAGAAATTATCCTAAGGTGAGCCGCCCAGCAGTCAGGTGGCCCAACCTCCACTTTACTTCTTTCTTTACAAAGAGCTGACTGTGAACCAGACATGGCGGTGCATGCCTGGAGCCCCAGCACTTTGCAAGAGGAACCCTGTGGGTGAAGGGGGGGTGAAGGATGTGAAGATGAAGAGGGACCTGAGCACAGCACAGCCCCACACTCTACAGCCAACTTCCAGACTCAAAGCTCTGACACAGGAATTGCTCTCAGGAGAAGGAGTGTAGTATGGGCCTGCACTGGGTGGTGTGGGGATCAACTTGACACAAGTTGGAGTCATCAGAGGAACGAGCCTCAGTTGAGAAAATGCCTCAATGAGATCTAGCTGTAAAGCATTTTCTCAATTAGTGATTAGGGGGGGTTAGTGATCAGGGGGAGGGCCCAGCCCATGGTGGGTGGTGCCATCCCTGGGCTGCTGGTCCTCGGTACTTTAAGAAGGTGGGCTGCACAAGCCAGGGAAAGCAAGGTAGTAAGCAGCTCCCGTCTCTGAGATCCGGCCCATTTGGGTTCGGTCCTTACTTTCTTCAGTGATGAACAGCGATGCTGAAGTGCTTTTTGGTCATGGTGTTTTGTCATAGCAATAGAAACCCTAACTAAAGCAGGACCTGAGAAAGCTCCATAAATGTTCAAATGGCCAGATAAACGGACAGCAAAAACATTTTTCTTAGTGACACCAAGGTCTCAGGCCAGCCCTTAGGACTGCAGGCTACTACCTGCAGGCTCCCCATTCATTGACTCTGATGAGAGTTTTACCCCTGGGAAACTGTGCAATGGGAGTGGCCCTACAACTCCATCTGAGGGCCATGTTCCGAAGATCTATCTGGGGATGTATAGGGTAGCATGCATGTTCCAGAGAAGATTTGGCTAGATGGGGGATTGTCAAACAAGTTTCAGACATTTTACATTAGCTGTAACCAAAGCAGGGTGTCCAGATCAAAGGGGTGTCCCTGTGGGCTGTAGAGCAGGCATTAATTAGCTGACATCATCTTTGTCAACTGCGGCCACTGCTCCCCAGATGCAGCTAACCACAGGGTCCCTCTGAGAGCCTGTATAACTAATAGAATAAGAGGCTACCTGAGAAGGCTGCAAAATGGTCCCCAATTTGCTGGTCACTGATAGAGAGACTGAGGCTGCTGGAGTCTGGCACCTGCTTCCTAAGTCCCCCAGGAACCAAGTGTGCAAGGGCAGATTTAACTGGCACATAAACCTTGTGGCAACAGCACAGGCCCAGGACAACAGGTGGGGTGCTGTAACAGTCCGGTCTGCGGTGTCATGTGTCAGGGGAAACAATACAGCTATAATTATTAAGCACCCAGGATATCCCATATACCCAAGACCACACTAATCACCAGCACATGCCAGGCTGGCCCTGCATTGCTCTTTGGAGGTGGCAGGGATAGAAACACAGCTCAGAGGGTCTTAAAGGAGGGGCCCAGGGCCACAAAGCTCTGAGGAACATGGCCTCTGTGAGTGTTCACACTCTGCCTTAGACCACTACCTATGAGCCTCATCATGGTTGTCACTGGTACTCAGGCCCCTGGGAACAGAGAAAACTATATTATTTTAGCCATCGAGGAGCCTAAAGTCCACAGGAGAAAGGACTTTACAGGAAGGACAGAGACTAATCTTGAGTTCACAAAGCAAAGCGCAACCCTGTGTACTTGGGTGCCAAGCTCTGAGAATCCTTTCTACCTGACCTGCAAGGTTAAGCAGGTCTATCCATCTGTTGGTTTCCCAAAGCCCAATGTGCTTGTCACCCAATACTCTCATGAACTGCACCCCCAGGGCAGAGATAAACCTCCCATAAGCAGCTATGATGATCAGAGTCAGTTCCTGAAAGTCCCCCTGCCATCCTTACTGTCATCCTCTGAGGCCAGGTCCTGCTCAGTACTGGCATAGGTGCGCAGGAACTCGGCGAAGGCCCCATCCCGGTCTAGCAGCTCCTGGTAGGAACCCATCTCTGATATCTTGCCGCCACTCATAACAATGATGACATCCACTTGGGGCAGGGAGCTGATGCCATGGGTGACCAGGATCCGTGTCTATGAGCAAAGCAGAGACCTGACCCCATTAGCACTATGAAGGAAACTGTCACAGCCCTGTAGAAACTAGAGGCATCTTGGATCTTGGGACCCAGTGGCATTGCTCAGGTCCAAAGGCTTTGGGGACACACCACACACACACACACACACACACTATCTCTCTTTCTTTCTCTCTCTCAGGAGGGCCCACCCTGTGTCAGGCAGAAGCAGCAGGGGACAAAGCCAGCAGAGCACTGCTTGGACTCCAGAGATAGAGACAAAATGAACCACAGGCTAGAACCAGTGCTGGAGGGGGCAGTGCGCAGAGAAGGGTAATTCAGAGAGTTGGGAAGAACCATTTGAGTAGGAAACTCTAAGAGGGAGACAAACACTACAAGAGTGTAGATAAAGGAATTGTAAGGTCACCACACAAATCTGCATTTGGAGTCCCACTGTTTGCAGCGCTAAGAACTAAATTCAAGCCTTGTGCATGTGAAGCAGGCACTCTACCACTGGGCTACATCTCCATCCCTCGTCTTTTAAGACAAGTTCTTTCTATGTAGGCCAGGCATTTCCAACCCTCTGATCTCAGCCTCCCCAGTGCTGGGCTAACAGGTGTACTCCACCATGCCTGACTCTGATGTTTGTGTTTTGCATAGTAACTTTCACTATCCTTCCACTCAAACCCACCACGAAACCAGTCTATGCTGCGCAGTTCTGCTTGTGCTGGCATGCTGAGCAAAAACATGTGTACAGACTGTCAACAGATGATAGTCTCTTCTTGAAGAGCCAGGCGGCAATTGCCATTCTTTAGAAGTTGATACGCACAGCATACCATCTCTAAGGAAAAGGGTGGGAATATTTGCTTTGGTTTTGCTGTTTTTCCTCAAACCTCAGTATTCCTTCCTACACACATTGCTACTTTATAATTAGGAAGAACCAGTATGTTCCTCCATCATTCTAAAAAAAAAAAATCAAAACAAAACCCAGGATTACAGCCTCTGCATCCTCTCTGACTCAGGCTGACTGAGTCACCTTCCTGCTCCAAGCTCCACCCTCAGCCTCAGCCCTGATTGCCACGGGAAGGAATGCCAGCCTTACTGGAGGTCTGTATGGTCTCATGAGGAAGAAAGGTCCTTTAACCAATGAGGCAATGAATTCAAGTGAGGCCAATAACTCATCCTATAAAGACCTGGTAAGATACCTGCTGTGGGGAGCTGGCAGATGGTTTAGTTCATGTGCTTGCCACACAAGGACCTGAATTTGATCTCACAGAATCCATGTGAAAAAGGCAGTTACGGTGGCAGACCCCTATAGTTCTGTTACCAGGCAAGCAGAGACAGGAGGATCTTTGGGGGCAGCAGAGTTTAATCGGTGAGCTCTAGTTTCAGGAAGAGACCTTGTCTTAGGAAGAGACCTTTTCTTAAAGAACAAGATGCCTGAGTAAGGACACCCATGATTGACTTCTGATCTCTATCTGCATACATACATGCATGCACACCAGTACATACTGGTTTGTGTGTGAACTTGACACAAGCTAGAGTCATCAGAAAGGAAGGGGCCTCAGTTGAGGAAATGCTCCATGAGATCCAGCTGTAAAAGGTTTTCTCAATTAGTGACCAATCGGGGAAGGCCCAGGCCATGGTGGGTGGTGCCATCCCAGGGCTGGCACCGGGTTCTGTAAGAAAGCAGGTTGGCCAGGCAATGCTGGCGCACGCCTTTAATCCCAGCACTGGGGAGGTAGAGGCAGCCAGATCTCTGTAAGTTCAAGACTAGTCAGGTCTACAAAGCAAGTTCCAGGACAATTAGAGCTGTTACACAGAGAAACCCTATCTCGAAAAATTTAAGAGAGAAAGAGAGAGAGAGAGCAAGCAGGCTGAGTAAGACATGGCCTCTGCATCAGCTCCTGCTTCCGGGATCCTGGCTTCCTTCAGTGATGAATAACAATGCTGAATGTAAACCAAATAAATCTTTTCCTCTCCAACTTGCTTTTTAGCCATGGTGTTCGATCACAGCAACAGAAACCTTAACTAAAACACATACATACTGCGCACACGCGAGCACACACACACACAGCATGAAAGCAAGCCTAAGAGGACTTGTCCAGAGCCGCACTCCCAATTAACTGAAGTCCTGGCCCTGGGAGAGTACCTTGTTCTTCAGTAGGCCCATGGGACCAACCACCTTCTCAAAGATGTGCTTCCCAACATGTGCATCCACAGCCGAGAGGGGGTCGTCGAAGAGGTAGATGTCGGAGTTGCAGTATACAGCTCGAGCCAGGCTCACACGCTGCTTCTGGCCCCCTGACAGGTTCACACCCTAGGAAGACAGTGAGGAGGGTAGGCATCTTGGGATCCCTGAACAATCCTAAGGGACCTCAGAACCATATAAAACAAGAGTGGAGAGAGAAGAGCTGCTGAGTGGGGTGCCTGACCCCCAACAAGTACTCAGAGAAGGGAAGCAGACAGTTGTGTCTGCTGGCACAGGTCTATCAGCCCAGCTACTCAGAGGCTGAGGCAGGAGGATGGCAAGTTCAAGACCAACCTAGGCAACATCTCAAGTGAAACATAAAAGGAGCTGAGGATGCAGCTCAGACCAAGTGCCCAGCTGCACAATGGTCTGGGTCTGGTCTCCAGTGCCACGAGAAAGAGGAGGTGGCGGCAGCTCATGACAGCTGCAGACCCACCAGCCTACAGAAGCATCTGTAGAAGACACAGTGTGTGTGGCAAAGATACTATTTTCTGTACACCCATTATATTATTGCACTGCAGCTGATATCACTACTGTTGCTGTTAGCAGCCAGTCTGTGGTGAGCTTCACTCTGAGCTGTTCCTATTGCAGCCACACAGTGAAGCTGGCTGCAGCCAGAGTGCTGAGACCCAGTCAGTACTCCACTCACGGAGGCAGGGTCAGACTGAGCAGCAGCAGCCCGCAACAGGTGACCACCACCATGGCCACGTGACACTTATTGAATAAACTGCCCAAACCTGTAGAGATGGACGCTCCCTTCCTGTGCAGAGGTTAGGCCCTGGGCCTGCCCAGACACACTGTCTTCCTGTGCTGAGGCTGGTCCCAACACATCTTTTCTTTTCAGTGCTAGGGATGAAGCTGAGGGCCTTTGCACATACTAAACAAGTGCTAGCCATTTTTTGTATTTTATTTTCAGACGGGATCTTGCTAAGCTGGCCTCAAATTCACGATTCTCCTGCCTCAGCTTCCTGCATGCTGAGATGATGGGCTCAGCTACAAAGGTCCCTTCCAATACCCTCTGGACACAGCTTACTGACCTGAAGACAGATGTAGTACCAAGATTAGTCAGTTCTTGACTCCCTCCAGACTTTGCCACTAGAGCTGGAGGGGGACTGTGGCAGAAATTACTGCGGCCTGCAGCCTGGCACCAGAGGGTTAGCAAGTGACTCCCACTGGTCCCTACCTGGCCTAGCTCCAGAGTAGGCACACAGCTCTAGTCCATCCTATAAGTCACAGACACCTTTTGTTGCCCTATGTGAATCTTGCCTGAGAGTTTCCCATGGATACAAAGTCAACGCAAAACTTGGTTTAGAAGGAACCCAGAACACCGTGGTACCTCATGAATCAGGTACTTGCACCTAGCACTGTATTTTTGGAAACTTCAGTTTGTTTTGAGATATGGAAATCTACTAGCTAAAGTGTAAATAGCACGGAGACTGAGCTGTAGCCGCAGAGGCTAAGTTCGTTCTCCCCGTGAACCCACACACCACGCTGAGTTATCCACAATGGAACAGTCAGGCGTCTCCGAGTACTAGATCTCAGCATTTCTAAATGCAACAAGGCTGATGAGCAGGCTGCCTACCCACCCAGCCTGTCCTGGAGACCCTGGCAATCCTGCCTTGGATACCACACAATACTTAGACCCTTCAGTTTAGTTAACACCTCCAACCTGTATCAACCCAAGGGCCTGTCGACCCAAAGAATCTCCGTATCTACAGCAAGTAAAAGACATCATGCATCAAATAAACAAGTTGGTGGATGGATCTTTAGTTGGAGACTGAGAGCACACAAATTCAGCTCTCCCAAGAGGTCCCTGTCACTATGAGTGACTGCAATCCTAGCACATACACAAGACAACCACTTGCAAAGGCACTAGGAGGCACACCTAAGGCCCCCTTCAAAAGTGACAGTGAAACAGGTAACAAGAGGGACTTAAGAACCTCTGTCTCTTTGCTATGTGACTCAATCACAGGCAAGTCCCCTAACCTCTCTGAGCCTCCCTTTTGTCAGCCGTCCATTAGGGATCACATGAGTTGCTGTGCAGATGACTTTAAAAATGTTAGCATGACAGCAGAGTGAAGAAGTGGGTGTCAGCTAGTCCAAAGCTGTCTGCATTATCACTTACAGACACACCTCCAAGGTGCACTGTATGACTGACAAGGGAGTCACTACTAGTGTCTTGTGCTGTGGTGTGACAGTATGTAGCAAAAGCATAGCACACCTTTTTTTTTTATTATTATTCTCTTGGACTCTGAATCACCATTTGAAAGGCTCCCATTTGAGTGGTCGCTGACACCTCTACTCAGACCATAGCACCAAGAGCCAGATGGTATAGACCCTTACCAAACCCACAGATCTTGACAAAAGGAGCAGAGCCACAGGCTGGAGACAGCAGGTCCCTGACAGTCCACTTGCAGGAGTGCAGCATTTTATGTGAAAGGCTCTGACAAAGTGTGCACCTGTTTGTTACACAGCAGTAGCTGACAGTTACATGCTGTACCCATGCCATAACTCACCTTCTCACCAATCTCTGTCCGGTCCCCACTGGGCAAGATTTCCAGATCCGGGAGGAGGGCACAGGCTTCCAACACTGCCTTGTAGTAGCGTTCCTTCAGGGGATGTCCAAACAAGATGTTCTCTCGGAGAGAGTCATTCTGAATCCAAGCCTGCTGGGGCACATAGGCCACAGAGCCCTGTGTGGCAAGTAGTGGAGAGGAAAGACAGACAGAGTTGATGAAAAGATAATAGCATACACCTGTCTGCAAAAAGAGTCGGTCTCCCAAAACACACAGCAAGGACAAGAAGAGAAGGACATTGACCCAGGGGAAACATCACAGACAAGGAAGAAACTAAATCAAGTTCTTTCGAGGGACAGAAAGGCCAGCTTGACTGGACATGGGTGACTCAGGTGAGAGCAAAGTAGGCAGGAAGGCAGGTGAAGGGGACCAGTTCACAAAGGGCTGATTTCATGCCCACCTTTATCAAAAAAGGCAATGAAATGTCACAGAGGATTCTAAAGTAAGGGAACAGAAATCAATGACCTAAATTTGGATCTAAAAATTTCAGAAAAATGATTCAATTGCTATTCTAACACTCCAGCTTCTATGAGCCCTCAGTGTCAAGACACCCCAGTTATAAACCTCACAAGATATTCAGCTACAGGCCACGTCTTCCAAAACATGGGGAAAACTAATGTTTTCAGTACACTTTCTGAAATTACCAGCTACAAATAGTTCTTGGACTCAAAACATCAGTGCCTGGGATGGTAGCAACCCAGGAATTAGGAAACAGAACGCAACATAAATATCTAAACATAACGAGCAATTTCCCTTTGTCAACCTTGTTCATGTTGCCTGTCCACTACTTGGAAGAAAAACAGGACACATCTATAAGCAACAGGTATTTGCCTGAACCCAGACACTGTACACTTATGTCTAAAAGGAAGGATCTGAATTGAAAGCAAACAGTGACCTAAGTGCACATCCCCAAACTTGAGTTCCCAGAAGAGGATGCAGGGGACAGACAGGTCCAGGCACACACATCTGGCACAGGCTTGCTAAAGTAAAATAGTTGGTGTTTTATTTTTCCTCTCTGGCCTCTCCAGAGGCTGCTGGCAACACTGTAAGGAACTGATTTGCACAGAAGGTAAAGATCTCAGAGGGAACAAGGTGCACATGGAAAGGGCCCAAGGGACTCATTCTTTTAGCAGCCTGTAACACTTCAAAATTCAGCTCAGTTCAAAGTGTACTGCACCTCAAATCTCTAATTCCACACTCTTCCCTCCAGGCCCATATTAAGAATTCAGCTAACACTAAGGATTCAAACTGTGTTTCGTAGACCAGGTTCCGAGATTATTCTGGCCACATCAATCAGCACTGGTTACATCCTATTTACAGGATGAGACACAAAGATTCAAGAGAAAGAAGCCAGAAGGTTCCATCCACAGAGACTACAGGGTGACGTGAGAGTGGAGGGGATGCTAGGATATACCCAGGAGTTTTCACCCTCCCTCCGTCCTGACATTCAGGCAGATGTATCATGGTACTTTGGTTAAATTCACCCTAGTGCCCCTCCCTCCAACAGCCCCCCTTCTGCTTTCCACATACACACACAGGTGTAGTATTCAGTAAGGAAAATAACTGGGGCCGGAGATCACCACATGAAGTGAAATAAGGCAAATTCAAAAGGTGGAAGCCACAAATGCTCTCTCCTCTGCAGCATATCTGGGTATTCATAGCCTGTTTACTGAGCAGCTACCACACTCCACACTAGATGAAGAGCCGGGTGGGGCAAAGCAAGGAGTGGCTGTCACTGAAACCTTGCCTTCCTAGAGGAGCAGAGAGAATGGGGAATGGGGGGCTGCTCCCTTGGACAGTTTGTGAGAGACACTGGGCTGAGCCTTCCTCCCAGACCATCTCTCCCCAGCCTGGCCCCATCCTACCTTGAGAGTCACGTGTCCCTCCACCTTGTCCATCTCAGCCAGCAGGGCTGACAACAGAGATGACTTCCCGCAGCCTACCTGGCCCACCACGGCCACAAGGGCTCCTTCAGGGATGGAGAAGTTGATGCTGCAAAGACACAATGAGGAGCCTGAATGGCACAGTGCCCTGTGCTCTCCAGTGTTGAGGGTGTCTGTGCCTGGAGACCTCCAAGGCTGCGGGGCAAGGTGGACCATGGCCTGAGGGGCCCAATGTAAATGCATCATGAAACCGGGCCAACACAGCCCAAGGGCTACCTGTCACTCAAGAGATGACAGAGGGCATTCATCTCTTGGTCTACAACACTGTTCCCAACAACAAACCCCCTTCAGTTGAACACAAATTCTCAGGCACCTGGGACTGGCTGAGAAAATCCAGAGGACAGAATACCAGGGTGACAGGCCAGGCCTGGAAGAAGGTTCAGGACACTGAGGAGCTGAACTCCCACAACTCAGGAGGCAGATCTCTACAAGTTTGAGGCCAGTCTGGTTCTAAGTTAGTGAAGACTACATAGTGAGGCTCTGCCTAAAAATAAGTGCAGATACATGAGCTATAAATTCTACAACTAGACTAGCTTGTCACCATGCATGACACAGCTGCTCCTGTAGCTGACAGCTCAGCACACTGGCCTCCATGCTCAGGTGGGGCACACAGGCATCCCAGGCCCCCAGGCAGAGGTCCTTCTGATCCCTGGGCAATGGTTTCAAAGCCAGCAAACCACATGTATCAACTATTCAATTCTTTTGTGTATGCAAACATGTGAGTGGGTTAGCGGACAAAGTCAGGTGTTTCTCGGGTGCATTCACCTTGTTGTTTAGAGACAGAGTCTCTCACTGGCTATTGAGCCACAGGGATCTGCCTGTTTTTGCCTCCCCAGTGCTGGGAGTACATGGGTGTCAGCATGCTAAGCTTTTGCTACATGGGTTGAGGGCCACATTCATGGCTTTGCACACTGAGTCATCTCGCTAGCCCCTAGACCATTCACGGCTGTTGAGTCTTTTGTGCTACACTGTGAGAGGGGCAGGGTCATGGGACCACCCTGCGCAGGACACCCAGGGAGGCAGCTCCTCCCATCTTCCAAGGGAGACCAGGATATTCTTACAGGCTAAGGGGAGGCAAAGGTTAAACATAAAAGGTTGGGGATTCAAAGTGGCAGGTGAAAGGACCAGGGACCCTGAGTGCCAGGATGTGGGGAATGCAGTCAGGCACGGGAAAGAGATACTACAAATGAATACGGCAGGATTTAAGTCAATCCTAAGGAAGATCTTACACCCCAAGTAGTTAGTGGAAGCAGAAAGGAAGTTTCTGTCTCTGAAGAGTCTGCCATGTCAGCAAAGAATTGTTCAGGACACAAAGGACAAAAATGGCTCAGAAAAAGTCCCCTTGGGCTTATATTTTGGATTCCTTAAGGAGATTAAATCACTAAGCAAGCACAGTCACAATGAATGAGAGGCACAAAAGAGGTGTCCAGGGAATAGGCACACGGACAGGTATGCTATAGACAGATAAGGGCTGTGTGGGCGGATACCAGTGAAAGGGGTAGGAGTGGACAGGCTGCTGGGAAACCTTGAGAAATACAGAGAACCGCAGTGCTAAGACAAGAGCGCTTCAACAGGGACCCGGCCTGGACAGCAGAACACCCTGTGCCTCCAGGCTTCTCACTGGCTCAGAAGCACCACACCCAATCTGGGCCAACAGGAGGTACGCAGGAAGTCTGCGCATGGGGCAACTCAGATGAACAGCAGAGTTCTGCAGAGTTCTGCCGGCACCTGAGACCTTCTCAATTCCCCAAATCCCAATTCCCCTTGTGGCCCAGGAGCATGACTTCCTGTCACAATCAGAAGGGACACCTATACCAAGAACCTTCTGAGTTGTTCCTTACAACAGCCCAAGCAGTTGTGACTAAACCTTTTCTAGATGGGTAAACTGAGGCTCAGAAAGGAAAAAAGTTAGAGTCAAAGAGGTGGGGAGTATTCAGAGTCCCTTGTCAGTGTGTCTGCCTCCCAGGCTTACCCATTCAGTGTGGGAGATTCACCCCTAGCCCACGTGAACGTTCCGTTCTTCACAGTGATGCTATTCATCCCCCCACCTAGAAAACATCAGAGACAATGTGTTAGCATGGCAACAGGCACACATGCAGATGCCCTGCTGGTTACTCAGTGCTTGAGGTGACCCTCCTCGACCTCAGGCTCGAAGTGGAAGGAGAAAAGAGTTAAACCCTCATGTAAACCTCTCTTCAACACATTTCAGGTCCTAGGCTGTCATTTAGTTTAAAACTAGGGCCTTTACCCTGCAACTCTTGGATCCTAAGACAGCTTGGCTTTTTGCTCCCCTCCCTTAGCCATTCTACCCTGCCCACCTCCCATAAGGTCAATCTTCTTCAGGGACAATCAACTGAAAAAAGAATCTAGGGAAAAAAGCCTGCTAGGGAACAGGAAGTGCTACAGGAAGGTGGGGAGAGCGGACTTGTACAATGCCTACATTATAAGGCTCAGATTCTTGAGGGTTCTGTCCTGCTCCATTAACTTTCTCTCCCCTTGTTTCCCTCTTATTTGTCTTTTTTTTTTTAAGTCCCTGAATTAACAGCCACCTTTAAAGTTGCCAGAACCACTTCTGAGGTAAGTAACATAGACCAAAGCCCCATGGTAAGAGGAGGTTGCTAGTTAAATGAAACTACCTGCAGCTCCCCAAGAGGTAGGAGCTGCACCCTCACAAAGAGGAAGCAGGGTGTGCCTCTCCAAGGACCAGCCAGAAGCTGGTGCAGTGCCATTGCACCAGCAAATGAGCTTTTGTGGGGCAGACAGGCAAGGCTACATGGTGATTAAACACCCCAGAAGCAGGACTGGTCCTGACTCAGTGGCACTTGCAGAGAACTGCGCACAGCTTGGCTGTAGGAGCTCTGATGGCTGTCTTGGCTTGGGAGTCCACAGTGTTCTTCCCACACCCAAAAAACCTCAGGACAGCAGAAAACTGTGCAGCAGAGTTCCAGCACCTGCTTGGACTATAGTTCTCAAAAAGGGACAAGTGTCCTCCTAGGAGACACATGGCAATGCCTAGAGACAATTTTGTCTGTCACACTGGGATGACTACTATGGTATGTGGTAGGGAGATGTCGGTAGGGAGATGTCAGGGACACTACTCAGCACCCAAAGGCTGTCCTCAACAAGAACTGTGAGCCTCAAGCACCCACTGATAACCTGCTAAAGGCAGCAGAGACCAGCTACTACCTTTACAGGACAGCAGTCACTAGTGATATCCTGCAATCGCCCACTAGGCTCATGGCACTACATACACCTTACCATGAACAGCCAGACACTGTCTTCAATCCTGTCTACTGGGTTCTGAGTGCTACCACTTCCCAGCTGGACAGTCTCTCTGAGCCTTTTTCTTCCTGTGAGCCAGGGTTGTGCTGGTGGCACCACCCTGGACTACTGCAGTAGTGAGCACATGCACAAAGAGGCCTGGGAACAAAGGCTGAGAGTAGAGCAGGTACTCAGGAAATCTCAGCCCCAAACTTACCTGCTGGGTGCCCCAGGCAAGTAAGGCGCTACACTGTGTGTTCAAACTATACACACACACCAGGAAAGGTTCACCAATGCTGGAGCCACTAGCAGTGACTGCAAAGATCCCAGCTCAGGGGCCAGCCAGAAGGATCGACTAGTCTATGAAATAAATCCAGTGGTAAAAATCCATAAGATACCTGGCTGGGCCTAATGGCATAGTCTTGTACACCTAGCTATTCAGGTGGCTAAAGATCAAATGTTTGGCCAGTCTAGGCAACTTAAACCCTGTCTCAAAAAATAAAAAGTAGACAGAGGCTGTAGCTCAATAGTAGAGCACTTGTCTAGCTATGTGTGAAGTCCTGTGTTTAATCCCTAGCAATAAATTAATCAATCAATTAAAAACATCCAATGAAAGATCCAATGAGGAAAACAAAGTTCTGAATGCACAGACACAGGCAGAAGCAGAAACTGGGCTACTCCTCACCCAAGACAGAATCAATGCCCAGGCTGAAAAGCCCAAAGTTCTCAGTCACAGTGAAGGAGGGCAGGGACAAGATAACAGCAAAGCCTCTTCCCGTCCCTTCTGCCGAGGCCTAGCCCTGGGTCTTGAAGGCAGAGCCAGGTCCTGGAGGGGCCAGGATAAGGACTCAAAGTGGGTAGAGGAAAGGCACCCACCATCCTTGATCGGCCACCGCTCAATGCTGTCTGGTTCCAGCTCCTCGTGAGACAGAAAGATCCTGAGACGTTTGAGGGAGACGCTGGCCTGGAGAAGCAAGCACAGGGTGTGTCACCCTAACACCATCCAGAGCACCTGCCACCCTGCACCTGGTGCCCACAGAAGTCAGTAAATGAAGGGCATGCTGCCTCATGCAGGGGGACTTGAGAAGGCAGAACCTCAACGCTGGCAGTTTGACTTCAACAAATTACTGGGTTCTGGGACCTAATTATGGACAGACAACCTGTGATACAGTGCATATGGGCAAAGGGTGTGAGTTTGCTTAAAACTCCTTCAGTTCAGGCTGGGCGGTGGTGGTGCACACCTTTAATCCCAGCACTTGGGAGGCAGAGGCAGGCGGATCTCTGTGAGTTCAAGGCTAGGCTGGTCTACAGAGTTAGTTCCAGGACAGCAAGGCTCTTACACAGAGAAACCATGTCTCAAAAAAATCATAAAAAAAAAACCCTTCAGTTCAGAAAAAAATGAAAGCAGGAGGGATGGATGGAAACAGAAAGAGGAAGAGGGAGAGAGGTCCTCAGAGTTTTCAAAGACCCAAAAGCAGAATATGAAATTGAAGAAGCAGGCTAAGACCTGTGTTTTTTAAACATCAGCTAAGAGAGGCCACAGGAACACAGAATATTCCAGAAAGATTCTCTGAGATTAAAAGGTAAGTCTTGAGGTAAAAGTCCATACTTCTTATCCCAGAACTTCTGAGGCCAAGATGTAAGGAATATGAATCCCAAGCCAGCCCGGGCTAGAGTTGAGCTCTAGGCCAGCCTAGGCTACAAAGCCAGGCATTCTATGCCAAGGAGGAAAATGTGTTTCTTTCTCAGGGTAAAATCAAATGACTCCTTACTGCTGAGATAGGAGCCGTGCTGGGATCAGCAAGTGGATTCGTGCACAAGCTCCACTGGATCCTCCACGACACAGTAACATGAGCTACTTGGAAAAGGCTACTCAGTCAATCAGGGGGACAGTTTGGGTCCAAATGACACTGAGGAATCTGTGTGTACCATGGCCCAGAGTCTCCATTCCCCCTCCTGGTTCCCTGTCACCCACACGCCTGCATGATGCTACCGACGACCATGATTCTGAGAGCCCCTGTGTTACCCTTCTGGCCCCCTCTGTCCAATACACACCTGCACAATGCTGCTGATGACCATGGGCAAGATGTTGAGTGGGAAGCGCAAGATATTGAACAGGGCTAGGGACACGAAGGCTTTCTTTGCATCTAGGATGTTGTTCTCACTCACTGTCACATAGACAGCAAAGGTTGACAGAGCCACCTGCAAACAGAGCAAAGCACTGAATGAAGAAGCCATAGCTGCACCACCCCCAGTCAAGCCACACCTCCTCTCCATGGGGCTTCAAATGTAAAAAGCCCAAGGAGGGTGCAAAGGGCAGGTACAGAGGCAGCATTCCTGCATCATAAAGAATGAACCAGAGCCGGGCAGCAGTGGTGCACACCTTTAATTCCAGCACTTAGGAGGCAGAGGCAGGCGGATCTCTGTGAGTCCGAGGCCAGCCTGATCTACAGACCTAGTTCCAGGACAGGCTCCAAAGCTACAGAGAAACCCTGTCTCAAAAAAAAAAAAAAAAAAAAAAAAGAAAGAAAAAAAGAATGAAACAGAAGGATGGATAATCAGGAGCCAAACACCTGGTCACTGTGGTTAAGTATTCCTGGCATGCAGGTGGCCCTGGAGTCCATTCCTAACAGCACAAAAATGCACCTCAGTTAGTAAAGAGCACTCGTGGCATGCATGAAGCTCTGAGCTCACCCCAGCACTGCATGAACCAACTAGAGTGGTGCATATCTGTAATCCCAACACTGGAGTGAAGCATGATTAATAAAAACTCAGAGACAGAAACTGGGGTTCAACCTGAAGGTCAGAAAAGCAAAACAGCCACAGGAGGATCAGAAACATAAGGTCATCCCCAGCTACAGAGGGAGTTCAAGGCCAGTCTGGGTTATAACAGACCCAGTTTCAAAAACAACAAAAGCCAGAAGTCCCAGCAGTGAGGATGGAGTTTGACAGACTGGTCACGCTCCAAACACAGTCTTTTGGTAGTTAACTTCATTCTTTGTCTGGAGAAAGAAAAGTCCTGTCTGGAGAAAGAAAAGTCCTGAACAATCCCAGAGGGTGACTTGGCTCAACAGGGGATAAGTACCTGATGAATGTGAATCTGTATGTCCTGCCTTTGCTGCTCAGAGAGGAGACTCCTGGTGCCATCTAATAGGTAGCCACAGGGTCCCTTGTGGGGACACTAGGCTCTGAGCCCAGAACAAGAGGCAAGGCCTCCCACCTCTCTCCCATCACCACAGGTGAACACTACCCATCCTTGAAGCAGGAGCCTGCCAGTGGAAAGGCAGAACAGACCACATCCTTTCTCCTAATGAAGGCAGAGGCTGGGCGCCTTTGCAGGGCCCAGGGTCCTGCTGACAACTGGCCTCAACTGTTTCTTGACAATAGGTTCTGTCCTGGAATCCCAGCATTTTCAGCCTTCTCTGCCGCTCTGGTTTCAGGGTAAAATGCCCCACAGGCTCATGTGTTGGGATACCTCTCCAGCAGGTACCACTGTCTGGAAAGGACATGGAATCTTCAGGACACCAGGCCTGGCTGGCGTATATCAGCTTCCAGAGCAGGCCTGGCCCTGCTTCCTGACCCACCAGGATGGGAGCAAGCCATGCTGAAAGCCAAGCTCCCATTCCACCACAATGCAACGCCACCCTCAGCACCACAGTGCACTGGTGTCTGTGAAGCAAACTAAGTCCTCCTCCATTAAGTTGCGTCTCTCAGAGATTTTTGTCACAGCAAGTAAAAAGGTAACATATACTGAACCCAGCCAGAAACCAAGGGGCAAGGTCCAGAATACTTCTCTCTAGTACTTTCTGGCTTCGGAATGGAGACAAGGGAAAAAGATCTTTGAAGGTAAGAACCTGCAGCCTAGAAACTGCACATTCTATCAAGGTTGCAGTCAACAAAGCTGAAAGCAGTTAGACATCTGAAGAGCATTTCAATATCAGATGTGAAGATACAGAGTTTGGAGATTGCCCAGTTGGTTTCTGATCTTTCTTTGGTCTACCATTTATTTCCTCACAGTGCTCCCTTCTCTACAATTTGTAATAGTAATATAAATTCTGTGTATATATATGGATCTTACAGAGGGATTACAGTTAAAAGATTGCCAAGTATCTCAGAAGAGACTGGACTTTAAAACAAGTTTGGGACTGTTATAGAACATGGGAACTTTTGAAGTTGAACTAAATGCATTTTGCATTAGGTTGTTAGCAGTTTATGGGTGCCAGGGAGTGGCATTATTAGGAGGTGCGGCTTTGTTAGAGTAGGTATGGCCGTGTTGGAGGAAGTGTGTCACTGTGTGGGTGGGATCTGAGTGTTCCTATGCTGAGGATCCACCCTGTATTTCAATCTACTTCCTGTTGCCTTCAAGATGTAGCACCCTCTGCTCAGCACCACATCTGCTTCTAAGCCTAAGAAGGCTAGAAGGGCTGAGGGTGAGGGGCAACCAATCAGAGCCCAGACAGAGGCCAGACCTTATTTTCACTTCACTAAAATGGGACAGAGCTGAACAAGCAGGTCTCATGAAAGCCACAACTTATGGGTGATCATCAGCATGCATCCCCAAAGCCCTTCTGCTGCCTCAGGAGGCCCCCAAAGCCCGTCTGCTAGCTCAGCTGATGCCTCCAGAAACTTCTGCAGGCTAAAGACAGCTTTACCTACCCTGCTGCTAGAAGATCCCTAAGCACTAGGACCTTCCACCAATCAGCTCCCAAACTAATCTTTCCTCAGCCCCAGATCAATTCCTCCTCTTTGGAATTCCCCTAACTCTGCTTAAAAGAAGCTTGTGACTTTCTTTGGGGGTCACCAAGTACCACCCCAACGTTGGGATTAATAAAGTGCCCTTCTTATTGCATACATGGCTGTTGTTCTTCTTGGGGGGCTTCTCTCAGACCCTAACAATTGGTGAATTGTCCAGGAAGGCCCCCCAGAGACTCCCATCATGTTGAGAGACTAATAACCCAGCCAGCCAGTAAGTGAAGTGGCCACTCTTTGTCTTGGTCTGTTCTGTTCCTTGTTCTGTGGTCTGTGATTTTCTTCCCCTCTTAGAGACTCAAGCTAACTGAATCTGAAGGCCAAGGTTTGCCTGGCAGACGTGCTAGACGTTAGAGGCACCTCCGCCACGTGGGTGCCATGGGATATCTCGGACTCACTTGGTAGGGACAACTGGGTCCCTTTGGTTGAACTGGGACAGAGGATCCCTTAGATTGAATAGGAAACACAGGTCGTGCCTGTTGCAATACAAAACTCCCCAGGGAGACACGCCATCAGCCCTTTCTGGTTCCTGGGTTTTTTTTCCTGTGCCATACTGGTATATTTCTATCAGTGTTATTTTCATGTTTCTCTGTCTGTTTGTAATGTTACCTCACTACTTCTCTTAGGAGTGGGTCAGTCAAACTCAACTTCCTCCTTTGAGTCTTATTTTGGACCATTTCAAACCCAAATCACTGACTTGGGGCTCATCCTCCAGAGGGGGCGAAGGGGGCAGAGGCACGCTTGGTAACAGCATGGCAGGACTTTGGGTCCCTGACAGACAGCCTGCAGTTGATCATTTTGGTGGCCCCTATGGGGAAGCTGACAATCTTTTTTTGCAGGATGCTGACTGCCAGGCAGGCACTCTGTGCCCGTACTGCGAGCAGCTGCTGTACTTCACCCTCTCTTCCTTCCTGAGTCAGATTCTTCACTGTGCACCAAGGTCCTCACTACCAGTTACTTCCCCCTTAACCCTTTCCTGTTCTAACACTGCCTAGGAAAAACTATGCTTTTGTTTATACACACACACACACACACAAACAAAATGTGTGGTTTTTGTTCATTCAGATCCAATGGGTTATAAATATTTGTCAACATTTAGAGGGGTTGGTTACAAACTATCATTGGTTAGGGTAAAAAAAACAAACTACTGCTAATCTCAGAGGTTTCTTGTTGGTACAGGTTTTTATGTAAAATTATTTCTGTTATGATATATATATGTTTCTGTTCTTATTTAAAATATTATAGACATATAAAAGAAACCACAAAAAGGATTTTAATAAAAGTTTTCACGTTGTCTAAAAAAAAGCAGTAAACTAAAATAGTAAAGAAAAAAAAGGTTGTCTAAAGTAAAAATCTCTGACTAAATCAGAGGAGCAGAGATAAAACCCTGAGGAGTACAAGGCCAGAAGATGTATGAGATTTGAGCACATTATGTTAATTCTGGCTGGTTTTCTTCATTTAAAAAAAAAAAGCTGATTCACAAAAAAACGTTTGTGTTTGGAATGTGGTCATACTCTTTAAAGGAGAGAAGGGGACAGACCATAGCCTACTGTACCCCTGTACCATGTCTTTCCTTCTCCAGATGACTTGGAGGAGAAGTTTTCTTCTTACCCCCAGGATGAGGGGTCCTGGAGGACAATTGGAGGGGTGCAGGTTCCCCCACATATGCACACATTCTCAGAGAGAAGAGCTGCCAGTCAGAGTAGACTCCCTGGCCCTTCCATTGTGCCCCATGGGCCAACCTGATGCCACGGGCAGGCAGCAGCTAGTCCACTGGCCCTTTGCCACTAGCAACCTTTATAATTAGAAATTACAAAATCCTAAGTTTTCTAAAAAGCCTACAAGGCGGGCCAGTTGACCTGTTGGATTCTGTTCTTTTCACTCACCTGACCACATGGGATGACTGTTTCCACCTGCTCCAGGTCCTCTTCGAGGAGAGGACCGGGTCAGAACAGAGGCTTGGAGACTGGTTCCAGGCCCACATGAAGACTGGTCATCAATGCAGACCTCATAAATGTTGAGGTGACGTGACCCAGTTGGGATTTCAACATGGAGAAAGATAGGGAGATGCTAAAAGTCTACTGCCAGATTCTAATGGAGGGTTTCTGGACTGTCACAAAGCAGCCCACAAATTTGTCCAAAGTTAGTCAGGTATTCCAGGGGCCTGAAGAAACACGAGAAACATTCCTAGAGAGGCTGATAGAAGTTTCCAAGACCCATACACCCTTGGATCCAGACTCAGTGGAGAATCAGTCTGCAGTCAGCCTGGCTTTTGTCAACCAGTCAGCACCAGATATCCACTGCAAGCTGCAGAGACTAGAAGATTTTAAAGGTAAAAGGGTGGCTGAACTCATTGCAGTTGCTGAGGTAGTATTCAACAATTGGAAGACCCCAGTAGACAGACAGGAACAGGGGCTCACCAAAGTCCTTCTAGCTGCGTCAGGCAGTCCACAGGTTAGAAGACAGGCATTGGATTTTGGAGACTCACCAGGTAAAGAGAAAGGCCTAATGCAGGGACTGCACAACAGGCCTAGTCTGCAGAAAGACCAATGTGTCTACTGTAAAAAGTTGGGTCACTGAAAAAATAAATGCCCTAAATGACAGGGCTCAAAAATAAAGGTAATAAAACTGGAAAAAATAAGTGATTAAAGGAGATGGGGCTCAGAGCCCTTCCCTGAGGCTTGAGTAATCCTAAAGGTGGAGGGGGAACCCATAGATTTTCAGGTAGATACAGGAGCAGAACACTCCATTCTAAAACAAACCCTAGGCAAAATGTCACCAAAACTATCCTGGGTGCAAGGGGTTACAGGGATGAACGAGTACTCATGGACTATTTGAAGATCAATGAACATAAAAAAGGGCCAAGTAACCCGTCTTTTATGGTCACCCCTGAGTGCCCAAACCCACTATTTAAAAAAGACTTGTTAACAAAGATGAGGGCCTACACCCATTTTGACCAGACTAAAATATCAATGACCGATCAAAAGGGAGAGGCACTATGCGTGCTAACCATGGGGAACCTGGGCTGGCAGCCCACTGCCACTCCCTCCCACCAATACAACTGAAAGCTGGGGGAACACCAACACATGTCAAACAATACCCAATGCCCAGAGAAGCTAAGCTCCTCATATTAAGCACCTCCAAGACCTGGGTATTTTGGTCCCTTGCCAGTCGGCCTGGAACACGCCTCCTGTTGCCAGTTAAAAAGCCCAATTCCAATGACTGTAGACCAATGCAAGACCTCTATGAGTAAATAAGAGGGTTGAGGACATTCCTCCAACCGTCCGTTCCCAACCCCTACACTCTTCTAAGTGTCTTGCCTCCAGAACACGACACCTACACTGTGTTGGACCTCAACTCTGGGGAAAGCTCTTAAAGTGACCAGCCCTATGGTATCGAGGGGATCCTTAAACATCCTCCTGATAGACGGCTCACTAATGCTTGGTTGACTAACGCTCTTAAACCCACCCAAGATCCAATATACCCACAGTCGTGCCTTGAACCCTGCCACCCTGCTCATAGACCCGGACCTGGATCAGCCTCTCCACGATTGTCTGGACATCCTGAGTCATCTCCATGGATCAGACCAGACCTCAAGGATGTCCCTTTGTCAAGGGCTGAGGTAATATGGCATACAAATGACCGTAGCTTCATCAATGATGGTATCAGGTATGTGGGGGCAGCAGTTACAACTGAGGAAGAAGTCTTACCTCCTGGGACAACAGCCCAGTGGGCCGAGATGATAGCTCTAACAAAGGCACTGCAGTTGGGAAAGGGAAAAAGACTTAATGTCTATATTGATAGCTGGTATTAGTTTACCACAATACATGTCCATGGTGCCATCTACAGGGAGAGGGGACTGTTGACTGCAGAAGGAAAGATATTAAAACAAATAGGAGATTTTAGACTTCTTACAGGCCATGTGGCTGCCCCAAGAGATAAAGGGGAAACAGTCAGGTAAACATGGTAGCAAAGGAGGCTGCCCTCCAGACAGCAGCCATCCTGCTGGCAACACCACCAAAGATGGAAACACCCACACTGCCAGCATTTGCAGTTTACAATGACCAAGAGCACCCAAAGAATCTACTAGTGCACAACACTTACAAGGAGAAAGGATGGTTTAGGACCCGATAAATGGATCATCCTCCTATCAGACTTTGCTACTCAGCTAGTTTGACTAATACACCAGAGTACTCACTTGGGAGAAAGGAAAACACAGAACCACTTGAAAAGAGCGCATCTTAAGGCCAACACAGCAGAAGCTGCAGGCTGATGTCTCACATGTGTCTGGTCAAGACAAAAAGTGGAGACATGAGAACTGGATACCAGGAGAGAGAAACTCAGCCCAGTACTGACCTTATTTTCACTTCACTAAAATGGGACAGAGCTAAAGCAAGCAGGTCTCATGAAAACCACAACTTATGGGTGACCATCAGCAAACACCCCCACAAGCCCTTCTGCTGGCTTAGCAGGTCCCCAAAGCCCCTCCGCTAGCTCAGCTGATGCCCCCCTCCAGACTTCTGCAGGCTAAAGATGCCCCCTACCCTGCTGCTGGAAGGTCCCTAACCACTAGGACCTTCCACCAATCAGCTCCCATACTAATCTTTCCTCCACCAATCAGCCCCAGATTAATCCCTCCTCTCTGGAACTTCCCTAACTCCTCTTAAAAAGAGCTTGTGGTCTTCTTTGGGGCTGCCAAGTACCACCCCAACATTAGAATTAATAAAGCGCTCTTGTTATTGCATACGTGGCTTTTGGTCTTCTTTGGGGACTTCTCTCGGACCCTAACAAGCCACCATGCCATCTGTCATGATAATGGACTGAAACTGTAAGTGAGTCACACCCAATTAAATGTTTTCTTTATAAGAGTTTCCAGTGGTCATGGTGTCTTTTCACAGCAATAGTAACCCTAACTAAAACACAAAGGTTATTTTAAAAAAAAAAAAAGAAAAAAAGAAAAAAAGCCGAGCAGTAATGACACACATCTTTAATCCCAGCACTCAGAAGGCAGAGGCAGGTGCATCTCTGTGTGTTCGAGGCCAGCCTGGTCTACAGGAGCTAGTTCTAGGACAGCCAAGGCTACACAGAGAAACCCTGTCTCAAAAAACTAAATAAAACAAAAAAAGTTCTAGGCCCATTTCATTCTTAGGGGAGCACAGCTCAGGTGAGCCTTGTCATCCACCCCCATCAGTCACACACCTACTTCTCAACAATGAAGCCTCTACAGTTGATGTGGGAGTCCTCTCTGTGTATTGCTTGTATTGGTTAATGAATAAAGAAACTGCCTTGGCCTGATAGGGCAGAACTTAGGTAGACGGAGAAGACAGAACTGAATTCTGGGAGGAAGAAAGCAGAGTCAAAGAGATGCCATGGATCTGCCGGAGATAGACCTGGGAATTTTACCCGGTAAGCCACTGCCATGTGGCGATACACAGATTAATAGAAATGGGTTAAATTAAGATATAAAAATTAGCCAATAAAAAACTAGAGCTAATGGGCCAAGCAGTGATTTAATTAATACAGTTTCTGTGTGGTTATTTTGGGGCTAAGCTAGCTGGGCAGCTGGAATGAACAAGCGGGCCCTCCTTCCAACATACAGTACCCTTAATTACTGTGTGAAAGCAAAGGGAGTGAAATGCAAGGTGCTTCTGTGCCCAGAGGAAGAGCCAGCTAACAGAGTAGGGGAGGATAGGGTGACATGTCCCTGTCAGAAAACAAACCCAGGGTCTTAAGCATGCCAGGATACATACAGTACAGTTCTACTAGAATACATAAAACTATTTTAAAGATTTATCTTATTTTATTTATCTGTGTGCGTTTCTGTCTGTGTATGTGCCACATGTATGTGAGTGCACCATGTGCTAGAAGAGGGCACAGACTTCAGATACCCAGGAATGGAATTCCAGGTGGTTGTGAGCAGTTCACTTTGAGTACTAGGAACTGAACTCAGTGTTCTGGAAGAGCATCGACTGTTCGTAACTGCTGAGTCATCTCTGAAGACCTCATAAAGATAGCTTTAAACACCTATAACCTTAGACATTGTTTTCTAATGAATAGAATAATCTCTATGGAGCAAAGGGCTTGTCACAATGGAGATGTATAGGACAGCATGCATTCACACTTTAGAACTTCCTATATGATCTGGTAGCTACCATGGACATCAGGGTACTGACTGTTAGCCTTGGACCCTCTGAGGAACAGGGACAGGTGTCCACAGATGCCCTTTCGGAGCTGACATTCCAGACACAGGCAATAAACCACACTGTAATTTTAGAATGTGTCTGGCAGTACCACTGAACACATGGTCTCAGGCACTGACAAGCCACAGCTTGCAATCAAGACCCTAGTCCCCTGGTGTCTACCAGCTATGGTAACCAAGTATACAGTTTAGTTCAGATAACACTGTGTGTGTTTGGACATCAGTATGTGTGATACGTATATATATGTATATAGAGGCCAGAGGATAACTTCAGCTGCCATTCTTTTTGGTTGGTTGGTTTTGGTTTTTTTGTTTGTTTGATTGATTTGGTTTTTTGAGGCAGGGTTTCTCTGTTTAACAGCCCTAGTGGTCCTGGAACTTACTCTGTAGACCAGGCTGGCCTCAAATTCACAGAGATCACCTCCCTGGTGCTGGGACTGAAGGCATGCGCCACCATACCACCCACCTGAAAAAGGTTCTGTCAAGTGCCTTGACTCAGTAAGTAGGCTAGACAGGGTGGCCAGAGTCCAGAATCTGCCTGTCTCTGCCTCCCACCACTTCAGGCTCTGTTGTTGAACATAAGGTGCTAGAGATCACATAAAGGAACTCATTCTTGCGAGGCAAGCCCTTCACTGCTGAGCCATCAGCACTAGCATGCTTTCTTGTGAGACTTTCTCAATGAAGGAAGCTGACAACACAGGTTTCCATTCTGTAATAGCTGCAGGAATGTGGAGTTGGCAAGCACTGCAAATAAAGCAGGCTGAGAGTTATCAGCCTTGGAGAGGAATGATGGGGAAGGCCTTGCTCAAATGGCAATATTTTGTCTGTCTGGTTAGCTTTGCAGTGATGGGTTTGGAACCCAGGACACCAAACCTAAGTATACCACTGAGCTAAACCCCAGCCCCAAACTTTGAAAAATATATAGATGCTGACTCAATGGCAAAGGCACTTGCTCTCAAACTTGACCAAACTGAGTACAATCCCTGGAGCCTACAGGTGGAAAGAGAGAGCTCTAGTTGTCCTCTGACCTCCGTGTGTGCCATAGCACTCATACACATGCACACAAATACATAAATCTGATTTTTACATTTTTACAAATATTTAGGTTTAAAAACAGAAGACACAACAACCATCCATCATGAAACTGCCCCACTCACCAAGAAAGGTGTGCAGACCCAGGTGAACGTGCCCACAGCCGCCAGGTACGCAGATTTCTTTAGCACCTTCAGCTCCTCTTGCCTGATGTCCATGACCTTGTCCTGGAAGGCCAGCTCCCAGGCATATAACTTAAGTACTTTGATCCCATTGAGGATCTCATTCATCAGCTTGATTCTGTTGTCTTTGCTCTTCATGTGTGCCACCTACATGGGAAGAGATCAGCATCCTGAGCCCTAGGAACATCTACAATTAGAAAGAGCTCCTCCCAGACGTTAGGAGAGCTGGCCTTGGACTCCGTGAGCCAGAGAGTCAGCTCCCAGACCACAGCAAAAGACTCAGCCTTTGTAAAAGTTGAAACTTCTCCAAATCAGGTTGAATTCAACTGAGAGACCAACTCAGAGTTGAGGGATTGAGATGACACAAGGCTCCCAGGCATTCAGAGAAGAGGGGATGCCACCTTATGCTGCTAACATACCAGGAGAGAATAAATTATTCCTCCCTTCCTTTTTCCTATCTTCCTCCCTCCTGTTCCTTCCCTTCTCTATCTCTCTCTTTTTTACAGGGTCTTTAGAGCCCCCTGGCCATGAACCCCTAGTTCTCCTGCCCAAGCTTCCCAATGCTAGACAGACAAGAGCACACCATACCAGTTGGTTTCTTTTCCTTGTAATTGATTCCAGCCACTCTCTGGTCATTAAACTACTGAAACGTGCCAGGTCTGGCTGGCACTGGTTCTAACAAGCCATGACAAAGACACTTAGTTGTTAAATATTTTAAAACCATATAGCACATCACCCATGGCAGATGCTTTTCTAAGCATTTCAAACACAGCCATGCCATGTTCAGTCAGGCAGGGTCACCCCTAAGTTACAGATGGGGGAACCATATACAACTAGACCTGACAACAAAGATAGGAGCATTTTTGGAGATGAGCCACTCAGGGAAGCCTACTTATTCCAGGACAAAACCTGCTTACTGACCTGCTCCATGAAGTCAGCCTACAAGGCTATCCTCCCATCACGGTCAACTTACCTGAACCCCATCAGTATGGCAGGACACACCCAACAATAGGGGCAGAGAAACATGGGAGATTAAGAACATGGGATGTGAAGACCACAAGATCCACATAGGAAGATCATAGGGCATGGGGTCAAATGATAAAAATCTTACCACCACAAATGTCCACTGGATTAAAAATACATGATAAAACTATCACCAGTTTAGTGTTTTATGGGATTCCTGAGTCTGCAGACAAGCAGGTCTCTGTTTCTGGTGCCTTCTCTCTGGCTCTTTTCCTTCTGTTTGTTTTGTCCAATTCCAATCAGTTAGCTTTTAGTTTATCTTTAGCTTTCATCATTATATTATTATATTATATTCCCTGAGAAGCTTGTTTTCTAATGAAAGACAGAAAGGGAATGGATCCAATGGGAGGGGAGATGGGAAGGAACTGGAAAGGGTAGAGGGAGGAGAAACTGAATCAGGATATATTATGTGAGGGGAAAAATATATTTTCAATAAAAGGAGAAAAAAAGAACTTTTAAAACTTAAGAAAAAGTACATAATTTCATACCAAGTCTAATTACACATAAAATCACATTGTGTGTGGAAAGTTCTAGAGGTAAAGCCAGGCATGGTAGTGCAAGTCTGTAATCACCACAGTCTGAGGCAGGAACACTGAAAGTGAGGCCATCTCCGTGTACAAGATAAAATCAAGACAAGGAAGGAGGGAGGGAGGGAGAAGGATCCACTTCAATGTGTTCACAGTGGCCAAGAAGGTAGGATGCAGGATACCATTGCTTCTAACCTATAGACTTAAGTAGTTTAAAACTGTATAATAGAAAAGCACTTACTGTGTTAAAACACTTTTAAAAAGTGTCTCTCAAAATAGAAATTAGTATTGTACATAATAAGTAACCAATATAAAAGATGGATGGAGGGAGGGAGGAAGATAGAGTCCCAGTCACTATGCTAGTCTCTGCCTGCCTGCTCAGACCAACTCTGGGGCATTGACCATGGCTGCCCTTTGGAAAACTTGCAAACTCCAAGGACAAGCCATTGTGGGAAGCAGTGTCCCTATATCACGGAACCTGGAATAGATGAGGCTGACCATCAGTAAACTGGGCAACCTTCATCAGGAAAGACCCAGGCCAGGGCTCAGGTGAGGCCTCATGGAGATGGATATCCTACCTGGTAGGTCTTGGTCTTCATGGCCATCACAGCATTGAAGGGTACCATGAAGACCATCACAGCCACTCCAGCCAATACAGAAGGGCCCAGGTTCTAAGGAAAGACAGGTGACAATTAGTCACTCGACACAGAAGAGAGCCCTGGTACTTACATCATCTATTGTGGACTACACAGTCCAGGCAGTCCCCACCAACCAAATATGGTGCCAGTCATTATTCCTTTTACCCAAAGATGGGGCATCAAGAGTTTTCAGTTGGGTCCTCTCAACCCTTTTATGAATATGCCGGTAAACTATCCCTATCCAAAGCTCTTGAGAACCAGGTAAGCTATGCAAATTCGACCTTTGGAATCTTAGAAAAGCCTTAAGGTGCTGGCTAGTTAACCTCCAGCCTAGTGACTTAGTGCTAATCTGGATGGCTGGAAGGGTGGCTACCAGACTGGCTGGCGTCTGACACTGTAAGACTTGGGTTTCAAAGGAGTTTCCTGCCACTCAGCTGGCACCAACAGTGTGGCTTGTGTGCCACCTCCCTTCTTCTAGAAGGCTAGGCATTTTGTACTTGCCAGGCAGAGAGCTTCAGCATCTCATCTCCCCCAGCTTTACGCCTGTGACCTTGACTTGCTAGAGACTCAAACTTGTTGCTGTCTGCCCTTGTGTAGGTGCCTTATCCTTGCTGAGTGTATGTATCTACATGTGTGAGAAGGTGTACATACACACACACACATACATACATACAAATTGACTCTGGCATCTTCCTCAGCAACTTTTCACTTCATTTCTCAGGACAGGATGGTTTCATGAACCTGGAGCTCACTTCTTCCCAATACCAGGATTATAGACATGGGTTTCTGGGCCCACCTGTTTGCATGGACAATGAGGATCCAAACTCAGGTCCTCATGTTTGCACAGCAGCCCTTTTATGGATTAAGCCATCTCCCTAGTGCCTCTGATGATTTTCTATAATCAGCTCTGACTCTACTGTCCAACTAGGAAATCTTCAAGGCTGATAAAGGCTCTGGGGACCCTGATGCAATACAGCACACACTTTATGACACTCCTAGTATAGGCTAGCAGAACATTCTACAGTCAAATGCATTGATTTAAGTGTGTGTGTGTGTGTGTGTGTGTGTGTGTGTGTGTGTGTGTGTATAATAACCATTCGCATGTCTATTTGTGCTTGTTGAGCAGGGTATGATACACAAGTGTGTGTGAGGGGGCTACCACACACAGGTTGAGTGGTGTAGGAGGTCCTTCTGTTTGTGTGTTGCTTTCATTGGTTAATTAATAAAGAAACTGCTTGGCCTGATAGGGCAGAACTTAGGTAGGCAGAGAAGACAGAACTAAATTATGGGAGGAAGAAAGCAGAGTCAGAGAGACACCATGGAGCCACCAGAGTCAGACGTGCTGACTCTTTCCCAGTAGGCCACTGTCACGTGGTTATACAGATTAATAGAAATGGGCTAAATCAAGATGTGAGAGTTAGCCAATAAGAGGCTAGAGATAATGAGCCAAGCAGTAATTTAATAAATACAGTTTCTGTGTGATTATTTCGGGTGTAAGCTAGCTGGGTGGCCGGGACCAAAGGCAGGCCCTCTCTCCTTCAACAGTTGAGTGCTCATGGGGAGGTACAGGATACAAATGTGTGTGTGTATGTGTGTGTGAGTTCAGAGTTCAAACTCAGGTGTCATTCCTCAAGATACTTTCTGCCTTGTTCTGTGAGACAGGGTCTCTCTATGGCCTAGAGCTTGGCTGGTTAGGCTAGGCTAACAAGTCAGTGCGCCCTGGAAATCTACCTTTCTCTGCCTCTATTGCCACAATTCTTACAATATAGAGGTTTTTTGTTTTGTTTGCTTGAGGGGAGGGGCTGGGGGATTGAACTTGGGCTTTTGTGCTTACCTGGCAAGCACTTTGTAAATTATCTACATCCCTAACCTTACAAATAAAAATTTTACAGGTTAATTCCATACTTATATTTAAAAAAAATGTAGTGTATGTGTGTATAAATGCCACATGTGTGCATATGCCAGCCAGCAGAGGCCAGAAGGAATCAGATCCCCTGGAGCTAGAGTTACAGGCAATTGTGAGCTGCCTGACATGGGTGCTGGGAACCAAACTTGGATTCTCTAAAACAGCAAGCACCCCTGAGCCATCTCTCAGGTTATTGGTTTATCATACAATATAAATATATTAAGAAATAAATTTTATAATAATTTTGATATCTGCTTAGTCTCCCTGAGGATCAAATACTCATTTAGCCAATGGTTGCAATTTGGGACACTAAGGACACACAATGTTACAATAAATATTTCTCGGCCGGGGGAGGGGAGGAGAAGATACACAAGGTCATAGAACCCAGAATGGAAGAGACAGCCTAGTTCCAGGGCAACCTCAGTAGACACCTTCCTATACTAAGGTTGGTGGTCTGAATAAAGCAGTCCTGCTTTGATCTCGAGACAGCCTTACTGTATAGGCCTTACCAGCCTCCATCAGATCCTTCTTTATGACTCACAAGCCAACTGTGGAAGCTTCTCAACTTTTCACATGGATTACAGTTTCTAGGAAAAGGTGCACTCCACAGTATCCACTTGAAGATCTGTATTTAGCTATTTATGTTCTGTGTGTGGCTGGAGCCACAGTGCAGGGCTTGCTCCCTAACAGCCAGGTGCTGGGTCTGCTGTTTTTCTTTCTCGGCTGCATCATCAAAGCATTTCATTCACCACTCATCTCTATACAAAACAGTGGGACTGGTGAGATGGCTCTGTGAGCACAGTGCTTGCTACATGAGAGCTGGGGAGATGGGGTTATGTGTTTGTCTGCAAGTATCTTGCCACCAAGTCTGATAACCTCCAGTCCTGACTCTCACAAGTTGTCCCTGACCTTCACATGTGCTGTGGCACACACATACATAAATAAATGTAAATTTTTTAAGTTTAAATGTAAACTCCATTTAGCATATGGAGCTGGACTGTTGTTGTTGCTGTTGCTTTGGTTTTGGTTTCTTTGGTGGGGGGTAGTTTGTTTTTGCTGGTGTGATCATGTATAACACCCACCAGAGACATGGAGACTCTATCTGTCTAAAAGTAGGCTGTCAAGGACAGTACACTGTGAGGTCAAAAATCTACCTCCGAAGATCGTATCAGATACACTCCTATGCTAAGGAGAAAAAGGGAGGGCTAGGGAGCTGGGTCAGTAGGTCACATGTTGTCCTACAGGCATGTGGCCTGAGTTCAGATCCTCAGAATCCATGTACACACATCTGTAAACCCACAGACCTACAGCATGAGGGGAGGTAGAACTGGGAGAAACCTAGAAGTCTGCAGGTCAGCCAGCCTGGCATACAACGCTGAGAACAACAAAGAGACCCTATTTCAGGGTAGAAGGTGAGTACAAACATCCAAAGTTATCCTCCAATCTCAAGTGTCAGAGCAGGGCCCAGGAATGGATTCCTATGTGAATTCTGAAAGCTTGTGAGAACAATCCAAAAAAAACAAGACAAGAGTCTTGTGACCTCATTTTCCTGAAAACATTGTTATTGGAATATAGCTTTTTGTTTACTCCTCCCAGGTGTACTGGGTAACGATTACTCATTATTGCTTGCTGATGTTATTTAAATTATCACTTACCCTCTATGGAAAAACATGTTTTTGCCACATGTGGCTGGTTCTTGGTATTGTATACAGCTTGACTCATGAGAACTTTACTCATGTGACCTCTCTAAACCCTCAGCATATAAATTGTCTAGGGCTCTGAATAAAGTTGGCATGAGGATTTAGTTTACCTCATTTATTGGTGCCATTCTCCCAGGTCCCTCTGCTCCTAGAGCCGTGACACTCAAACCACCATGTGCCCACACTCACACATATGAACGTGACACATGACTGCACTGGGAGGTGGTCCAACAAGGATGGGTTCAGAATCATCAGCTGGGAGTAAGGAGGGTAAGATGGAGCTCAGTTGTAAAGCACCTGCCTAGTATGCAAAGGGGCCCTATGTTTCATCCTCAGTACTAAGAAGAAAAAAAGCAGAAAGATGGGAAAAGAGAGAAGGAATTCATGGGGGAATGGACAGGGCACGTGCTGTTCTGGGAGCCTCCTGGCTCACCATCTTCTCAGTCTTGGATCTATCTGTGGCCACCAGAAAAACTATCACATCTTTTAGCAACGGGGAGGACTCATGACTCAAGGTGGCCAGTCAGAGACTTCTCCTTCCCAGGCCACAGTCATTGATTCAGGGATGGAAAGAGGACTGAGCTGGTTAATCACAGTGCCCTAGGAAAGACCCATGAAGGCAATGAATGCATCTGCCATTGTCTATAAAGATGACACAAGGCCATTATAAATGAGCAAATTAATGAAAGCAGGGCCAAGAAATAACAAGAGAGAAACTGAGCCCTCTAAACACGGCAGTTCTCATGGATCCATCCATACCTAGGGATCTCTGGATTGTTTCGGTATGAGCACTCCTCCCCTGCAATTCCTCTTGTCTGCTCAGGCTAAGATGAATTTCTATTCCTTACAACGAAGAACTCTTGGTCAATATATGTAGGTTCTAATAAATAAGTTTGTTTCACATTTAAGGGGAAGAGTGGGAGAAAGTTGGTGGGTTAACCATATAAAATGTCATTAATTACATATATTTCATGAAAAGACTAACACGACCATGGTGATGCATATCTGTTAACTCAGCACTGTGAAGGCAGAGGCAGGAGGATCTCTGCAAGTTTGTTGACAGCTTGGTAGGCATAGCAAGTTCTAGTGCATGGACTACATACCAAGACCCTGTCTCAAAAGGAAAAAACAACAGCCAGGCAGTAGTAGTGCAGAGGCAGGTGGATCTCTGTTGCGTTTGAGGCCAACCTGGTCAACAGAACAAGTTCTAGGACAGGCTCCAAAGCAACACAGAGAAACCCTGTCTCAAGAAAACCAGACAAAAGAAAGGCCGGCAGGCAGGCAGGCAGGCAGGCAGGCAGACAGACAGACAGACCAAACTGGGTGTGACAGTATCCATCTGTCATCCCAAAGCTGGGGCAGGCAAAGCAGAAACAAAGCTGGAGTTCATCGGCCCTAGCTACTCAGTGAGCTCCAGGCTCAGCGAGAGACACTCTCTCAAAGAATAAGGTCGAGAGAGATTGCGGAGGACACCTGAGGTCTACTTCTGAACCCTGTGCGCACGCACACACACAGAGAGACAGAGAGAGAGACAGAGAGACAGACAGAGAGAGAAGAGAGAGAGAGACAGAGAGACAGACAGAGAGAGAGAGAGAGAGAGACAGAGAGACAGAGAGAGAAGAGAGAGAGAGACAGAGAGAGATGGCAAAGCATATCTATCAAGTCACCAAATAGAAAGTAACCTGGATGACTCAAGGAAAGAATGAAATAACCAGGAACTGGCCAATGGACAGAAAATAAAATGTAAATGACAGCAAGAAATGTTCTTTCCCATCCATACCCTCCCTGCTGGTGCCTAGACAAGGCCATCCCTCCCTACACAAGGAGACCAAGAGCAAACACACACCAGCCATAGGAGCCAGAGGGCTAGGATGACTTGCAGAGGGGCTGACCAGACCATGTTAATGTATGTGGCCAAATCCATGAAGCGCTGGGCATCCACGGACATGAGGTTGACAATCTCCCCAACTGTAGAAGACTTTCTAGCTGAATTGGTGATCACAAGGGCCTGTGGGATACAGAAGAGGGGAAGAGTTGAACCTCCAGGTGAAGGCAAAGAGTTGTACACTGTCCCCAGGCCCTGGACAAGACTGTGGACAGTGGTAACTGCTGATCTTTCTCCTCCCCATCCTGAGCACTTTCTAAACCAAAGCCTTGCACATTTCAGTATGCTGGCATGTCACCTGAAGATGGAAACCTGTGGTTTCTTGATCAGCAGGTCTGTGGTAGGCTAGGATTCTGGATTTCTAAGAAACTCAAAGGTCATGACCATGCTGCTGGCCCCAAATCCCAACACAAGGTTCTCGGCCTTAGCACCCCGACATTGGGAACTAGACAATGCTTTGTTAGGCCAGTCTGCATACTGACTGCAAGGCAGTCTCTGGCCTCTACCCAGAAAATTGTTGTGGCACCTAAAGTGTCTTGAGGTGTCAGGGGCAAGTGACTCTAGTGGAGATATCCACCCAGGACACTTGTTCTCAAACACGGTTGTACACAATCATGTGGGAAGACTTAAAAACACAGTAAAACTGGACCTCAAGGTCCTGCCGGTCTGGGCTGCAGCCTATGCAGCAGGACTCAAGCTAGCAGGCGAGTGTGACAGGGGTAGGAACACTAGGAAAGCCGCCACTCTTGCCAGCCTGTGAGACAGGTGGTGCTGCTGCCCCAGAGGCCAAGGCACGAGTGGTTGGACGATCACTAAGTCCCTTGAAGTTACCTGTTTTCTAATGAGAGAGAGAAAGAAAGGGTGTGGATCTGGGTAGATGGGGAGGATCTAGCAGAAATTGGAGGAGGGGAAAATTTGATCAGAACATATTGTATGAAAAAAATCTATTTTCAATAAAAATTTAAATTATGGGGGAAAACCAAACAACAACAACCAAAAAAAAAAAATGGAGCTGGGGCTATGGCTCTGGGATAGTCCCTGCCAATCATGTGCACCTCCAGCATGGCAAAACAAAAATATTTAAAGCTTGCTCTCCTCTATCCAAGAATCACACTACCTCTTCAGTCCAAATCCAGGATGAGAGTGGCAGCAAACCCAGGAATAAACTAAAGAGTTAACATTCATTGCTTTTCTTTAAAAAATAAAATAAAAATAAAAAAAAACTGCATGATATTTAAGTATGTATATGCAGGCTTAAACAGTCATGGTGCACATGTGGAGGTCAGATGTTGTCCTAGACTTCTAGATTGTTTGAGACAGGGTCTCCTCACTACTGTACCCCAAGCTATCTTGCTCAGGAGCTTCTAGGGATTCTCCTGACCCACCTCCTTTCTTGTTGCTGGGTATACAGACATGTACTGCCATGCCAGAGTTTCTAGGGATTCTCCTGTCCCCATCTCCCATCTCACTGCTGGGTATACAGACATGCTCTGCCATGACAACTTTACATGGTTCAAGAAATCCAAACCCAAATCGTCAGGCTTGCACTTGACCTAGTGAGCCATCCATCTAAGAAACCCAGCTGTCCACAGGCAGCATGTGGCTTCACTGACATCCCACACATCAGCCACTGAGAACCACTTAGTTAAAGGACAAAGCTTGATGGGGGCTACCCTTGGCCCCATGGCCCCCATCATTTCTTTGCTGAGGATGCTGGGCTGGAAATCTCCACACTGGTCCTGGGGAGCCCCAGCTCAGCCATCCTGGATTCTGAGGTGGATTGGGTGTGGGTGCCTGGCCTACCTTGCGGTAGACAGCGCCCACCACAGCTGTCTTGATGCGCATGCCACTGATGAAGCAGATGTGAAAGTACTGGTGCAGAACCAATGTCTGCAGACAGGAGCTGACGAAGAGCAGAGCTGTGTAGAAGTAGCCCTGCCAGTCGGGGGCCTCCCTGTCATTCACGAAGTTGATAATCAATCTGTTGGGAGAGGGGAGTGTGATACATACATCAAAGGGAATTACTTCCAAGTCACCACAGTGATTTCCACCTGAGCCACAGGAAGTCAGACAACACTTTACCTCACAAGGGTGATATGACTGCTACATGCCAGCCTCTTACAACAGGGACCTCTGCCTTAGGATCACCACACTGATAGATCTGTCTCCCCACTGGCAAGTCACCCAAAGGTGGTCAAATAGAGCACACTGGGACCACGGTGGTAAAGAGAAAGGGGACAGAGGTCCCCTTGCTGTCTTCTTGGTTTCCAGTTTGCAGAGGCTCATGAAATCTGCCTGCACATCCTTGCTCTAGACAACCCCACATTCTCCCAACTTTGGATTCAGGAGGCTTCTGTGGCTTGTAAGTGGCTAGAACTCAGATGGCAGTTACATGAAGCTGGGGAAGAGGAAGGGAGTAGGCAAAGTTTGTTTCTGTACATGGCAGGACCACCCAGGAATTTAAGAGGAACCAGGCAGTCAGGCAAGAGTTCTTACTTCAAGATCTCAGGGCCAGCAAACATCATCAGATCATGAAGGGCCTTGAACAGGAAGCTCATGAGGAAGTAGGGCCCAAAGGTCTTGTATAACACCTTGAACAGAGAGGGCTCCTGGTCCTGCTGGGAGGACTTGACAATCAGTGCCTCGACCTCTTCATTCACATCCAACTGGGAACTTCCCTTGGGCTTGCTGGTATCTTTGGGAGATGCATATATAATCTGCACAGGCTGCCTATAACACAAAGAAGGTAAAACAATTATTGGGTCCACCAGAGAGGCAACCCACAGTCAACAGAGTAAAGAGCAGAACCCAAGACAAGTCACCATAGAGAGGCATCTTAATGCAATAGGTGTGACCCTGAACTCAGGAGCCCCGAGTCCTGCCTGGGCCATTTGCTGGCTGGCTGCAGCTGCAGGTATACTAAAGCTCACTTCCTCTTTTGCAAACAAGGCTCATAGTACCAGGTATGGCAGCGCATGACTGTAGCCCCAGTGCTGGGGAAGCTGAGACAGAGGATCACAAGTTTGAGGCAAAAAAAAAAAGAGCAATATAGTGAGTGAGGCTCTATCCAAATAAAAGTTCTGCCTATCTCATGGGTGGGTATATAAACTGAATAAGTGGACATAACTGAAAGGCTTGGTAGCATGGCAGCCCCAAGCTCATATGACTCTAGACTCACAAATCCTCTCATAAGCTCAACTGGCTGCCCCACAGGAAGGAAAGGATTGATGTGGGAGTCCCCTCTGTGTGCTGTGATTACCATAAATGAATAAAGAAACTGCCTTGGCCTGTTGACAGGGCAGAACTTAGATTGGCGGACGGAACTGAATTCTGGGAGGAAGAAAGCAGAGTCAGAGAGACGCCATGGATCTGCTGCCAGAGTAAGACATGCTGCTGAAACTTAGCTGGTAAGCCACTGCCACGTGGCGATACACAGATTAATAGAAATGGGTTAAGCTAAGACGTAAGAGTTACCCAATAAGAAGTTAGAGCTAATGGGCCAAGCAGTGTTTTAATTAATATAGTTTCTGTGTGATTATTTCGGTTCTGGGCGGCTAGGGCAAATAAGCAGCCCTCTCCTTCTACAATGGATCAGTTATAAACCTGTAATAGGAACTCAAGAGACCCAGATGAGTTAAAAAAAAAAAACCATCCTGAGTCGGGCACTCAGGAGGCAGAGGCAGGCGGATCTCTGTGAGTTCGAGACCAGCCTGGTCTACAAGAGCTAATTCCACGACAGACTCCAAAGCTACAGAGAAACCCTGTCTCGAAACTGCCCCCCCCCAAAAAAAACCATCCTGAAAGAGAAGAATAAAGCTGAGCCTCATACTACTCAAATTTCAAACTGTGATGTCAAGACAAGCATAAGGAGGTTACACAGGACCAGTGTAGTAGAACTAAAGGCCCAAAATTAAAGATCCAGAAGCAGACTTTTAATCCCAGCACTCAGGAGATAGAAGCAGGCAGATCTCTGTGAGTTCAACACCAGCCTGGTCTACAGAGTAAGTTCCAGGACAGCCAAGGCTACACAGAGAAACCCTATCTAGAAAAACCAAGAAGAAAAAAAAATCCAGAAACAAGTGATTTTTGTCAAGCCCATTCATTGGCAATAAAAGAGTCTTTTCAAAACCTGGTGATGGGCCAGGCAAGATGGGTCATGCCTGCAATCTTAGCACTTGGGAAGTGAGGCGGGAGGTCTATCAAGAGTAGAAAGACAGCCTAGGCCACAAAGTAAGGACCTCTCTAAAAACAAGGCAAAACAAAAAAACACAGTGGTAGGAAACTAGACAGCCACATGCAGAGAATAAGCTAAACTATGACCTCACATTATGTACAGAAATTAAAGACTTTTCATTTATGTGTATGTGCATTTGCCTACATGAGTTTATGCACACCATGTGAGTGCAGGTACCTGTGAAAGCTAGAAATGGGTGTTGGATCCCTAGGAACCAGAGTTACAGGTGTTTCTGAATCTTGGGAACCAAATCTTGGTCCTCTGTAAGAGCAGTATGAGCCACCTCTCCAGCCCCACAGAAATGCACTTAGAATGGATCCAACTTCTACACTTAGAAGCTAAGAACACACACAGTCCCAGAACTTGGCAGATGGAGGTAGGAGACTCTTGAAGTTCAAGGTCATCCTCAGCTACATAAGAAAGAAAATACCAGCCTAGGTATGGTTATTAAGCCAAAATTTTATCTCAAAAGTAAAACAAAATAAGACAAACACCACCTCCAGCACCACAAAACAAACCACCATGGCTACACAAGCTTTCAAGCAGCCTTGTTTTATAAATCTAAGTCCTCAGGTGGTCACAATGACTCAGCACAGTGACCGTCTCCTGTGTGGTTCTGTAGTTCTGCCCTTTCCTACACAGGCCAGACCTGAATGAACACAAATACCCCAGCAGGATCCACACACATGAAATGCCAGTCTGAAGTCACCTAAGTTTCGACTCTTCCTCCATCTGCAGACACAAGTTTATACAGACTGCGTTCTTACACATTTAAACACACAGTATCCCCTCTTATCCATGGATACTTGGCTATGTTTTCTTACAAATACCTCTGATAAAAGTTTAACTTGCAAGTCAACCAAAAATTTTAAAATTTTACAATTTTTACAATAAAAAATGACACAATATGAGGGTGTTTTGTTACTTTCGAAAAACCTTATGTTGTCCTCATCCTTCTTGTGATAATAAGAGATGACAGATGAAGTAAGGCAAATGGTCAGGCTCTGTGATGCAGCTTTAGGCTGCTACCTAAGGATCACTCGCCCATAAGCACCACCAATCTAATACTGGCAGGTGGGTAGTGTGTACAGTGTAGACACAGTAAACAAAAGAACAATTCATACCCAGGGTGACAGAATATGACGGAACAAGAATAGTGCATAATTTAAACCTTAAAAATGGAATTTTAGATGTAATATTTTCAGATCATGTTTGATCACAGGTATCTAAAACTATAGGTATGGGAAGATCATATCTCAGTCTTTTAAACCATCACCTGTTAGAGTAATTAATAGCTACTTCATTTTTGTTTTACACTACCTATTTTCAGATAAGCCATCCTTTACAAATTTCTCTCTGGTAAAGATACTCTGTTCCCCTTTGCCTGGTGCCGTGACTTCTAAACCAACAGCAACAACAAAAACCTTATGGCGGCTGGCACATGAGGTATTACAGCCAGCTCCTACAGGAGGAAGGGGCAAAAAAAGAACAACCTCTGGTCTCCAGACCTCCAAAAAAGATGCTTTCCATTTGTCAGCACACAGAACACCAGTGGTCTGTAAATAGGATCAAAGAGCAGGGCTAAGGACTTGCTCATCTGTTCTAAAATTAAAAAGTATTTCACTTCCCTGAAAATAATGTATTTACCTAAAGAAGTAGAAACTGACTCAGGAGACTAGATAAGTGGTAATCCGGGGAATGTTCCAACTGAGAGGAAGGTAAATACTCCCTTTTAAATGACAAGGATGGTCATCAAGCCTAGATGTGGAACTCAATCCCTCTCTGTAAGAGCTCTTTGAGCCATGAGTTCCCGAGACGGAGCTTGGAGACTGACAGTTCTTCCATCTTCTCAAGGTCCTGAATAAACCTGAAGCCCTAAGAGTTGTCCAGCATGGGTGCCGGGAACCAAACTAGAATCCTTTGGACGAGCATCAGGTACTTTCACAGAGCCATCTCTCCAGACTGATTTTCCTTTAACTAATTAGAAACACTGGACATTGCTGGCACACCCTCCATTTAGGCATCAAATACTGGAGGGATGACGACCTGTCCACTTTCCACTTAGCATAAGAGCTTTGCACTTCCTCCCTCTGCTCTGGGCAGTGATTCCAACTTCTACTAACATTCTCATAGGTGTTTGGGTTTGATTCTATTTTGGGCTAGCACAAACATGGCAGCTACAAGTCTGTACAAGCCTTTGAGAACCTAAGTTTCCAGTTCTGTTGGGCATCTGCCTAGGGACAGAATAACAACAGGTAAGTGACTCCATTTAATTCAAAAACAAAACAAAAACACCACCCAAACTCTTTCCCACAGCCACTGAACCATTTGATATTCATGCCAACAGGAAACATGATCCAAAACAGCCTCACATAAGGGGAGCACAGGCTGAGGAGAAAACAAAGTATTATCACAGACCAGGGAAGCACTGGGCCAGAAACAAAGGCAGGAGCAGGAGGCAGGGCAGACCAGATTTCCATAGGAGCCACTTAGGGCCAAGAAACCAAGGCAGACTTCCCAGCCCATGACTCTCTTACCACTTCCCTGAACAAGCAGAACTCCCTGCAGCCCAGAATCCATCTCAACTTACACCTTTTCTCTGGATAAGTGGCCCTGTCAAGTTCTGGCCCAACAAGATTTGTCCCCTACCGCTCCCTATCCACAGGTGTGTAATGTGTTCACACCGACTGGGAAAAGAACAATGAGCATCCCTGAAGGTCAGGGTCTTCATGGAGTCAGTCTTTGGGTGGCAGCTTTCAAGCCTAGTGGGCCAGTTCCTGCCACACCCTCTCCAGCAAAACAGAAGTGTCCAGGCCAAATCTGCCCCAGATGAGTAAACACAACTTGTCTAGAAGAGTTGCTCAGGGTTGATTCAGCACTGAGGCATGGCCCATCAGGGGACATTTATCTCACGAGCAGCTCAGAAAATCCCGAGAAGAATGGAGGCTCAGGCCAGTGAGATGGCTCAGTGGCACTGCTGTCCAGCCTGACAACCTAAGTTCAATCCCCAGCACTAGCATGGTAGAGGGTGAGAACCAACTCCCATAAGTTGTCCTTTGACCTGCATGCTATGGCAAATGCACACCCACATATGTACACATGAATAAATAAATAGAAATATAATTAAAAATTCAATCCAGCAAGAACATTCAAGAAACATTCAAGACACCAGAAAGATTTTCAGACACCGAGCAAGCCCCAGCATACACAGCTGAGGGCTGTGAGCAGCAGAACCAAGTTCCAGCCTGGCAGATGCCTCCTCTCTCCTTCTGGGAAGCTGACCAATCAGTGACGTCAAGATGTAACTTACAGACCACACAGGAGGGAGCTACTGGGAGCTCCCTTTGACGTTAAACACTCCCACTCCACCCCATCTGCAGTTCCCAGAACCAAGAAACTTAAGAGATTCAGGCCAAGGTGGCTAAAGGAAGGTACTAGGTCAGCCTAAGCCACATCTGCCTTGCCTGAGAGAACACAGAAACGTGACACTCACTTCCTCGACTTAGCACATTCCTTCTTCCAGTTATTTATCAGCACAGGTACGACTTCTTCTGACGTGTCCTCCTTATTCAGTGACCAGAGGTCACTGCTTTCCAGGGGCTGGCGGTAGCCCTGCACCATCATCCTGGGAGCAAGGCACAAAGGGAGACACAATGAGCGCTGAGAGTGCCGTGGGGCTCCCCACACACCTGCTATCACTGTCCAGCCATGACTGGGGAACCTGAGGATGAGAAGATATGAAGGCATATTAACTAATTATGGCTAAGTCTACTAGGTCTTTTATGGAAATGGGCCCATCTTGACAGACAGGAGAATAATGTGTTTAGAAAGAAGTACCTGGGTGTTTCTAATTATTGTTCTGTACTGTAAACTGAGCTGCATAGAAACATTTTATTTCTAATTATTTTATTTGCAAACAGGGCCTCATGTAGTCCAGACTGGCCCCAAGTTCTCTATATAGCCAAAGATGACCTTGAACCTGCTTTTCCTGCTTCCTATGAAAATATCGGGTAATTCTAGGTGTTTTGTTGTTGTTGATCATGTATTTTTTATGTGTATCCTATGATGTGCATATATGACTTTACTGTAAGCTAGGGGACAATAACAATAACAGCAGTCACCACTCTGTATCTGTGGGTTTGGAAAAGTTTTGTTTCATGTGATTCCTTAAGCAGAAGAGCATGGCAGCTATTTAGACTGCATTAGGGGTCATGCAGCATCTAGAGATAATTCGGAATACAAGGCAGCTGTGGTTAAATACACGTTACTCTGCTTTATATGGAGGGCTGGGCATCAATCAGAAAGTATAGTATCTGCATGTTTTTCTGGAACCAAGCCTGCTAGGATACAAAACCCTTAAACCCAAAGGCAAGCCTCATAGCCCATGTACTTATCACACTGGAGTTCATAAAACTGGAGGCTAGTTGGTGACCCTGCAGACAGTACAGGAGGGAACAACAGGGAGCTGAGCTGCACAGAAGCATTTATTCACCCACTGCATTCATGTTCCACTACCTACCCCATAGGAGGCCCAGCCTTACCCTGTAATCCACCAGAAAGTGATCCTGGAAAGGAAAGAGGCACTGGATTCTGGGCACGGATTCTAGGAGACAGAAAGCACAGGAGGATAAGAGAAATCCAAACTTAACTTTCCACACCTGGGAAAGGTAGGCGGCGCTGACCATCCTTCCTTCGAAGGGCCATGCCTCACACTTCTGCACCCCACATGGGCTGCTCTCCTGAGGCACATGAAAAGACCAGAGTTCATCTTTCCAGTTTTACCCAACAAATATTTCCTGAGTACCTACTATGTAAGCACAATACAATATTATACAAAACTATCTCAACCTACATCTCCATAGCAACCTCATGTGGGAGTCCCCGTGTGCTGTGATTACCATTAATGAATAAAGAAACTGCCTTGGCCTGTTGATAGGGCAGAACTTAGGTAGGCAGAGAGGACTGGACTGAATGCTGGGAGAAAGAAGGGCGGAGTCAGGGAGACGCCATGGATCCACTGCCAGAGATACACGTGCTGAATCTTTGCTGGTAGGCCACGACCTCGTGGTGATATACAGATTAATAGAAATGGGTTGAACTAAAATGTAAGCATTAGTCATTAAGAAGTTAAAGCTAATGAGCCAAGCAGTGATTTAATTAATACAGGTTCTGTGTGGTTATTTTGGTTCTGGGCAGGCGGGACGAACAAGCGGCCCCCTCCTCCAACAGCAGCCAATCCCATGATCTTCTGCAACACTGGCCCCACTTCATTCATCCATTCAACAAGTATTTTATGAGCACCTACTATGTGCTGGGCACTCTATAAAGTACTATGGACCTTCCCTTCCTTCATTCCCACCTCAGCTTTGTGAGGTGGGGCTATTGTCATTGTTCCCACTTTACACACCATTTAATGAGCATCTACTATGCACCAGGCACTCTTTACAAAGAGGTGTATACTCTTGTGTTGCACTGCTGGCAAGCAAGGCCAGGACCTTGCATGTGCTAGGCAAGTGTTCTTCACTGAGCTACACTCTCAGTCCAGATTTTACTGTTTTATGGCCCTGTAGACTCTCTGAACACTGTCTTATTACCTTGTTCACCCACCCAGAAGATACTTCCTGAGCACTTACCATGTGCCAAGAAACATGCACAAATATAAACAAACATCCTGTACAATAAAGGAACAAATGAAAGCATAACCATCCCTGACTTCAAGTTCTACTACAGAGCTACAGTTATGAAAACAGCTTTGTATTGGCATAAAAACAGACAGGAGGATCAATGGAATCAAATTGAAGACCTGGATATCAACCCACACACCTATGAACACCTGATTTTTGCCTAAGAAGCTAAAATTATAAAATGAAAAAAAGAAAGCATCTTCAACAGACAGTGCTGGCATAACTGAATGTCGACATATACAAAAATAAAAATAGATCTACACCTACCACCATGCACAAAACTCAAGTCCAAATGGATCAAAGACCTCAACATAAAACCTCACACTGAATCTCACTGAAGACAAAGTGGGAAGTACACTTGAACACATTAGCACAAGAGACCACTTCAAAAAATGTAACTCCAATAGCATAATCATTGAGAGCAATAATTAATAAATGGGACCTTCTGAAACTGAGAAGCTTCTGTAAAGCAAAGAACACAGTCAACAAGACAAAAAATGGCAGCCTATCGAACAGGAAAAGACCTTTACCAACCCTACATAGGGCAGAAGACTGATCTCCAAAATAAACAAAGAACTCAAGAAACTGGACACTAAAATACAAAATAATCCAATTAAAAAATGGGGTACAGAGCTAAATAAAAAACTCCCAACAGATGAGTCTCAAATGGATGAAAGACACTTAAGGAAACGTTCAATATCCTTAGCCATCAGAGAAATGCAAATCAAAACAACTCTAAGATTCCATTTCACATCTGTCAGAATGATCAAGATCAAAAACAATCATGACAGCTTATGCTGGAAAAGATGTAGAGTAAGAGGAACACTCATCCATTGCTGGTGGGAGTGCAAATTTGTACACCCACTTTGGAAATCAGTATGGTAGTTTCTAAGAAAATTGGGAATCAATGCACCTCAAGACCCAGCCATACCACTTTTGGGCATATACCCAAAGGATGCTCAAGCATATCACAAGGACATGTGCTCAACCATGTTCATACATCATTGTTTGTCATAGCCAGAACCTGGAAACAACATAGAAGCCCCTCAACTGAAGAATGGACATAGAAAATGTGGTACCTTTACACAATGGAGTACTACTCAGTCATAAAAAATAATGACATCTTGAAATTCACAAACAAATGTACAGAACTAGAAAAAACATACTGAGTGAAGCAACCCAGACCCAGAAAGACAAACATAGTGTGTACTCACTCATAAGTGGATATCAGACATAAAACAAAGAATAACCAGCGTACAGGCCACAACCTTGTAGGCCCATATTTCATACGAGATATTTGCAGCCAGGTTCTCTGGCCATGTTTGGTTTTCAGGGCAGTGCTGTCCTGCCAGACAAGCTGAAGCCTCCTAACAAAGGCTCAGGATGGGCTGCTCCCTCTCTTTTGTTATTATGTAGATCCCCTGGGGAGAGGTGTGGATTCCAAGCTGGTGACTGAGTTGCAGGTGTGATGGTACTCCGGTGTCCCCCAGAAAGAGAATATTAATGAGTTTCTACCTTGGTTTACAGGGGGGAATAAAAGCTGTTGGAATAATAAACACGGGAGATCTTCAGGAATGAATGAAGCCTGAAACTCCCTTCCGATATTGCTGTGTGAACTGTGCTCATTATTTCAGTTAGGGAATAGTAGTTTTTATGTTGGGGCATTGGACCCTGACATAGTGGTGCCTGCAACGTGGGACTGACCACTGAACGCCGAGAAATGCCGGAGAAAGGACCAGAAGTACAGAGGAGACTGTGAGGAACACACGAGAAAAAAACCTCACCACATGTGGATAAGTGAGTAGTGAGCGCTCAGATAACAAAGCGGGATAGTAATATCAGAAGTAAAATTTGTAAATATAGAAATATGGGACAAGGAGAAAGCAATAGAATGGCTATACAGTTGATTGAAGATATATTAAAAGACAGAGGAGAGAGAGTACAGCAGCACCAGATACAAGAATCTGTAGAGTTCATAGAGGAGATATGCCCTCGGTTTTCCCAGTGCAGGACCTTAGATGTTGCAGCATGGAAAGAAGTGGGAATGAGAATTCAACAACATTATTGTACTTATGGACCAGAAAGCATCCCTGAAGATACACCTTATTTCTGGATGCTAATACAGGAAAGGTTGGACTTAAGCCCTGACCAGCAGGAGATAGTTCCATCCGTGCCACCTGAGGAGTTGCTAGATACTCTTTCGGAACAGAGCAGTTACAATAGGTCAGAGACTAATGATTCAGGCCATGAAAGGGAGTCTTCATCTCTCTCACTAGCAAACAGCAGTGCTGAGAGACAGAGACAGAGACACAACGACAGGGTTCAGAAAGAAATAAAGGACTTGAGAAGGATGGTAACCTCGCTATCACGCAGATTAGGAACTATGCAGATACAGGACTCTTGTCAGAAGAGCAATACTTTTCCAACAGTAATAGCGGATTTAGATCTGCCCACAGTTCAGAGTATAAACTCTGAATAAAACAGAGGCATAACAATAGTAATGAATCTCCTCTACAAGTTGTATCAGAGAAGCCACTAGCAGAGGAGAAGAAATGCAAGGATTTCAATTGTTCCCAGTAATGGAGCAGAGAGATACGCAAGGAAATCTGCTTATAATACATAGTCCTATATCATTTAAGTTACTCAAAGGATTAAAAACCGCTTGCGCTCAATATGGCGTCACGGCATCCTTTACCCAGACACTGGTGGAGAATATAGCTGTAGAAGCTCTGCCTCCAGCGGATTGGAAGCAGATAGCCAAGGCTCACCTGTCAGGAAGAGATTATCTATTGTGGAAAACAGAACAATGTCAGGCCACAGCTGAGAGAAACAGGGCTCAGCAGATTCCTATTTCATATGAGATGCTGGCAAGTGAGGGACCCTATATGGGAACAAGTCAGCAGTTAAAATATGATATAGCAGCATATGTCCAGATCAATGCAGTGGTCAAGAAGGCCTGGAATAAGCTTCCATCGTCAAAAGAACAGACTGAGGAGTTATCTAGTATAAGACAGGGACCAGATGAGTTATTTCAGGACTTTGTTTCCAGACTAATTGGAGACTCAGAAGCAGGATAGATAATAATTAAACAGTTAGCATTTGAGAACGCCAATGCTATATGCCAGGTGGCTATAAGACCTTTTAAGAAACATGGTAATGTTGCAGGTTATATCTGAATCTGCTCAGATATTGGCCAGTCATATACACAAGGAATGGCATTAGCTGCTGCCTTACAGGGAAAGACAATTAATGATGTCTTATCCCAGCAGGGAGACCTAGCCCCAGGGAGAATGCAAGCTACAGGAACACCTGGAGGCTGTTTTGGATGCTGTCTTATGGGGCATCAGGTCAGACGATGTCCCCATAGAATAAGCCTGAGGACTTAGAAGAGAAGCAGGGTTGTGGAGGAGATGCAGGAGAGGAAAGCAATGGGCTAGTGAGTGCAGATCTAGAGATGATCTAGGAAATCCCCTTTCGGGAAACGAACACAGGGGCCAGCCTCAGGCCCCGAGACAAAATTATGGGGCAATCCAGCAATCTGTTCCCCCACAAGGAAATCTATAGAGTATCTTTTCAGAGCAACCCCAGGAAGCACAGGGCTCGACCTCAATTCTTCCGTATACACGGTTCTGACACCTGAAATGGGGATGCAAGTTCTCCCTACAGGGGTCTATGGGCTTTTACCAAAAGGCACTGTAAGATTACTGCTAGGGAGAAGGAGCTCAACTAAGCAAGGGATCTTTGTGGCTCCTGGAGTCATTGATGCGGATTTTGAGGGAGAGATCAAGGTGATGACTCACTCACCAAGTGGAGTTCTATAGTAAAAGCAGGTCAGAGGCTTGCACAATTAATTTTACTTCCAGCTGTGCAATCAGAGTAAGAAAGAAAAGAGAGGAAAGGATGGATTCGGTTCGTCTGATGCATACTGGGTACAAGCCATACGTCATCAGAGACCACAACTCACTTTGTTTATAAATGGAAGAAGATTTTCTGACCTTCTAGATACTGGCACAGATATTTCAGTTATAACCGCCAGCCAGTGGCCTTCTAAGTGGCCAAAAACAGAGACCATTACACAGCTACAAGGAACTGGTCAGACTCCTGAGCAGAGTCCTGCATTGGAAAGATGGGGAAGCCATGAAGGAACTTCCCAGCCATATATTATTCCTTATTTACCCATGAATTTATGAGGCTGAGATATTATGTCCAGAATGGGGGTATATTTTTATTCCCCCAGCACAGCTGTTACTAATCAGATGTTTCAACAAGGATTATTACCAAGACAACAAAGAGGACCCTAAGAGAGACATATATGGATCAACTTAGGAAGGAGAAAAAGACAAGATCTCTTAAGTAAATTCAGAGCATGGAGGGCAGGGGGAAGGTAGAAAGGAGGAGAGGATGAAGGAATGGGAGAGAAAAAAATGTATAGCTCAATAAAAACAATAAAAAATATATAAAGAAAGAGACAACCCATGTACACCTGAAGGTGTCTCTACAAGCTATCCACACACTCATCCAAGACTACAATCCAAAGTAGGGTTAAGTGTCACCCCCATTTTACAGTTAAATGAGAACAGGGGCAAGATAGCTTGTCTGAGCTCCTATATCTAAAAATGGAAGGATGTATGAGTCAAATAGTTAGGCTCCAGAGACAGACAAACAATCATCAAATGATTATACAAACACCAAAAAGGTAAAACTTAACTGGAACCAGTGCCTAAATGTAGGTGGATATGACCACTGAGCTCCCATAACACAGCAAGGGCTGGGACATGAGGCTCAGAGAAGCCTCTCTGAGGAAGGCCAGCATTTGAAGAGGGAATAAAAGGCGATTGTGTCAAGAGGGAAAGCAAGGCATTCTTGACAGAAAGCAGTATGTGCAGAGACCCAAGAGTGTGGAGAAACACAGCATTTTCAGGGACCCAGAAGGGACTTAAGGAGCCTACAGCAAAAGGCTAAGCACAGCTCAGTGGCAAAACCCTTGTCTAAACTGTGGAGAGCCCTGGGCTCAGCATCTGGCAAGAGAAGTGGAAGCAGTCTACGACAGGGTCAGGTTAGGAGGAGTGCTGAATTCTTACGTGCAACTCACACAGGAGTCATAAATATTTTAAGCCAGTTTTCAAAGAATCTCTTCTTCAGAGGTAGAAAGCCAGCTCAACATCAGGTTGGGGAGAGCAGCAGCACAGAGGTCAAGAGGTCCAGAATTTAACATGTACCTATCGAGATCTCAATCCAAAACAGCCTCTGTGAAGGGACAGCAAGGGTTCTCTTCAACCAAGAATGCTGTTCACACTCAGTGTTTTATAGAGAGAAGGCTTTCAGAGAGCAGAGGAGACAGCCCACTCTAACCATGAGTTTCCCATTCAGCCTGTCAATTCCGGTTCCACTCCCACAATTCCAGAAGAAGCCTATTTGGGGTAAAATTAGGGTATCAAAATCTGTTTCTGTTTGAAACTTCCAAATTATTCTTGGCAAAATCACTGGGCAGGGAAACACACAAAGTAAGGCCAGAACACGGTTATACTCCATAGCCACTAGTTCAAAGATGAGTGGAAATGCTCAAAGCTCTGAAGGGGCCAGAAGTGGCCCTGGCTGGCCAGAAGAGTGAGTTAGAAAATATGGTGTTCCTTAGCCAGGCGGTGATGGCACACACCTTTAATCCCAGCACCCTGGAGGAAGAGGCAGGCAGATCTCTGATTTTGAGGCCAACCTGATATACACTAAGCTACACAGAGAAACCTGGTCTCTGAAAACCAAAAAGAAAAGCAGTGTTCCAAAACACACAAAACTATGTACCAAACACAGGTTCAGATGCTGAAAAGATGCTTAGTGACCCAAACCACTGTGTTACACAGAATAATTGGAAAAAAAAACAAGAATTTCCTTTCCCTTGTCTAAGCAAACCTCACAGCAAAGGAGAAGAGAAAAATTGCAGCTAATAAATGAAGGAATAAACCCATCTAATGACCTGACAGATCATTTTGCAACCACAATGGCGCGCTGCAATGTTTGATGATGTTAAGAGAACTGCCATGAGTGATACTGGGCCAGATAATGGCCACATGTTTATTTTTTTAATCCTTATCTCTCAAATATCATTACTGGGTAAAGATGGGTACTGTGGTAGTTTGAAAGAAAATGGTCCCCTGAAGACCATTTTTAGTAGTGTTAATAGGAGGTATAGTTGTTGAAATAGGGGTGGCCTTGTTGGAGGAAGAATATCAATGGGAGGCAGACCTTGAGGTCCCCTTTGCTCAAGATACCACCCAATGTCTTAGACCACTTTTTGTTGTCTGCAAGTCAAGATGTAGGACTCTCAGCTACTTCTCCAGCACCATGATTGCCTGTATGCCGCCATGTCCCTCCATGAGGGTAAATGTAAATCTAAGCCACCCCAATTGAATGTTCCCCTTTATAAGACTTGCCATGGTCATGGTGTTTCTTCACAGTGAAACCCTAAGACAGGTAACTCTACTCTTTTTTCAACTTTCTGTGAGCAAAACTATCTCAAAATGAAGAGTTACAAGACAGGCAAGGCTTTCCACACTGCAATCCCAGGAAACTAAGGCAAGAAAACTGCTGTGAGTCCAAGGCCACATCAAGTCTTTTTGTTTTAAATTAAGTTATTAAAAAATAAACAAAAAAAACAGGAGTAGGGGTGCATGCCTATCATGCAGAAAGCCCTGCACGGTAGTCCACACCTGTAACCCCAGGACTCTGAGAGCAAGAAGCAGGGGGCCAGAAATTCAAGTTTGTGCTCAGCAGCTACAAAGTGAGTTCCAGGGCAGCACAGACAGGAGATCCTGTCTCAACAAAAAGAAAGAAAATCCATCCCCCTAAGCGATACATATGAAAGTGTTTGCCCAGATGTCTTGGGGATAAAACCCACTGTACCACAACCAAGTTTACATAAATGTAAAGATGCCACCTTCCAAACAAAGAGAGACCTTGAGATATGGTAGGTTCCCTGATCCACTGCTCACCAGACTCACCCAAGAAGCATCTGCCCAGAGCAGGTGTTCAGTCCTCACCCTACCCCAACCTAATCAAGGGTGGTAGGTGGAGCCCTGGCATAAGCAAAGCAAATCCCTAACAAGCTAAGGCAGATGCTGTGAGTCTGGGCTCAGATCACAGTCCCATAGGGTTCTAGGTGAATAACTTCAGTGGCACATCTCTTTGTCTCAGTGTTCACGCCTAGAAAGTCCGAGTCCTGTTGTTCAGCCAACCACAAAGGAATCTCCAATGCTGGAAGAACCACATGAGGCCCACAGGGCTGTGTGTAAGATGAATTTGCCCAGGCAAGGCGGGAACACCACTCCTGGAGGAAGTACAGATACCTTCCTTGTTGGCTTCAAGGAAAATAATTCCCTATGTCCAGAAGAGTAGATAGCTGCCTGAGAGGGTAAAACTAGGCCCACACATGGGGGAATGGGAGGGGGCTGTCAGTCACTTGCTCTTCCTGCAAGCCCACAGCCCATCCAGGGCAAAAGACTAAAGTGTTTTCTGGGGAGTGGGAAGCCCAGCCAACAGTAGGAAATGATTCCTTTATCTCTATCTCGTGGGCAAATATTTAAAGAGGAAGAACTTGCTTCTATGCCAAGATGAAGGTCAGCACTGGAGTCGGGCTGGAAGGCAGATGGCAAGGTCCCTGACCCCATGAAGCCTCCTCCCCCACCCCCCAGGAGGGGAAGGGGAAGAGACACAGACAGTGAAAAAACTAATAAGAAAGTAATAAACTAGGCATGCCCTGTCATCCCAACACTCAGGAGGCAGGGGGATTAAGGGTTCAGAGTCATCCTTAGTACATAATTATTTGGAGTCCAGACCACATAAAACAGAAAAAAAGCAAGGGCTTTAGAGTTGGGTAAGAGCATTTGTTGTTCTTCCAGAGGAGCCAGGTTCAGTTCCCAGCGCCCCACGGTGGCTCACAACATCTCTAATCTCAGTTCCAGGATCTGACCTCTTCTGACCCCCACAGGTACCAGGTACATACATACATGCAAGCAAAACGCTCATACACACAAAATAAAATAAATAAATCTAAAAATGTTTTTAAAGAGAAAGAAGGGAGAAGAGGAAAAGAAGGCAGAAGGTGGGCCAAGGGGAAAGAATAAGAAGTGGCAGCTACAAGACATGAACAGGAACAGACTCTTGCCCTGAAAGTCTGGCGAGCCTACTTCAATCCCCAAAACCCATGTGCAGGTGAAAAGAGAACCAATGCATTCCTGTGAACTCCGAACTCTCCCCATGGCATGTGTGTCTCCCAGGGCACGATAATAAAAATCTGCAAGAATGACAACAAGGGATTGTATGTGAAGCAGTGGGGGGGTCTGGGTCCCAGTGCTTAGGAAAGATGGCTGAGTTATGGCTTCATTCATGAGCTGTGGGATGTCAGGCAGCTTCCCTGGAGGTGACTAAATGAGATCAAACAAGATAGCTACTTAAAACAGGGCCCAGGACAGACTAAAAAATGAACTATGCTATCCCAAGCACTGGGACAGATGCTTTCTCCATCAGAAGTGGTGAACTATGGCCTGAGCCTGGTTGTTTGTAAAGAACACAGTCTGAGGCTGCTGTGGCGCTAAAAGAACAGAATGGAAAGAAATCACATAGTAGTTCATGGCAAGACCTTTGTATTAAAAATAAACAAACAGGCAGGTAGACAGACAGACAGACAGACAGATAAATAAAAGAGAGCTAATCATACTGTTCCTCAAACCTCATGCCTTAAGACATGTGATTAGGAAGGTGTACGTCCAGGTCTCCAAAGACTGTTTATCATTGAAGTTCCCAGCTGTTAAAGATTCTACAAGCTCTAGCACTTCATGACTGTGGAAAGCCAGAATGGTGCAGCTCTAGATGCAAATTGTTTTGAGTGATCTTTAGACCCCTTAGTAGCCTTCACTGCCTATCACTGTCTGACCATCACATAAAACCTTTTAGAATGCACCAGCAAACCAGCAGCTTCCACCAACCCTAAAGCTTAAGAATATCAAAGCTGGGTGGTAATGGTGCATACCTTTAATCCAAGCACTCAGGAGGCAGAGGCAGGTGGATCTCTGAGTTTGAGGCTGGCCTAGTGTACACAGCAAGTTCCAGAACCTATCTTGAAACAAAAAAGAATGTCATCAGATGGGGCCCACTGATGATTTAAAAAGTACCTTGATTTATGACTCTCTTTTGTTCTGAAACTTACCATGTTGGACCATGGTATTTGAAGCAATCATGTTCCTGGGCCATGGTCATTCATACTTGGCTACAAAACTATCTCTTACTCCTGCTGAGGTGAGAGCTGGGTTTTTGCATCAACAGTATCACTCTTCCTTCAGCCTTGGCTTCAATAAAGAGATGAGAGGGCTCTTGGGGCTGATGAAAGCCAGGTCCAGCTCAATAAAACCCTCAAGTCTGTGAAGATGAAGTCTCACTCCAGCTACTCAAACCGAGTCCCTAGACACTAGGAAGAGATTCACTGGCAAACATAATTTCAGGTGATTGGCAGGACATTTCTGTTTCTCTCTGTAACCTCCCAGGAACTTCATCTACTCCCAGGCCTCCTCCCTCCTCTGGATCCAATCAGGCATACTCAGAGTATCTGAAGTTACAGCCCCTGGGCTCCCTGCAAGGGCACAGAGGGAAGTGTATCAAACTCGGGAGCTGGTTTCTGGAAGCCAGCTAACTTGGGAGGACTTCTTTGATAACAAAGAAAACTGGAGTTATGTCCTAATTCAGTTTTCTTCCTGGGGTGTTCAGACTAAGGACTGAGGAGGGGTGTGTGTGTGTGTGTGTCTGTGTGTCTGTGTGTGTGTGTGTGTAGTAGCCAGGAAGCATCAGCAAATTCCTTAGAAATAAAAGTTCTAGCCATGCTCTGCCCTATGCTATCAAGAAGGGGGTGGGGACAGCAATCTATACTCTAACAAGCTCTAGGGATAGATCTGTCCCCAGCTATGAGAACTCTGCAGAAGGTCCCCTGAACTTCTGCATTTTATCTGTGTTTTTAACCAGGAGGATTAATATGCAATCCATTTAGTTTGTTGTACAGGCTAAATGAGCTGTGCCGATGACTGGTTAAAACAATTCCAGGATCCAATAATGAGATATTTCTAGGCGTCATATCAACACTAACAGTTTGCTGCCTGCCAGGCTACTGCTAACTGCTCAGAGTCCCTCTCTGCTAGAACAGAACACATACCTAGACCTGTTTCCCAAGCCCTCTCCCCATGAACTTTCTATTTTCTGTTCCTGGTACCAAACCCCTTAGTAAACATAGATGCTACATCTTCAATTTGGCTGTTTGGCCATGTGTGACATCTTTCTGAATATTGCGACCATTCTCCCTATGCCTCATGCATTCTCCTTTCAGCCCAAGAGGGTCCCCCCAAAAAAAACATATCCAAATTAAAGTTGACACTATCAATTCAAAAGCTTTCATAGACTCCCACCCACAATGAAGTTAAACTTCCACAATATTGGGCTGTGGCTGTGGCTAGTTGGCAAAAGTCAGCCTGGCATATACCAAGTACCTCATAAACCGGGCATGGTGATGCCTATTATCCTAGCACATAAACCGGGCATGGTGATGCCTATTATCCTAGCACATAGGAAGTGGAGAAACAGGAGGGTCAGAAATACAAAAAGAGTTTGAGACCAGCCTAACCTACATTAGACCTTGTCTCAAAGTAAAGAAAATCCATGATATATATTTTTCTTCTTGATTGCACATGCAATTCCCAGTATCCTCCTCTCCCCCAGGCTTGTCACTTAACTCCTGGGACCAGACCTTCTAACTGAGCAAAACACGAGTCTGTATTATCACTGAGACATAAATAAGTTCTATCACACATATGAACTTTTGTGCATGTTACTTCTCTTAGGAACCCCTGCTGTACATATACACACAAGTGAACATATGCACAAACCTTTCTCTCCTAGAAGTGGCCTATCTCTCAGTCCTTTGACATGGGGATCATTCCTCAGGCTTCACAGACCCTGACTCTCCTCTCCCTGGAGTCCTGACTGTCCATTCTCTCTCACACACACAGGCACACACTCTTCCATCTCCTATCAGGGGTCAAAGCTGGGTCATCTTTAGCTCAGTTCAGCGTAGTGGTGTGGAGGGCAGGGATACTGCTCAAATCCTAAAGACCCTAAAACAGAAAGAAGGCAGGCAAGAAAGATGGAGTTTGGAATACGCTGAGCAACAGTCCAGGATCTGGTCTCTGGGGTAGAAGGCTAGTCATTAAAGAAGGAAATTTTGTGAGGTCCTGGTGACATATTTATTGTATCTTGTCAAGGGATGAAGTTACTCATTTACTGAAACACATTAAACCCAGTGTGGTAGCACACACCTATAATCCCAGTGCTCAGGAAGCAAATACAGGAGGATCTCAAGATCAAGGGCAGCCTAGGAGACATACTGAGACCCCCATCTCAGAAACAAAACAAAACTTACCAAGTGAGGCACAATGAAGAACACCTGTAATTTCAGTATGAGGTAAACTGAGGCAGGAGGATGATGAGTTCAAAGCTATCCAGACTATATCACTAGATAGCTACACAGCAAAATGACTAAGTAGGTAAAGGTGTTGCCAAGTCTGACAACCTGAATTGGATCCCCAGGAACCCACATGCGGGAGGACAGAACCAACTCCTAGAAGATGTCCTCTGTTTTCTGTGAATATTCTGTGACACAGGCGCCCATACAAACTAAAAATAAACCAAAATGTTTTTAAAAGAAGAAAGAAAGAAAGAGAAAACAAAGGAAAGGGCAGGGGGGAGGGGAAGGAAGGGAAGGGAAAGGCTCGGGTAGAAAAGTGCTTGCTTACGAACATGAGGACACATGGCAGGCTGTATCTTCCAATGACAGCCAAGATGGCATCTGACTTCCTATATATACTTCTTGTAGCTAAGACAAGAAGAGAGGATCAGATATTCATAACTGAGTCTAAAGAAAGTTAACTTCAGAACCAGCAGCAAAAAATCACCCCTTGACTGCCCTGAACCACCCAAGGAGTGTACAAATCTCCACCCAAACCCAGAACCAATCACTGACAACAGCCAAAGAATGGTCCACCCCTCCAGAGACCTCTCCCTTCCCTTTTATAATAAAGAGGGCCCAGACCTAGAAAATGGTTCTCCAGAGACACATGCCTGCTTGAGCCAGCTCCCGCCCATGGAGTACACTTATATTCACCTTTTCACTTCTAATAAGATACACTTTTCACTACTACTATCCTGTGTCTTCCAGTTTTTGCTCAGGACACACACATGCACATACACGCGTACACACACACACACACACACACACACACATACACACATACACATACAAACTCTGGAAATTCAAGGGTGGAAAGGGTTCAGCACTTGCTGCTCTTGAGATGACCCAAGCTCAGTGCACCCACATTAAGTAGCTCACAACTGCCTATAACTCAAGTCTCAGGGGATCTGGTGCCCTCTTCTAGCCTCTGAGGGCACCTACACACCTGTGGTACATATACAGAGAAGCAGTCACACACATGTACACAAAAATAAAATTAAAAATAAAAATAAAAACCTGGACATGGCGTCATAGGAGACCATGTAACAAGAGATATAACCTCTCCTCCATCCAGAGGTAGGATCTCTGTCACTTCCTCTTGCACCTGGACAGGTCTGTGTGACAGCCTCAGCTAAACATGGCAATGCAACATTATGGGACCAGGGACTAGCTGTTAAGTGAACTGGATTCCATGTGGAATTCATAGAGACCAGCTCCATACAGTGAGGAAGCCCAGGTCACATGCAGGTGTCATTCCAGCAAGGGCCAGCCTCCACCCTCAGACAGCACACTGAAGAAGTCAGAGTTAACTGAAGGTCCAGGCACCATCAGACTATGTCTGACCCAGTCAACCCAGGACCCTGAAACATCGTGAGCTGCTGCAGTTTCATGAGACAAAATCCAGTATTACTTTATCTGCAGCCCCCTTAGGTATCAAAATGAAAGCTCCCCACCACCCCCACATTACATTAAATCATTTCTTCATTACTCCTAGTACTAAATGCAGTGTAATTGCTATGTACATATCTACACACACCATACGTGCAAAAGACATGGCATCAAGATTTTGACCTTGGCATGGGCCAGCCCTGGATATGCCATGTTGGTATACAGAGTAGAGCTGAAGGCAAATTAAACAGCAGCAAGTATAGAAGCTCTTTGCTCTTCCTCAAGCTGTCTTTTAAAAGCAGGACACACACCTTCCCCCTCCTCATTTGCACACAGGGAAAAGAACCAACAGTATTAATGATGGCACCAAGACAAGCCACACAACCTGCAACTAAAGCAATCCTCACCGTCATTACAAACTCACACATCAACCCCTCATATCTGCCACTTCTACAACCCCTTTGTCCTGCTGTTTCTCCACAAATGTTATTTAAATATGTTAAAATAAAATTGTTAAGATGACATGTAAGTTTTCAGGCTCTCAGGGGTTTTCACTCTCTGTCTGTGAGTCCTAACCCCTGTGTATATATAACCAATATTTTCTCCTGTTAATCTTGTGTCAGTTTGGTCTGCCAGCTCCAGGCATCCACAACTTTAATCATAACTATTATACATACTGCTATGTTTCTATCATGCACCAGAGGCTTTGCAAATGTCCATAAAGGCACAAGAGGACACAGGACCAGGGTCAAGTCAACTCTAAAATGAGATTCCTCTTCCACATAAATTAAGTATAAATTAGGTCTAATAGCACAACTTCCCTGAGCCCAAATTTTTTAATCCATTGGTGATGGGGATATGGCTCAGTGTTGAAACACTTGCATTCCAAAATAGTAAAAGGCAAACAAACAAAAAACCCTCCCATTCAAGTCTGAGGACTTTGAGCCAGTGCCACTTCAGCTTCAATGTACATGCGCACCTAACAACCTGGGGATGCTGCCAACGAATGCCAGGTGCAGCCCCAGAGGGGTCCAGGAGTCTGTGTATTGAGCACAGTCCCTGTTGAAATCATTGCCAGCCAGCCACAGTACCTGTGGTATGAATGAAATCAAAAGCTGAGGATTCTGAATTAAAACAGCTATGGTCAATCTCAGGTTGCATATATTTGTCATAATAAACAAAGACAACATTTTTAAAGGAGCCAAGTTATGGCATCACGCCAGGGGTTCAGCAGCTCTCAGAGCACACTGGCACACTTCAACTTCCTTCCTGGTTTTAGGACAAGTGGACAGAGTGGAAGCATCATTCAGTGTCCTTGAAACCGACAGAGGCAGCAGAGGGCCTGGTGGGTACCATAGCAGAGACCCAAGATCTAAGCCAATGGGAATCCACAGCCCCAGCCACTACCAACTACTGCCCTGTGAGACCATGGCCCTCATCTGTCAAGACTTCCTATTTTTCTAGAAAAATAGTTGAGTTCAGAATCGGGCCCAGTCAGTCTTAGCTGACACAGACTATTTCTCTCCCGCCTGTACATACATGTCTGAGTCACACTTACCAGGTCATGGACAGTTTCAGAGAACAGGGGTGAGCTGTCTGAGAAGCAGGATAGCACAAGCTGGACAAGCACAAGGGTGAAGTACACATAGAACGTGGCGTCTCGGAACACATCCACCTGGGCATCCTGAGCAGGAGAGAAGGCAGGGACATGGTCACCACATCTTCCCTGGAAACAGGGTACAGATGCCTCACCAAATCCTTACAGTCACAGGAAATGGTGTTCAGTGATGGGAGGTCCATGATGTTATGAGTACTAGTAACAGGTGGAAGAGTCACAAGTTAGCATCTTCATGATGTTCTGAGCTGCTACAGGGCCTTACAGGGAATCCACCAGAGAAAGCTTTCTCCAGATGCACCCCCCAAGACCTCAGACCTCCCAGCCTTCAGAACCACAAGCTCAATAAACTTACGATTTGATTACAGCAACAGTAAAAAGGATTAAGATAAGGCCAAAGAGCAGGCTACAGACACCCACCTCCCCTGCCACAGGCATCCCCACATTTCCCTTTGCTTGAGAAAAGACAAAAGAAAGGTGGCTCAGTCACTGTGCCCAGATAGCATCCCACAATGGGGAATGGGGGAGTCTGGGCCTGCTCCTTCAGGCTATAAGATCTTATCATTCACTTAACCTTTCTGAGCCCTGGCTTCTCTACTGCTCAGCACCCAGTGGCCCTCAACCAAGGGTAGTTTTGCCTCCTACGCAACAAATTCCAGTTTCTGGGGACATTTTGTTTATCGTTAACTTATAGCACCCAGGGTACGGAGGCCAGGCCCCTAGATACACATAAAGCACAGGCCAGTGCCCCACAATGAAGTCTCTGTCCACTTGTCAGTGTTAGTGCTGAGATAGAGACATCTCATTAGAGTCATGGCACGTGGTCCTCAGATTATTCATGAGAAACATGTCATCCCTGAAAAAGCACTTAGGAAACATAAAGTCAACTGCTGCCAGCTGATGTCACTAACACAGAGACTGTGCTCTATACACAGTGTTCCACACCTGTTCCGCCCTCTTCTATGCTCATGCCACTCTCTCGCTCACAGATAACTACAAATAGAAGATAGCCAAGAAGTGCACACTCTTCAAAAGTTTTGAGAAGTGGAACACAGCAGCCAGACCCAATAACTTCCTGCCAGAATTGCAGCTGGTAGTGCCAAGGTAACATGGAAATATGTCTGGGCCCTTGAGGAGTAGCCCATGGGCAAATGCAGCTCCTAGCTCAGCTCAGCTCCAGCCCAGCCTACAGAAGCACTGCAGAGGCCTAGAGTAACACAACATTTGCCTGCACAGAGGAAAGAAGGCTCTAAACCAAGGTCTGTACCTGACTGGTGAGAATTTTGTTCCTGGAAAAGAAGCAGGGCCCATGTAGTGCCCATCCTGTGGTTCCCATAGCAACATATGACCATATGAGATGAAATAAGCATCTCTCCCACAGGCTATCATTTACCTTTTTTAAGGCAGAGATGATCCTAGATCTCAAGATGGCAATGGCACACAGCAAGGCTACAAGCCAGAAAATAAGCATAATCCCCGAGGACTGGACTCCCTTCCTTCGCTCAAGTTGGATTAAAAAGGTGGCGAGCAGCTGGAAGAGAGAGGTACATAACAGTTTAGAAAAAGCAAGACCTCAGGGCACCACAGTGGCATGTGGGTAACCATGCATGATCAGGGGCCCAAAGCGGATCTTATCCCAGTCTCAGCTGAACCATACCTACCTAAAGAGTTGCAGCAATTTTCTAAAGGTATTTGTGTGTGTCGTGGATGCACATGTCTGTGTGGGTGCATATGTGAATGCCAGAGGACAATTCTGAGTGTCCTGCTCTGCCCTGTCTTACTCTCTTGACACAGAGCCTCTCGTTTAACCTGGAGCTAGGCAGTGGCCAAGTTGCCTCTGCTCGCCATAGCATTAGGGTTAAAGATACGTGTGGCATGCCCAACTTTTTACATGGGTGTTGGAGATTTGAACAGATCTTTATTTTTCTGTAGCAAGTGCTCTTAGCAACTGAGTCATCTCCCCAGTCCCTGAATCAAGTAGGACCCTAACAGAGGAAAGTTCAATTAAGAACTGAGATCCAGCTTTGAGAGCAAAGCAGACCCCACTTACTGTAAGGCTAGAGTTCTCTGGAGTCCTCTACCTGCCAACTGTCACATTCTCCTTGATCCCCTCCTCTCCATCCCTGTTCCAGGCACACAGGCCAACCCTTCATTTCTCCCTGACCCTGGGACTACTGGATATGCTGCTCTCAACATGATGGTCCTCTCAGTCTCTTCATCCTATTTACCCTTTGAGCCTCAGTTCCATTATTCCTCCCCTCAATGAAGTCTCCTTCACTACCAGCCCCAGATGCAAGTTCAGAGTTCCCCATTCAAAGCTCTGCACATCAAGATATAGTCTTTTGTGGAGAAACTATTTAATGTCTTTGTGCTCAGACACAGTCAGGGAAACATGTTTGCTGACTGCCTACAAAGTGCCTACAAGGAATTCCAGGCCAGCAGGAAAACCAGAAAGTAAGTCAAGAGCCACCAGAGACATCAGGACAGCAGTGGTAATGCTGCTCTACCATTTCCTGGCTTTGTGACCTTAGCCCAGTCCCTTCACCTCTCTGGACTTGAATTCGTGTATCTAAAACATAGAAAGAATGTGCAAATATATGAAAATAAGTCATGAAAAAGTTAGTAAACACTACCATCAGCAGCACTATGTCTTCCCTGTGCCCAATACTGAGCCAGCCATCCACACCCCTCTCTTCTGAGCCTCCACTGTTCTTGCTTTATAGCCTGTCCTACCCTATACACCTCCTTTCAGCCTCGACCCTTCTGTAGACAAACATCTTTTCCACTCCCAAGTCTTCTCTAAGCTTGTTCCTCCTCCAGATGCCATGCCTCTGTTCTCTATGAACCTTCTGAGCTTCTCAAAGGAGCCCAAAGCACACGAGTTAATTTGGGCACATCTCTGAGACCACAATGTAGCAGCTATATACATGAAAGCACAGGACCCAAGCCTGGCTCTGCCACCCATGATCTGCATGACCTCAAGCACAGCTTCTCTGTGCCTTCATCTCATCACCTATAAAAGGAGACACATGGTGCCTGTCCCACAAGGTCGCTCTCAAAATGACCTGAAGCTCAAGTATACCATCAGGAATCCTGCCAGACTCTACCTACTCACCAAGTTTCCATGAACTTAAAGACAACTGCCTCTGGCTGCTGAGCTGTGGGATCCTAGCAGCCAGCACTGCTTCCTGCTTTGCTTATTATTCTGCCTCCCTAAAGCCTCAGAACTCCTGAATCCATCACTGTCGAGATATTACTACAAATGACAGTCTGCAAACTTCACTTAAAGATGTAGTGAATTGCAGGGCAGGGAAGGGCTGTGGTTCCTGAGGATGGCTCCCCTAAACATTAGTGACTTTGCATATTTTGTTTTGGAGGTTTTAAAATTTTTATTATGTATGTGTGTGTGTGAGCGCGCACATGTGAGTGCGTGCACGAGAGCATAATATGTGTCACAAATGCCATAGTGAGCATATGGAAATCAGAACAACTCTGTAGAGTTGGTTCCCTTCTTCTACCTTTGCATGGGATCCAAGGGTTAAACTCAAGTCTTCAGGCTGTACACAAGCACCTTTGCCCTCTGAGCCATCTCTTCAGTCCTATCTATTGGTTTTAGGTTTTATTTCTGTTTCCCCAGATTAATTTTTATTTAATGGTATGTGTATATGTCTATGCAAATACCAAATGTATGTACTGCAAAGATCAGAAGACAGACACCTCTGAAGTTGGAATTACAAGAGGTAATAAGCTACCCAATGTGCATGGTGGAACCAAATTTGGATTCTCTGCAAGAGCAGAAAGCACTTTTAAGTACGAAGCCATCTCTCTAACCTCTATTCCTTGGCTTTGTGAGACAAGGTCTCCTGTAGCCCATGCTGAACTTGAACTCCCCAGCCCAACAAGTACTAGGAAGAAAGCATGTGCCACCATGCCTGGCTCATTAAGAAGCTTCTCTTTTGTTGATGGAAACCTTACCCTTGCTCAAGCTAGGCAAATACTCTACCACTCAGCCACATCACAATCCAAATCCTCTCATTTCTCACTGCCAGCCCCACCAGCCAACAACTCACCATGGTGATGCCCAGCAGTGTAGGGCTGACAAGTAACACTGGGGCTAGGAACACTCCCTGACTTCTTTCCCAGAAAGAGTAGAAGAGGTCTGCCCAGCAGATGATCCACAGCAAGAATCCTAAAGCCTGGAAGAAAAGGGAACATCATGGCATGTTACAACAATCCTGGGATCTCTCTTACTATCCACAAAAAAAAGTTCACCCCCAGGACCCCAGGCAGCCTCCAAGGTCCTCAGTTAAAGCATCCGGTTTCTTACTCTGTCAGGGTATCACTATATAGTCCAGGCTGGTCTTGAACTCCTGATCTTCCTGCCTCCATTTCTGAAGTGCTCCACCATGCCCAGCTGTCTTAGTGATTCTCACACCCCTAAGGACCTTGCAATGAAATCTGACATCTAGCCACAGCTGCTAAAGAGCCGCACAGGGGCTGGAGATGGTTCCATCCCTGCCTGTCACTGATGACACTTTAATAAAAGAGCAGCCCACTTTGAGGAAAGAAATACTGGAGAGTGATGGATAAGACAGGTGTGGTGACCTAAAAATCCTAGCATGGGAAGAGCAGAGCAAAGGCAGGGAGAGCTCAAGTTCCAGGCCAGCCTGGGTTACAGAGTAGGACCCTGCCTCAAAAAGAAGAAAGAGGCCTGGTGGCGCACAACTTTAATCCCAGCACTCGGAAGGCAGAGGCAGGCGGATCTCTGTGAGTTCGAGGCCAGCCTGGTCTACAAGAGCTAGCTCCAGGACAGGCTCCAAAGCCACAGAGAAACCCTGTCTCGAAAAACCAAAAAAAAAAAAAAAAAAAGAAGAAGAAGAAGAAGAAGAAAGAGAGGGAGCTCCAGAGGGAGGAAGGGAGGGAGGGAGGAAGAGAGAGAGAGAGAGCGAACAAACTAAGGAGTTCAAGGACATGGTAGATATCACCTCCTCACAAATGGCCAAGAAAAAATTCATAGGAACGTGTGCACATGGAGAAAATGAAGACTACGGAGGAAAGAGTGACGAAACTGGAAAGCCTGGGCAATGTGAAGCTCAGCAGAGAGGCTATTGCAGGCTTTGCATAGTCCTGGAAATTTCCTGGAATCTGAAATTATTTCAAAATGAAAACTTTTTCTGTTTTTTCCTGCATGTGAGTGTCATCTGTGTGCATGTGTGTAGGGACACACATGTGTGCAGGTACAGGTGCACACTAAGGCCAGAGGTTCCTACCAGTAGTCTTTTGATTGCCTTTCAATTTGATTGCCTCTTGTTTGAACCTGGAGATCCCTTTTCAGCTAGTCTGACTACCAGCTTGACCAAGGGATTCCTGTCTGCACCTCAACTTTCACATGGGTTCTGGGGATCCAGTGAGCCATCCCTTCAGACCTGAAATCACACTCAAAATAAAAATAAACAAATACAAGGAAATTGTTTTAATTAATGAAGACCTTCTTTGATACTCTTCTGAGAAAGCTTCCATCAGTGCCCATACATACACAGGGAACCAGTGACCATGAAGGTTAAATGTTCACTCAAAAGTCCTGTTTTGAACCCGTATTTAACTCCAAATTTCCAGTCTTGATCTATCACATTCTTCTGCCTTCTTCACACAAAGCTGGGCTATACACATCTACCCATGTGCTCCACCCCACAGCAACACCAGGCGACTTACAGTTTTTGCTTTGTTGAGGTGCGTCATCTGGATGTAGCCCCGGTCATGTCGGGAGAGATAGAGGAAATAGAGGGGGAAACAGGACCAGAGGTAGAAACAAGGCACCCATGTGAGGACGGTGTTCTGAAAGCACTTGGTAAAGTCGGGGCTGCTGGTGTGCCATGTGACATTCCAATCCTGGGGACACAAGCACATGCAAACATCAACTGTCAAAAAACAAGAGAACAGGGCTTACAGAGTTCAAATCTAGGTGTTGTAGGTGCAAAGAAATAGACCATGATTCCCACACCCAGGGACCTCTCAGACAAGTATGCAGACTTCAGAACATCAGTGGCCAGAGAACAAGGCAGCAAGTTAACAGGAGCAAAGGGCCCTAAGCCTAGAGCCGCAAGAAACTCTCCTCACAAGATGGAGGGAGGATGTCACTTAAAGGGACCTTGAAGAACAGACGATCACGTGAACCCTGAAGAATCTGGGAGGGGGGCATACAGGTTATTTGCATATTTTCCTCAAGAACTAAAGACTCCAGATGATAACATCATCATCACATAATGCCCAGAGAGCAGTGCTATGCGTCTGCCCTCGGCTAAATGTTCATAGAAAATACTGGGGCTGTCAGGAGATGAGGAGATGGCTCAGTAGGTAAAGTACTTGCTGAGAAAGCATGAGGTCTTGAGTTCAATCCCCAAAACCCATATTTGGAAAAACACACACACACACGCCTTTAGTCCCAACAGAGGCAGAGGACAGCCTGGTCTACAGAGTGAGCTCCAGGCCAGCTGCGATATATAAAAAGAATAATAATTTTTAAAGCTCAGTGTGGCAGTGTATACCTGTAATTCCAATGCTGAGAGGATGGAGACAGGCAGATCCCTGGGGCTCCCCAGCAAGCCAGTCTAGTGGACTTGGCCAGCTACAGGCCAGTGGGAGCCCCATATTTAAAATAAAAATCAAAGTTGACAGCACATGAGAAATGACAGCTGACATAAGCATGTACAACACAATCTTTAACATTTTATTACGTGTGTGTGCACAAGCACACACGCACACCACAGCATCCAAGTAAAGGTCAGAGAGCAACTTGTAGAAATTGGTTCTCTTTCTACTATGTAGGTCCCAGGAACCAAACGCAAGTTAGGCTTGCCACTGAACCATCTCACTGAAGCCACAGAACTATATTAATTTAAATAATATAAATGAAGTGTTGACCCAGAGCTTGGAAGGCAGAGGCAAGTGGATCTCTGTGAATTCAAGGCCAACCTGATCTACAGAGTAAGTTTCAGAACAGTCATTTTACTAGTCCCTGTCTAATATATATTAAATATATATATATTAAAGTAAATGTTGTCTTCTGTTGTGGGATACTATATCACACTGTGAACACTGAATTTGCATTGTGTTAATTAAATAAAATCAACCTTGGGTCAGGAGGCCAAGTTAGCAACTAGTTGACAGAAAGTTATCAGAGAGAGTCCTAGAGTGTCTGTCAGACAATAGACAGATGCACAGGAAGTAATACGGAGGGACACAGCATAGCATGGCTTCTTCTTTTTTGGCAGAGCAAAAGGACAATCTCTTTTGGGAATACCAGCAAAGAGAGACAGTCAGCTAGTGGCTGCTCAACCTTTCTGAGCTAGTAGGTTTTCACCCCAGTCTTTAACTCCCAAGTCTTATTGATAAATAGAACAACAGAGATTCAATTAAAAGTTCTATTTGGCAGCAGCAATGGAGTACTACACAGCAGAAAAAAATAACTACATCTTGAATTTTGCAGGCAAATGGATGGAACTAGAAAACATTATTTTGAGTGAGGTAACCCAGACCCAGAAAGACAATTATCACATATACTCACTCATAGGTGGTTTTTAAACATAAAGCAAAGAAAGTCAGCCTACAAACCACAATCCCAGAGAACTTAAGACAACAATGCGGACACTAAGAGAAACTTACATAGATCTAATCTACATGGGAAGTATAAAGTAGAAAAAGACAAGATCTTCTGAGTAAATCAGGAGCATGGGGACCTTGGGGGAGGGTTGAAGGGGGGAGGGGAGAGGTAGGGAGGGGAGCAGAGAAAACTGTAGAGCTCAATAAATATCAATAATAAAAAAGCTTAAGTTGTTCATCTGAGAAAGTGTTTTAAGGACTAAAAAGATATTTTTATGATAGATTTAGACAAAGTGATTTAGATACAAAACTTTGAACTCACCAAAACACGATAAATAATAAGAGTACTTTCTCCAAAATAGCCAAATACAAAAGAAGTGGACATTGTGCGTAATTCTTACCTGGATAATTGCTCTTACTATATGTAGTTTATTGATGTTAGAGAAAGAGCCTTTTACTGGACTAAAAGGGAGAGATGTTGGGATAATCTTTTTGTACACACTGTGTGAAGATGTATTTGTTTAACCTCACACACCTAAGGTACCTTCTGATTGGTTTAATAAAGAGCTAAATAGCCAACAGTTAGGCAAAGAGGATAGGTAGGACTTCTTTTCCCAGAGAACTCTGGGAAAGAATCTGAGACGGGAGATCAGATGTATGGTACTGAGGGGGTTACATGCCATATGGTGTAACAGGAAGAGCGGGCTGCTTGTCATTCCAGCTGCCCGGCTAGCTTACACCAGAAATAATCACACAGAAATTGTATTAATTAAATCACTGCTTGGCCCATTATCTCTAGCCTCTTATTGGCTAACTCTCACATCTTGATTTAACCCATTTCTATTAATCTGCAGTGGCCTACTGGGAAAGAGTTGGCACATCTGTCTCTGGGGGCTCCATGGTTTCTCTCTGACTTTGCTTCTTTCCTCCCAGAATTCAGTTCTTTCTTCTCCGCCTACCTAAGTTCTGCCCTATCAGGCCAAGCAGTTTCTTTATTGATTAACCAATGAAAGCAACACATAAGCAGAAGAACCTCCTACACCAATATGGCAGAAAGTAGATTATTATAAATGGGTTAATTTTAATTTTAAAAGCTAGTTAGGAACAAGCCTAAGCTAAGACCAAGCTTTTATAATAAGGAGTCTCTGTGTTGTTATTCCAAATCTGGAGGTCCAAAGAAAGACCTATTACAGATAAGAGATCCTGTCTCAGGCAAATGTGGAAGGTG